>JAOTQQ010000004.1:32389309-32414135 GCA_026546715.1 Gallinago undulata
TTTTTGATTTTTCCCCAACTGACTTGATTCCCAGAATCACCAGAAATTCTTTCCGGTGAGGGTGGTGAGGCACTGGAACAGGTTGCACGGGGAAGTCGTGGATGCCCCATCCCTGGAAGTGTTCAAGGCCAGGCTGGACGGGGCTTGGAGCAACCTGCTCTAGTGGGAGGTGTCCCTGTTCATGGAACTAGATCATCTATAAGGTCCCTTCCAACCCTAAACCATTCTATGATTACTGTTTTTTTTTTCTTTCCCTCCTCTAAAAAGCACTCAGCAAACTGACTTGGATTAATTCTGATAGATGATGCACCATTTTTTTTTTTTTAATCAGGGAGTAGGGGACCAGATGGTCTTTATGACTGGTAATGGAATAGAGAGCTCTTCACCTCTAAATCACAGGTTCAAATTTGCCTGGATCACCAGTAATAGAGAGTACTCAGCCGATGGCTTTTAAGGGGTTGCTCAAAACAAACTGGTTCTGGTTGGTTGGATGTGCCCACCGCAACAAACATCTACAGCCTTTGCAGGGAACTTCTCAAACTTGAGCGGGGAAATCCCCCCATTCAGTTGTGGGGAAGCAAATCTGATGTCTGCCCTTTGCAGTGGGGAGATCCTGCAGCAATACCTGCACTGGTCCATGAAAGAAAGGGCTGGGCTCAAGGCACTCAGCAGGTACTTACTCATTGCCTTTGTTTTAATGTGGTAACCTCTTCTCAAGGGGGAGAAAAACCTCTGATGACCCATGTCTAGACTTGGGTGGGGAGATTCTTACCTTGATTATTTTTTTTTCCACATTTTTTTTGGTGTAATAGGAGTCATGTTTTCTTCTTCCTGGTTGCCATTTGAATTTGCTTTCAGGAGTTCCTTGTTTTATAACTTTTTCTACTCCTGGACTTTAGAAATGTGTTTGAATTTTGCTGCTATGATATCTCTGCTACGGTTGCTTGTAATCATAGGATGTGTCAGTAGATTCTTACTCAGAGTAAGCTGCTGTGTTACAGTTATTTGGATTCTTACATTGGCATCTGCTGAGATGGTTTGATAGCGCGGTCAGTTTAATGCCTATTGTTAAAGCAATTATCTGAGTGGGTTTTCTAGGACTTTAACTGAAGGTGTGAGTGTTGTGGAAGGTGGTGGTCGCCTCCAGCCAGGTGTGGGAGCGTGCTGCAGCTCCTGTCAAGTCATGGCTTTTGTCTAGCGTCAGCTCACTCTATTATTTGAGTGTTGCTGTTGCTCTGTTCGGCTTCTTCAAGCCATTCCACTCCCTGCTGAGCTTTGGGAAAAAGAAAAAGCACTCCCAGAGAGCTAGGCAATGCCTTTATTTACAGGTTTTGTGAAATTTTCAGCCATTTCAACAACTGAGTTACTAACTCTGAAGGCACCCCAGAGCAGTAATTGCATTAATGCCCTCTATCAGCTTCTGGGATGTTCTCCCTTTAAACACATGGGCTTCATCAAGGGCTGCCTCTGGGATTTGGAAGCTAATGGTTAAAAGATCTGAGTTAACCAGTGTTTGCTTCCTTTAGTCCATTTTAGTAATCTCACTGCCTAAATGTCACTATAAATGACACACCTGACACTTAAGCAGCAGCAAACCTCAGGTCTTAATATGGCCCTTGAATTGAGTTTATAGGATTATTATTTTGTAATACCTTACCTGTTTAATGAGGTTTTTTTTTGGTGTGTGGTTCTAAATCCTGGTATGAAATTAGAAGAAGCTGCATGAGTGTGATGCTCTGCTCTAAACCCAAAGTCCATGCTTGTATCTGCCTTGTTTATTTGAACGCTTTCTGCTGACAAACACCTAGTTTTTATCTTTTCATTGCAAAGACATTTTTCTCTGCCAAGTATGCAATTATAAAAGCTTAAGGAACCGTACCCACCCCTCAGGTGTGCTTGTGATTTCGAGTGATTCAGTCATTGAAGCTGCTTGTGAATTGTGGGATGTGATTTATCTTTAATGCAGTGTGAAGATGGATGGTTGGGCGAGGGGGGGTGGGATTAGGGGGCAGTTTAAGGGAAAGATGGGAAAATAAGGTGGCTGGGGGGTTGGCTTATTAGGAGCAGGGAAAGAAAACCACCACCCACCTTCTGTAGTTGTTTTTTTTTAAAAAAAAAAAAACTTTTATTATAAGAATATAGTAGGAGGAGTCTCAGAATAATGATGCCAAAATCTAAATTGCCGAGAAAGGCAGTGGTAGAACATCTTTCATTTGGGGAAAAGAGACCCAAAGTCCTGGGGAAGGAGGAGGGTGAGATAAATTGGTGACACGTTATGGTGCTAGAGAGGTGTGCTGCTGGGTTTCAGTGGGGCAGGGGAGCCTCTTTTCTGCCTAATTAAGTGGCAGACCCTGATGAGGTGCCCTGGCCACATCAGAGCTCGTTATGTGCTTCCCACACACCTGATCTCCCTTGGGTTTCAATTTTTCCTTTATCTTTTTTTTTTTCTGTGGTTTTAAATAACGTGTGCTGCCCGAGTTATCAAAAAGGCTGTTTGCATTGAGGAGTGAAAGGGTCCCGAGGTACAACCCCATGTCACCGGGCAGTTTGGGACAGGGTGCAGCAGGCTGGTGTCTCACTCTGGGGGGGTTATTCCTGTGCTGGACCTGAACATCTCTGGGTGTAGTTAAGCATCATTTTCAGTGCAGTTGAAGGATCAAAACCTCCTCCTCTCCCCACGTGTTCAGCTCTGTCCCAGGGCTGTGCCCTCTGGGTGCAGAAAAATGGCCTTTTCTCTCTGGGAGATATGTTTAAGATTAATATTAAGCAATTATAGAAGTTGGACGGGTGAGGATTTGTGCTGAAGGCAAAGTGTTGGCGATTCTGGGGTGAATTGCCATTGGTTTTGCTAACGTGGCTGTATTTGCTATTGCTGCAGTGACACTAACTCACATGAAAAGGAAGTGGGCCCCTGTTGGGTTTTTCTATTATTATTTTTTTAGTAAATTAATTCAGAGTATTAGATCTTAAAGTATCATCTCGCAGTGTGGGCTTGCAATCTCATAAACAGCTTCTTGCAATGAAAATGATCAGCGGTTCCAGCTTTGCTGTAACTTCAGAGAACTTGTGATTATTGGCTTAATATTTTTGGGGACTGGTGTTGTTTAGTGTCAAAAGGAAAAAAAAAAAAAAAGGCAGGAAGTAAGAGCACCGTGTGTGTGGGAAGGGGCTGCTGTTGGAGGGCAGGGTCTGACCATGGGTGGAAAGGGAAAGGCTCCTGGGGGGCTCTTTGACCAGACCATGCCCCTGTGCTGGTCATGCTGGGGGTGCAAGCACTGGGACAAGAGGGTCTGGCCAGGCTGTGACTGGTGGCTGAGCCTGGGAAAATCAGATTTTTATTTTTTTTCCAAAGTTTCTGGGATTGGTAAAGGCATCTTGGTTCCTGTTGTTAAAAATTCTTCTGCCACCATCACCCACGGCACACAGCAGAGCGCTAAGGAGAGCTGTTTAACTGGAGTGGTGGCAATTTAAGTTGCTAGAAGTATAGCTGTGTGCTCACAGGCAGCATAAATGGAAGCTCCTGCCCACAGTGATGTTCAGCACCTCCCTGCTAAGCTTGGGGTTGGCTCAAAGGAGCCCAGAGAAGGAACTTTATTTCAGGTAGGGCAGCCGTATTGGTTACTGCTGGTATCTGATGATGCTGGTGTCATTGGTTGCTTTAAACTTTGCCAGACTTTGACCAGTCAGAATGAAGGATCGGTCAGTGTGGGGTTTAAATCTCAGGTATTTAAATGTCAGAGTGTGGTGTGTTCATGCAGGGTTATGGTTAAGTTCTGCCATGCCTTGCACAGAGCTTTAATGCCCACCCAACTTTAGTCCATGCCCTTAACTGCTGAGTGTTCACCTCCTGATGTAAGATTTTAAGCAGCTCCTATGGAATATGCCAGAAGCCATGTCGTAAGAGTGTGTAACTCTAATGGGACCTATATGTCACCACCAGTTCCTCCAGAGAGGGTGCGGGACTGGGGCTGGAAGGTTGAGGATGGAGGGAAGGGGAGGCTCGAGCTGAAGGTGGCAAGACAGCAAACACTGTGAGTTTGGAAAAACAAACTCCCAGAAGAGCAGCAGCAGAGTACTCCTCTTGTCTCTTTATTTTTAAGTTGCTGAAAGTGCTCAACAAGATGAGGAGCAGGCAGCAAAGAAGCAATTTATTTAGGTTTTTGCTGTGGCATCCACTAATGCTTTCTTAGCAGCTGGCTGAGCACTGAAGGAAGGAGAAGTTCTCGGAAATAAGATAAAGTAACAGCAAGGATACGTGTTACGAAAGGGGAAAAAAACCCTCTTTCTACACTCTTCTGTGGTGTTTATAAACCAGCTATTCAACAAAATAGCTTTTGAACACTCAGGGGATAGACTTGCTTGTGCTATGTGCTTCCTCAGGCAGAGTAACTGCGAAAGAAAAGTGTTTTAAATACATTGCGAGTGGTGAAGTTGAGATTTTTTTTTTTGAACTGTTTTACACTTGCGAATATAATCTCTTGTGCTCTGGTGCTCTGGTGATTCCTTTTCACTGAGTCAGAAGAGAGACATCTCCATGTCACTGGCACAGGGACAAAGACCGTGGCTGACAATGTTGTCTTGTATTCTCTTCTAGCTGCATTTCCAAATGGGGAGGTTCGGTTTAATAACTCTTTTGTTTTGTTGGTGTTTTTTTGGACACTTGAATGGTTTGGGGCTGGCAGTAGTGCCTTTCTTTCTCTTTTTTTTTTTTTTGTTGTTGTTTTGACAGGGAGGAGAAGCAGAGAGAATGTCCATCAACTTTAAAGGCCAGTTTCATGGTTTTGCTGGTAGCTCAGTATTCCATCCTCATGAGCACTTTGGTCACTGTAGTACAAGCTTCACAAGGGAAAACATATAACAAATCAAACAAATTTGGCACAGCACTGAGGGGGTGACTATTCCGCCCCCCCCCCCAACATCATTACCCTTCTAAAAAAGAAAGCAAAACCCCCTCTGGAAATCCTACATATTGCTTAGATGATGGTGCAAACAGCAGTTTTAGTTACCACTTGTCAAGCCAAAGCAGAAATGTCTTAATTCTTCAAATTTCCATGAAGTTTACATTTAGGTAGTCTTGAATGAACCTTCAAATAAAAAGCCTTGGGCTCATACACTATTAGTTCTAGCATCTTATCACAGAAAAGCACAAGAAGTTGTTCTTGAGCTTCTCTACCCCACAGCTCGCTATGTGCATCCTGGGGGAGATCAGGGACCCTGTCCCAGCCCACACACAGGAAGGGACCGTGACTTCTTGTGGGAAGGGGGAATACAGCTTTTCCTGAAGCTGGAGCATCTCCTGAGGAGGGAGGTGACACTGCCCACCTGGACATGCGTTGCCCAACAGCCCCAGAAAAGCACAGAAATCTCCCTGTAGCAGCAATTCCTTTAGGTGAACCTCAACCTATTCCTGACAAGGCATCTCCTTTAAGAACTTCTCAGTTCCTCCTCTCTCCTTTCCTTCCTCCCAATGTCTATAGTATACGAGCCCCTTCTAAGCTTATAATGGATTTATTTTCCCAGCCTAAATTCATCTGAAAAGGATGCTCATAGCTTTCGGGAGTGAGAAGGGTGAAACAACAAGGAGTGATCCTTCTGAGCTGCTGAGAAGTTCTTGGGCAGGTAGCAATGCAACTTCAGGTCTTGAAGCAGTTTCTATCTATTCCGGGCAAAAGGCCTGGATAGGGCTAATTGCTGGAAAGTTGCAGTAAAAAAACCCAAAGAAACAAACAAAACCCCCCAAACAACAACAAAAAAAGAAACCCCAACTACTCCCTCAGATGAATAAATTATTGAAGATGGCTTAACGTTCGGGCTGTCTACACGGCAAGATAGATCTGTGCTGAACCTTCTGTGCACTGAACTGGCCCTTATGATGGAAAGGGAGATACTGGCTGGGGAGCAGTGGTTCTGGCAGCTCCTGTGGTGCCTGTCCTTGCCTCCTGAAAGCTGGAAGCTCTTCTTGTGCTCACCTGCTGTAGCCCATCCTCTCCCAACCTCACCTGGTATTGCTTCTACAGTTGCAGTCTGTGTCACCGCATCTGCCTGTGTTTTATGTGAAGTGGCTGCTTAGGAAAGAAGACACTTCTTTCTTAAATGTCTTCTTTTCTGGCTTTTCCCTGTGTTTCAGAGCTGGCCATGCTCTGGGGGAGCTCCCTGTGGCTCCTGTCAGCCCCCAATTCACCTCTGGTGAATCCATCTTTCCCCTCCTGCTGAAAAACTGGGTTTTATCTTGAGCAGTCTCATCGTTAATACGCTTATTGCACAAAAAAAATTAATAGTGCTGGTTTTGGAGTGGGGGGATAATGCTGGTTTATAATCTCATGTGATTTGTGATCTGATGAGCCTTTCTCTTGCATTAGGCTCCTTGGCTTGTAGTCCATCTCCTGCTTCCCTGTGCCCTTAGAGTCCAAACATCTTTATAGCCTGGTCTTAAACTTCCCCTTGGCCACGCTGAAATCACTGCCCTGGGCTTCAACCTTTTTTCCTTGGGGGTTACACTTGCTAAAGCAGCCTTCTGCCCGAATGCCTCCAAGATGTGCCTTGAAGCATCAGGATGAATGAAACCTGGGTTTGTGGGTCTCGGCGATGGCTTTATCAAATGGTAGGGGCTTGTTCTGCTGCTGTCATCCCTGCAGTTCTACCCTGCACGTGTTTTGCTGTTTGTTTCTTACAGAATATCTGTGCTCAGCCTTATGGGGAGTCTAACTCCACCAGGAATCTGGGACAGCGCTGGAGGAGGGGACAGATGAGATTGGTAGCCAAAAAAAAAAATAAATAAATCAGTCTACAGGGTCTGTGAGCCTGAGGAACTTCCCAAGTAATTTCTGCTGGTGGAAGTGTTCTCATTTCCTGCAAATGGCCCTTTATTGCTGTTTTAGATGCCCCTGTTGCTGCTGACTTCTCCCCCTTTGCCAACCACTACTCAGTGCCTGCTAAAAAGTTGATGTGATTATGAAATTTGGGCTATGTCTGACCTAAGAGAGAATGGAAGTGCATATAATGAGGAGCTGCATGTAATTGAGAGGCTGAGGGACTTGAGTCTTTTCAGGCTGGAGAAGAGAAGGCTGAGGGGGGATCTGATCCACGCCTGTAAATACTTCAAGGGTGGGTGTCAGGAGGAGGGGGCCAGTCTTTATTCAGTGGTGCCCAGGGACAGGACAAGAGGAAACAGGCACAAACTGGAACACAAGAAGCTCCATCTAAACATGAGGAGGAACTTTTTTCCTGTGAGGGTGGCAGAGCCTTGGCAGAGGCTGCCCAGAGAGGTGGTGGAGTCTCCTTCTCTGGAGACATTCAAACCCCACCTGGACATGTTCTTGTGAGACTTGCTCTGGCAGGGGGTTGGAGGAGATGATCTCCAGAGGTCCCTTCCAACCCCAGAGCATTCTGTGATAATGGAATAGATGTTTTGGAGTCTTTCCTTAAATGTGATAGAGCTCAGCTGTCCAGAAGAGAGCTATGTGCTGGGAGGAATGGAGAGGCAGGATTGGCTTCAGGGTGCTGAGACTGTGCTCTTAAATGTAGTTGACAAATGAAGCGCTCGGATCTAAGCACCATCGATTATTGCTGGATGCAAAGGAGCCACCTGCCCGGAGACTTCCATTTAGAAAAACCTGCCACCCCCCTCCTTGAAATGGGGGTTTAAACTCTTCCAGTAGTGTCTGCAAATCGACTTGTAATCCCTTGAAAGATGAAGTGCTGAGCGTGGAAGATGAGCTCAGTGTGGGGAGCTGCAGGGGCTGGGGATGCTGAGGGTGCCCAGGCATGTGGGGACTCTCCTCTGCCTGGGTCAGTTCGGCTGCCCGTCCAATTTTTGCACATATATATCCCTCCATACGTGACGTATCTATATGAGGATGCTCTAATAACATTGTGGTAGGGATGCCTGCACCAGGGCTGCTGCTCCTCTCCTCCATGGGCTGTTGTGCCACGCCGAGGTGAAGCCCATCAGTAGGGTGATGGGACCACAGCAGCTTGGCTTTGATATCCCTTAGTGCTGGTGTGAAATCGTGTCCCGTGTTACACAGGCTTTGCTGGGAGAGCTGCGTGTGGGAGAACGTGAGCTGAGGGGGGGGAGGGAAGCAGAAGCACAAATAGTATCATTTTTTGCTGAGTGTTCCTTGAAAACAATTCGGGCTTTGTTGCTGAAGCCACAACAACAGCAGCTCCACTTCTTTCAGTTAAAGGGGACCTTTAAAAGGGCCCTTTCTGCCAAGGGGCAGGGCAGCCTCCACCGCGTCCCTCGCTCCCCTTGCACACTGTGCCCTGGTAATAGTGGGGGGAGAGGAGCAAACAACTCCCCCTGGAATACTTCCCCAAAAGGGAAAAGGCTGTAGGAAGTGGCTAAAAATTTCCAGAATTGTGGGATCTGGGACGTGTATGCAGCAGCTAACAAGTTGAGGTTTGTTTTTTTTTAATCATAGTGTCAGGCCTTCGTGCTACCAGAGAGAGAGAATGCAGAGGAATATTTAATGCTCCCAAACTAACACCCTTGTTTTGGGAGAGTGGGAGATGAAGGCTTTAATGCCTTTCTAGAGAAGAACAATGGTGAGGAACAGGGAAGGTCCGGCTCTTTCCTTATTCCATCTCTAAAGAAAGCACAGGCAGTAGCTCTCTGAGCGCAAAAAAAAAAAATAAAAATTAAAAAATAGACTAGTTTGACATTGAAGATACTATTACAGATAGCCTGGGCAGACCGAGGTAAACCTGCTTCCTTTCCTATGGTTTCATGTCTGCTTTTTGTCTGCCCTTTGCAGGCAAAAAGGGTCTCTCTGCTCTTGCCAAGTAACCCATGGAACGCAGTGCTTGACTACCCCATCTGCAATTTCTAGACATCTTGCTTTCACCTCCCCGCTCTCAAGCTAAGTATTGCTTCATCGGCATAAATATTCAGGCTGACACAGTCTTAAATGCCTTTTAAATGTCGGCTTATTTCCCCCTTAATTCTCTGGAGAGCTGGAATTCATGCCCTGTGGTTTGCAGGGTTTGTGGGTTGCCTGGGGAGGCTGTTGCTCAGGGACCACCCCCCCACCACCACCCCAGGCAGACAAGGGCCATGATGGGCAGATCTTGCAGGGAAAGCTTCCAAATTGGGAATTTCTTGCTTGTCCCAACTAGTGAGCATCTCCATCAGGTGTGGGAGTGTGGACCCCTCTCCTGATGGCCCCTCTGTGGTCCCTTGTGAAACCTCCGGCTGTGTGTGATGGTGGCTGGTCCCAAAATATCCCCCATCGTGCAAGATCACCCTTGCTTCATTCACCCATTTCTGGCCCCAAAACCCAGTCTTTCAAGCTGGACTGGTGTAAGCATCTTTGCTTTTGAGACTAGGCACAGGCACTGCTTGTGGGACTGCAGCAAGAGGGGTTGAGGAGAGTGGTCCTTCATGGGAGTACAGGACCTATTCTCCCTACGGACACAGCGTGGTTTCTTTCTCTGTCCACGTGCAGAAGAAGAGTCTCTGAGTTTGACCAAATGTACCCTTGTGGTTTTGCTCTACTAAGAGAAGACAGATGATAATGGACCTCTTCTGACATAATTGATGAGTATCAGTCTCTCCTCAAGCTCTCAACACCCAAAAGCTGTCCTAAAGCATTTCATCTTGTTCTGGCACAAAGCCTGTGCCGTTGGTGAGCAGGTCACGGTGGGACAGCAGGCGGAGGAGCCATGCTCAGCCATTTCTGTACAGGAGTCCATCCTTCTCAACTTCCCTGGTGATCACAGTGTTCTCCTCCAAAGCTTTGTACCCGGTTTGGTGGGATGTGTCTCTAGGGACTGCACTGTCTCGACAGTCTCTGCCGTGGGAGAAGTTCTCTTGCAACACACATCCTTTTTCTGGTACTTTGTAAAATTAACTAGAGAGCAAGAAGAGAGCTTAAGTGCTCTAATTAAGAGTTCTACGCTCTCCAGCTTCCATCCTGCACGGAACAAGGCCAGTGCTGTCAGCAGAAGCTCCTGCAGTTGTAATCTGTCCAGAGAAATCCCACCTTCCAGCTGATGATGGGAAAGGGCTGTGACAGGAAGGCTACTGTATGAGATATTTTAGTTTGGGAAGGAGACGCAGCAGGTTGTGGCTGTGCTTGCTGGAGGTTTATTCTGAATGCAGAACAGTCTCTTCTCAGGGCAAGTACCTTCAGCCAGAACAAATCGAGGCTTCACCTTCTCAACCATCTCTGTCACGCTGCTCCATCGACTCAAAGCACTTCACTGAGGAGGTCATCGTTGCCATCACCTAACAGAGCTGCTCGAGGAGAGCCATCCCAGGCACGCTTTGTGGCACAGGCACAGCAGTGAAACCGCTACGTTAAAAGTTCCTTTATTAGGAAATGAAAAGGTGAGTGAGGGATCCCTCTGAAACCTGTGCTACAAACACAGGTCAGAAGCGTGTCTCTGAAGCTCACTAAGCCTTTTGGGGAATATCCCAAAACTGGGTTAATGAAGAATTCTTACCACGGAAGGAACAAGATGCATCCCTTATACACAGAGACTAATTCTCCATAATGAGACTTCTAGACAGCAGCTCCAGCCCATGGTCAATGTCACCTGAACTGTTGTGTGACAACGTCCCGAAAACTGGGATCCGGGCCACGTGGCGGGCTCCTGCCTTGCTCACTTGCAGCAGAATATTTCTGCTCAGACAAGCTGGTGAGCTTCTGTTACTGCTGTACCAGAAGATGCTTCTGGGGCTTGTGTGGGACCTATGGGTGTTAATTTTGGCTTTGGCTGCAGCAAATGTGCACATGGGCTGCAGTTCCTGGTGGGATGGAGGGAGCGTCATGTGCCCCAGGTGCTGACTTTTAATACGAAATGTGCCTTTTGCTGTTGTGCTAAGGGAGAGAACTGTTTCTTGCTTCAAGGTTTACCACCTGACCCTGGTAGGAAGATCTTTCTGACCAGGGAAATGCCATTATGCTGCTAACTCAATATCCTGCCCAAGCTCATGGTGATCACCTTATCTGCACGCAGAAACCTGAACCTCCTTCCTAGCGGGCTCCGAGAGGGAGCAATGATGGGCTCATCCCTTCAGACTCGGCCAGTGTCCTTGGTCCTTCTTCTACCACAAGAATAGGTCGTAGTTCTCTGCCAACGTCCTTGAGGGAAAACTCAACTGCTCATCTTTCAGTGCTTATATGTTCAAGAAAAGCAAACCTATGAAGACATCTTCTTTTGAACGTGGTTCAAGGATGTGCGATGGCTGCAGTAGGTAATGCTGGGCCAGGTGGTGACTTCCACAGGAGAAGTGTAGGATGTGGGGCTCAGCCCTCACTGTCCTGGTGTCCCATTCCAGCAGCTGTTGCATGTAGCCCAGGGAACCGCAGAAGTCCTTTGGGAAGGTCTGCAGTAGCTCTGAAGGTCTCCATTTGCAAGAGGGACTTAGCACAAAAATGTTTCATTCAGCAAAAAGTGCAGGGGCAGGCTACCTTTTCTTTAATCAAATTTTTTTTGGGCTGCTCTTGTGGATTTCTGTATACATTGCCAGGTTTGTGTGTTAATGCATTAACCTTTTGTGCTCCTAGATATATCTCTGTGCTTTGCAGGAGACGCTGCCTGGCAGAGGGGCCTTTGAATGTGTTTGGTTTGTTCTTCTATGAATGGTCTGTGGGGACTGTATCATTCCCAGTCACTGTGAAAGCCTGTCTTGGTCAGGATGCTGCTCGGAGCCAGTGACTAAAAGATACCCCAGCAAATCGTGGCACCTGGTGTAGCCCCAAGGGTTGTCAGCTTCCTCAGTAGCTTCACGATAGCTCAGGAATGCTTGCCTCATGCTAAGTCTTAACCAAGAGCACAAAACTAGTGTTTAAGTAGCACCAGCTTGTGTTTCTGCATTAACCATCTCTTCTGTCTCTCTGTTTTAGTGTATGTTGTAAACTTGGAATTAATTGCTGCTGTTTCTTTTAGAAATATAGCTAAATTCTCATTCTTTCTCTGTTTCTCCTTCCCCTCCTGCCTCAGGTTGATTTCTAAATATTCTAGGTCTCCCCTGCTCATAAAGCCTTTCTGTTGCTCTCCTACAGCATTTCCAAGAATAAAATCTGTCCCGTACCATTGGTCCTCTGATCCCTTTGCCCTCCCTTCCTTGTTCCAAGACACCACCTTTCTACCATCCTTTTTTTTTTTTTTAAAAGTTGACCAGCAGAACTGAAAGTATCTTTTGAACATTATCTCCTCCTTCCACCCCAGCTCTCCTGGCACAGAGTAATACTGAAGTAAAGGTTTTGAAGAGAGATCAAACACGGATTCCATACTTGGAAGCCAACAAGCTACTTCGATTTTTTTTTTTTCTTTTTCTCTTGTTTATTTTGTTGGGTGTTTTTTTTAATCATACTTGAAGTAGGTACTTGCAAGTGGTTTGGCAAAAGAAATATTCCTGTGCCTTGAGAAGGCATCTTCTGTTCTGAAGCTGGCAGAGTGCAGGGGAGAAGAGATGGCCTCTGGTTTTACTGGTCAAACACATGGATCATGTGCGTGTGGATCACGACCACATCAGAGTGCATTAAGCACCCTCTGTGCACAGGGGGAATTAACAGCATCATTTTGCCAGTCGAGTCTCCAGCTTAAAGATAGGTATATTATCTATTGATAGCTCACTCAGCTCCAGGCTTGAGAGTGTGAATGCCATTTAGATGGGTTTGGAAATCTACACGTTAAATCAGTAGGAGCTTTTCTAGATGTAGGGGTTTTTTTTCATGTTTCTTAATAGTCTGAATGTGTGTAGAATATTTCTTTTGGTAATGATGATTGTGAGCAATATTTCAGTAGTATGTAGCTAACACTACTCGCAGATGTGCTATAGAACCAGAGAAGTGATAGCTGTAAAGTCTATTTGTAAAATATATAACAAGCACTGGCTTAACCACGATAAATCTTCCCCGTTTCTGGGTGCTGGAGTAACTAATAACGACCAGCACGTTCATTTTACAAAGCAGCTGTCCCGTGGCTCTACAGCAGGACAAATATTCTCAGAATTTCCGTGTGTTCTGGGAAAGGCAACTCTTAGTGGATGCCAATTTGATTATGAACCTACCTGAGAGAGAGGCATGCATTTACATAGGTTGCCTGTTGCTTAATTTGCTATGCTAGGGCATCTAGGATTTCTGACTAATCAGACGTAATAAGGTACCAAATGTATAATTACAGAAATGCAATTAAAGTTTTGCTAAGATCGAAATAGTTGAGGCCTAGTGAACAGAAAGCAAGTAGGCAAGAGTTTATAGCTAATAAGAAGTTAAAATCAAATTTTACTAGGTTTGTGTCTAATAACTCGATTCTGCAATAACACAAACCCCCATTTACTCAAGTCTACATCCAATTTATTATACCTAACTTTTCTGAGAATGAATGATGCTATTAACACAGCGTTGCGATAAGGCAATGCAATAGTTATTATAATTGCCAAATGCGAGCACTTGAGGTGTAAGGCCACGTCACAGTCCATCAAAATAACACTTCAGATGGCTTTTGCTCTATGTTAGTCTCCCGTTGACTTAGCAACTTTGTGCTGTATCAAGCTGTGAAGGAAAATCTTACCGAGGGGGTCAGCCCTGCTCTTCTGTAGCCTTAGCAATGTGCTGAGTCCTGCCCTAAGGCACAAACATACAAATACCCACAAAGGTTTTCATTCTCAGCTGGGAAGTTTAATTCCTGAACTTTCTTCTTTTCTTGCCAAAACCCAAATTTTATCTTCTTCCATGAGGGCAAATCGAACTGAACCCTTAAGTGACTTAAAATCATTCTGACTTCCCCTATATCCCTAGAAATGGATAGCCATAAGACAGTCTTTGGTCACCTGGAAGCTGTCAAACTGGCAGCTGTGACAGTTGAGCTCTCGTATATACACGTGCCTTTTTCTTACCCCTGTGGAGGTGGTTGTTGACTTGGTCTTGGTTGTGACCAGCAAACTAGCTGCTTGCTGCAGAGCTGGTCTTGCTCTGGGTTGGGTTGAGAGGTGGAGCTTGTGTGGTGGTTGTCCATACTGTACTGATATTCAACAGCCAACCTACATACAATGCTGAGAGTTGATGATGGTTTCTGAGCCCAGGTGGCAAGAGCATGCCCTCTCATCTCTGGAAAATCATGACTTTAAAACTACTTTTACCCTATGCTTGACATGTAGCAGCTCTCATGAATGTTCAGTCTGAATAGAAGAGCAGGGGTTTTGGATCTGGGGATTTCTTCCAAATGAGTGATGTTGGCTTTGCCTTTGTACTTGAAGGTGCCTCATCACCAGACATGGAGTCCAGCTACGGGGGAGGCTTGCTGGATATGGTGAAAGGAGGAGCAGGGAGACTCTTCAGCAATTTGAAGGATAACCTGAAGGACACCCTGAAAGATACATCTTCAAAGGTCATGCAATCTGTTGCCAGGTACAGTACAGCTGAAGCTGCCTAATGCAGGTAAAACCACTGGCTGTGAAGTGCTGAGCTGCCACCTTAAGTAGCACAGCCCAACTTCCCACTAACCTGGAGAAGGAAGGAGGAGAAAATCACAAGTGACTTCTTTGATTGTCTCATAATGAACTGGTATTTGGCCTTAAGGAAGCTGGAAAACCAAAGTAAAAAAAAAAAAATTTAAGCTTTGCAGTGAGTGAGCATCAACATCCTGAAATCTGGAAAGGCCCTGCCAGTGAAAGCGAAGCACTTGGGCTCTGTGGTGGAGACCACGGAGTAGTGGAGACCACCCCTGTGTAGTCCTTCTGCTCAGCCACCACTAAAATACTTTGTCACTGAAAATTGGCCCATGTTGCATGCCTTCCCTTAGCTGTGTGAGGAGACTTTTCTTGATGATTTAACTGTTCCCTTCGCTGTAGCCACTTCTTGAGATGAAGAAAGCTGAGGTGACTTTGCTTTCGTTACCTCCACTGGTGGTGTCCCCTGTGCTCAACACTCTACCTGCCTCCGAGCAATGTGGGCATTTATTCTACAATAAATGAAAGAAACTTAATGCAGACAAGACCTCGGAGGCTTTGAGGGACATGTAAAGTGCCAAACTACTAGAGACTTCTCCTGAAAGCCGGCACTGAAAATTAATGACAAAAGGGAAAAGGGACCTTTTTTGCAAGCTTCTGCATCCAGTTAATTGCGCATGTAGAAGGGGAGGCTGGGTCACTGTCTGCAGGAAGCTATTTGTACCCTCTTCATGAGGCATAATGATAAAGTACAAAGAATCCATTTTAAGATCTTTCTTTGCTTGTGTCAAAAGCAGATCTTTGCGGGAAAAGACTCTTCTGGTCCCTGTAATGGGCTGTTCTCTGTAAACGTGCGCATAATGTCTGTCTCCTGCTTTGTCTTCTTTCAGTTACACCAAGGGGGAGCTAGATATTTCATACATTACCTCAAGAATCATAGGTAGGTGATGCTTAAGTATCAGATAAATAAAACCTGTCGTATCCCAGTGTCCAGAAGTCCATAATCGTGTTGTGGTGCACGCTCAGCCTGGCTGCTTCTTGTGTTTCCAGTGATGTCTTTTCCGGCTGAGGGTGTCGAGCTGGGATTCAGGAACCACATTGAAGACGTACGGACCTTTTTGGATTCCAGACATCCTGACCACTACACCGTCTTCAACTTGTCACCCAAGTATTATCGCAGTGCCAAGTTTCACAACCGGGTGAGTGTCTTCTGAGAACTTTAACAAGAACCTGGGGAAAGGGGCGTGAAGTCGTTTCTGTCTGTTCTGAGTGGCAGAATGCAAGAAGATGAAAATGGAATGATAGGCTTTTCTAAGTCTCTGTGGTTGTTTCTGAGTTTTAGCTGATGCCTGGGACTGTGGGGATTAAAGAGCTGGAAAGTTGAGGGCATAATGCTTGTGTTGGGACCTGGTGAGGGTACCCCAGGGGCCCCTGGCTCCTACGTAGCTGTTAGAACCCGCTGCAGAGAAATAAGGCATAAAACGAAAGTGCTTTGCAAGAAATTACCAACAGAGAGGGTAGGTTTCTTTCATGTAGAACAATCCTTCAGTTGTGCTTTAATCAAGTAGGAGCCCTTAGCTGGCGAAGCACAGGACTGGAAACGGGATCTAAGGGACGCTTTTGCTCTCCCACTAGTGTGTGGCTTTAAAGACCCACCTCCACTCTCTGCCCCAGTTTCCTTCTCTAAAACCAGAACAGCAGACAGGAGCATTGCAAGGCTCTGGTGCACTAATGGCTTTGAGAGGAAACCTCTATGAAATACTGCTGTTGGAACGCAAAAGTAGATCTAATCTTTCAGAAAACTTCTGGTTCTTTCCCTCTCCCACAAGGGAGCGATGATTTTTTTTTTTTTTTTAATTTAATTTTTTAGAAAGTTCTTATTTTCTATTGCCTGCAACGAAAAAGACAACAGCAGTTGCCAGGCTTAACCCTCAGTCGGGGTAGGCAAATCTCATGCTGCGTAAGCCTTGCTTCATGTTAGTTTGAGGTATAGCTGAATATATCCTCAGCAATTGCTCTGATCGCCAGAAATCCCTCGCTCTCCCTTGCAGCAAATTTCTCAGTGGCAATCGGTAACTAGCTGTGACTTCAAATATGAGTAAATGAGTGGGAAAGACTAACTAAAAGATATTGAGGGCTCTGAATCTTCAGTTTCGCTTGGTTTTGGTGCATCACTGCTGGTGGTGGTGGGAGGGGGAAGATGGATCTACCGTTGAAAGCCCAGCATTGAACATCTGTTGGTGTATTGCTTGAACTGGCCATAACTCCTCCATTCCCCTGTGCTTTATCTCCTACCCTACCAGCAGCTTAGCTTTGTGTGTTGTTCTCAAAGCATGACTAGGTGCTTTGTAAGCTATTGCCTTCACATACACAAGAAGAAAATGATGCAGCTTTTAATAAAACATTGTAACTTCAGGTTATGGGCTAGGAAATACCAAGTCCAGGTATTTTTCAGGAAAATGGAATGTGCAGAACAGAATACATGAAATCAGATGACACATGAAACAGTTATAAATATGTGGTTGAACTTCATCTATATTGGGAGAAATACTAATGGATTATCGAGGAGGTGAAATCATGCTAAGAGGATCTTCTCCTTTAGATGAGGATGCCAGCAGAGCAGTTTTGAGATACTTATTCTTTGATGTTAAACGTCTTTTAATTGTTACCGTCTTTAAAATTTTTTGTTCCTAAGATCGAAGTAGGTCACTTTGCCATGTAGAGGCATAGGCAGGAGATGACAGTTAATATCCTGCTGGGCCATTTTCCTGCCCTGATGTGGCTCCGTGGATCATGAAGACCCAGATGTCCAGTCTAGTGAGGAGAAGAGGGGACTATGAACAGTAAAACGTGCTGCTGAAATCTGGTTGTGCTCTGTTCTCCTCCCTGGTAGGAGAGGAGAGCTCACAGCTGCTCGAGGAGGTGTGAACAGTTTGAAAACATGTAACTCAAATATAACATTAAACAAAACCAAACTTCCAAGTCCTTGATGGGTCACATTCCTGGCTGTTGCTGCCCGACTGTTAAAGTAAAACAAGCACTGGTGCTTATTTCCGAAGCTCTAGAAGAATTCCTTTTACTTTTCCGTAAGTTTGTCCTTCATGAGTGGTGGTGAGGTTATGTTTGAAATAAATGCTGTGCTACACAGTGCGTATTTAATTTCCTAATTGTGAACCAGCAGGCAGATGTGTAATTATAGGCAAAGTAAACATATAATTATGGACTGATGGGAGGTGTACGTTATTTACTTGAAAAGCGGTAATGGCTTTTCCAGATGCTTGGCAGTGTGCTGTCAGGAGGTCTGTTCAGGAGATCGTCTGTGAAAGGGTCACCGGTCATATTAATTCTAACAGCCACTTGCAATCTGAATCGTGCTTTAGTGCTCTAATTTCAAGTGAATCTTCTGCCTCTAGAAGCCTGCTGCAAAAGAAAGTATTCGGGGTTGGGAGGAGAAGCCTTTAGTTTGATATAAAATAATTGGTGTGGCAACATAAAATAACTTATACATTATTTATGGCATCAGTACTCTGGCTGTGGTGAAACATTGAATAAGTGTTTATGATCCCTCTGTAATTCAGACTTTACAGTGGTCCCATAACTGCAGCAGTGCAGACCATGCCAGGTCCGTGGAACAGAAAGCTGATGCTGCACTGGGGGTTACCATGTAGTGAACCTTTGGGTGTTCTGTGCCCCCTCAGCCCTTCCTGAAAATGAAGAAAAAAAGGTAGAGGCAATGGAAAATCGAGTCTATACAACAGAAGGAATGAAATAAACTACAGGTCTGGAGCTGGCAGGGTATGGGGGATGAGGACAATGCTGTAGAGAGGGTAAAGAGGGAGTGGTTGCTCATGGCCTTCCAAAGCTTGAGCAGGGTTTGACTTGTTGGGTAGTTTCTATGAGGCAAAACCTGCACTTGCTCACCCAATGCGCAGCTGAATTTCAGGATATTGCAGAGAACAAAAACTTTCATGAGTCTAAAAAATGATTGGGCAAATATCTAATTAGATAGTGGATTAGGCAAAGCTCTCTCCCAAATGCTAAGCAGAGGTTCTCCAGATGAGGAAGGCTGGGCAGGGTTATGCAGAACTGCCTGCTCCCTCTGTCCCTGTGTCTTCTGGGTGTCATCGGAGCCGTGCTCTGAGACAAAACACAGCTTGGTAGTTCCCTGGTTTGAGTCAAAACTCCCATTTCTGCTAGGAGATGTTGTGCAGGTGTATGTGACAGAACCTTAAATACAAGTTTTATGAAACCTGGAGCACTTCCTTCCTCTCAGAGATGAAACAGTCAGGTATGGAAATCATATGGCAAACACCTCCTTCCTGCCCCCGGTTCTCATTAGGCAGGATCCAAATTGCAGCCGAGAGAAAGAACTGGTTCTTTGTCTGCGGACAAGCCTCGTGATGTTTCTCCTTTAAATTTCTTCTGGGCAGAAATGCCCTTTAAAAAAAAAAGTATTTCAATTAAAACCAGATAAAATGGAGATGTCTGTAGAAAGCTATTTGATGTGCTGTTTGAGACTGCAAGGAGTGTTCTGGAGATAACTGTTATGACTCAGAACTAGTACATCGATGAATAGTAACTAGATATACTTTAGGATCTGTGGATTATTTCTTTTTTTTTTCAGCTCTAAGAAGTCATTCATTTTTCTGGCTCATATCTTAACTACACTCAGATATTACTACTTTTTAAACAGAATTTTCCCTTTGATCGATCTAATATCTGTCAAATAGGGCTTGAAAATCCTATGACACAAAATAGCTGAGACCAACAGATGATCAGTATCCTTTGAAAATCAGAGCTGTAGTTTATAGGGACAAGTTGTGCAAAGGCTTTGGAGTGGAAATCAATGTGCTGCGGCAAGACTGGAGTGTTATGAAAGGCCACTCGAGATAATCTGACTTGAAATGTAAAGTTTTAAAAACGTGTAGTCAGTGACAATGCATCAATATTACGTTATTTAATTGAGAATTGCCTTTTTGTTTGCCTCCTCATAACTCGCGAAGGTCACAGAGCAGAATTATGCATGAGAAGAGATGGAGTGGGTTTCGAGCACATAACTCGAGGTTGTAAAAGAGAAGTATGTTTCTTGGCAGGAAGGGTTTGTAGAAGTGTGCCTTGCTTCATGCTCTCGGGAAGGTGCCTTGTGTTCACTCTGCCATTCCTGTAGGTCTCCGAATGCAGCTGGCCCGTGCGACAAGCTCCAAGTCTGCACAACCTCTACGCCGTCTGTAAGAACATGCACAACTGGCTACAGCAGAACCCCAAAAACGTCTGCGTCATCCACTGCATGGTAAGAACACTAGAAAGGAACCCTGTTTTCAGACCTATGAGTCATAAGTCATATTGCACGTCACATGTCTGGAGTCTGTGTACAAGCACGGTGAAAATTTTTCAAAGAAAAAGAAATGGAATAAAATGGACCCCCATGGAAAGGGTCATCATCTTCCATGTGCAGCTACAGAGCTAAGCTGGAAGACCTAAAGTAGAAGCAGGAATGCAAAGCAAGAGAGGTGACAATTGTTGTAGTAGTGAATTGCTAGAGGTGATGAGTAGCAAAAAGGTAATGCCCAAAAGGGAGAGTTCTGGTTTTCTCCTGGAGCCTAAATTAAATCCAGGAGGCTGTCATCCCTGATCAGCATAAACTGGAAAGAAAGAGGAAATGACTGATCCCAAACTGCGCAGACCTTATTTGAGTCTGGCACTTATTCCTTGCATAGCACAGCCAGGGCTACAGGATATAAACTCCATTCACATGGAGACGAAGACACACTTGATGCCTCTGGTCCTGGAAATCTAGCTCAAGAATTAAATTCCTTTACTGTCCTTTGAGCAGTGAATATCAGAATAATGCTGTAAAGGACAGGAAGTCCTTTTTTAAACATTTTCTAAGGAGTCTACAGAAGCCCACTTAATTTACGTGAACCTGAGAGACCTTTTCAGAGCAACTGGCAGGAGCTAAACCTTAAAAAAAAAAAAAAGGTAAACAGCCCGTTATCCTTGAGCATGTGCTCAAGCTCAGGAGGTTACTGGGGTCTGGGTCAGCTCTGGTATGGCAAATCCTACAGTATGGCTGGAGTGCTTAAAAGCTGCCTAAAATAAATAATTACAAGGAGCCTGTGTAACATTCAACTTGTGTTTCAGACTTTGAGGGTGACTGACAGGGCAGTAGGTTTCCTGTTCCTTCCTTGTAAATGAGCCTTGACTTCTGGGCTCTTCTGTCTCCCTCTGACAAGTGGGAGATGAGCTGGGTGACGTGGCACTCTGGTAGCACTGAGCAGGCTCTCGTACCCATTGCTACGCTGTGAGCATGCATCCAAAACTAAGCAGGCATCAGCAGAAATCAGAGCTGGATTTTGGTAGAAGCTGGTAGAAGGGCTTTTTCTTCTTGTTTGACTCACCAGCATTGGGGTATGGTCCACATGGCTCATCACCTCATTTGTTCCTGGGTACAGCAGAGCCCTGGGGCACTGGGGGTACTTTAATTATCTCCTGCTCTTTCTGTGGTTTTTTTTTTTTTTGTGTGTGTCTTTTTGTATCAGTCTGATGCAAGAAACACACTTCCCTTCATCACCCTAAATTAAAGGTAGACCTGTTCAGGAGGAATCTGTTGACTGTGGAGCTGTTTGGCTGAGGGAACCTTGGGCTAGATTTTTTTGTGAACTCTTCTAGGTAAAAATTGTGAGATGACAGCCTGCAGCTGTGGGACGGATGTACCCTGGTCCCTCTTCCAGGCCTATGTTTGAATTATAATATTACAGCGTGGGAGCAGCCATGAAATGCCATTTGTAGACAAAATGTTCTTCTGGGCTTTCAAAACAACTCTAAACCATTCTCAGTTTTGGCTGCTTACTGGATATTATCTTAGCTTTAATCCAGGCCAGTGTCACTCAATGCAGTCCTAGGTATTAAACAAGTGACACAGCACTGGAAATTCCTCATAATTGTGGTCTCATTCCTAGACTCCCTGAAGAAATTATTTTATGTGATTTAAGGAAGCCTGGGAGTGTTCGTTGACATTTTAAAGGCTATCTCTGATACTGATGTGTTGTTCTTTCCCCACTTCTTTCCTTAACAGGATGGTCGTGCAGCCTCAGCCGTCCTGGTCAGTGCCATGTTCTGCTTCTGTCACCTCTTCTCCAACCCAGGCCCCGCGGTGCAGCTGCTGAACACAAAGAGACCTGGAATCGTGCTGTGGCCATCTCACAGGAGGTGCAGTAAACTACCTAAATGCTATACGAGCGTGCTATAGACCTCGCACTAGAAACTGGCCGAGCAGAGCTCATGCTTTGGCCAGGACACTTCGCTTTGACAGGTCATATCTGATGTTTATGGCCGCTTCCATTTTACCCCCACAAAATTAAAATATTGTAATAGCTTTGCTCACCAGTCAGGAAAGCTGGCAAACCTGTAGTTAAGAGGGTCTGGGTGAACCGTCTCTCTGTGTCAACTTCATCCATGCAGGAGCTGACACTGTAAAAATATCTTTTTTTACAATTTCTGTTAAGCAGAAGAAAAACTGCCTCTCAGAGCAAACAAAAGATCTAGTGTTATTTATGTAATAATAATAATGATCTTTCAGTACATGACTAACCAAGTAATTCATCTGCTATGTGCATGTAAAATCGGAGGCAAACTTCTACTGGTAAACCAGAAAAACCATTGCCCAGCACCTTCTCTCCTAAAAGGTGAGGAGAAATGGTCTTCAGCTCAGAGCTAAAGGCCAGCGTCCTTCCTCTTGAGCTCTCATAATTAAATAGAAGCACAGATTTTGGGCCAGCTGCAAGGATGCTGGAGTACATGGAAACTCCAGTCCTGCAACTGTTAAAGAATTGCACTTTCACTGGATTCCAAGGTAGACTTCAAGTCCAGAATGAAAATTACTCACCTGGGATGGGGTTTTCACTAATGGCTTTCTCTCCCTGCAGATACATAGGATACATCTGTGACTTAATAGCAGACAAGCCCGTCATTCCTCACTGCAAACCACTTACTATCAAGTCAGTCACCCTCAGTCCAGTCCCCTGTTTCAACAAGCAACGCAACGGGTGCCGGCCCTTCTGCGACATTCTCAGCGGAGAAACCAGAATCCTTACCACTTCCCAGGAGTACGAAAGAATGAAGTGAGTTGTTGTGATCCCCTACCGTCCTTAGGAGGGTTTTGTTTTGTTGTAATGGTGTGGCTAATAGCTGGGCTGGACTCACTGCCAGACCGCTTCTAAATGATGGAGGGCGTTGATGAATTGAAAGTTGGTGGCTAATGTTGAAAGTTGGTATGTGGTGGGATGTCTTCTTAGAGATAGTTCAGTGCTGTGTTGGTTTCCCTTGTGAAATGTTGGTGTTTCAACTAAGCTGAAGATTAAGCAGAGTGCTGAAAGCACCTTCCATTTGCTTGGCCTGAATGAGGTGATGGCTCTAATGTTGATGTTGTTGCTGGGTGGTAATGGCACTGTGGAAGGGAGCTTAATTGTGGATTTCCTTCTCTTCCCCTCAAAGAGAATACCGTGTGCAAGAAGGGAAAGTCCTAATTCCACTGGGAGCCACTGTCCATGGAGATGTTGTTGTTTCTGTCTACCATATGAGATCAACCATCGGGGGACGCCTTCAAGCAAAAGTAGGAGTTTGTTTAACTTCTCATGCGGTACAGGCAATGTAGCTAACTAAGAGATGGCTAAATATGGGGTCTGAGGATGCACATGCCACTCACCTTGTGATGTAGAAGGATTCCGTACTTAACAGTTGGTATAACACAAATTTGAGCAGCGCCAAGTGAAAACAAATCACTGCATTTGGAGAAGTTCATGATGCCTCTGGTGTCTTTATGAAGATGGGGTCTACTGCTGGGGTCTGCCAGGTCCTTCTGGCTGATATAGAAGGCATTAGAAACCACTGCCAAAGCCTCTACCTGCACACTCTAGGAAGCTGGAAGGAGAAATGGTTTTGTTTTCCTGGGGTACAAACCTGTTGCTCCAGTATATTCAGTGGAAACAGATATCCATTTCATTTAAAAACTAAAATGTCAAGTAGATCCCAGAAATGAAGACAAGCAGGGGATGAAGAGATATTCCTGAATGCTGTGGAGGCAGCAGCAGCAGAATTTAAGGCAGATGGAAATATTTGGGTTTGAGAAGGAAAAGCTCTGCTTTCTGTAAAACAGGCAGAATAAATTAGCTGATATAGCACTTAGAGATTAATCTATATAGTAACTGGTAGGAAGGTAGACTTAAATAACTCTCTGCATGTGCTGTAAACAAATATTTTTAAATTGAAGCACTTATTCAGTCTGGTGCTCTGTGGTTTTTTTCTTTCAGATGACCAACACACAAATATTCCAAATCCAATTTCATACTGGATTCATAGCCCTGGGAACAACCACACTAAAATTCACCAAGTGAGTATTTTAAGCTGAACATTAATCAAACCTGAAGCATAAAAGCCTTATGAAGGCTGGAGGAGAATATTCACAGGCAAAAAGTCTGTGTGCATGCATATATTGAAAGACTTTATATAGCTTTGTAGAAATATCCTTTCCCTTTTTAACTACACAGCTCTTGTCCCCATTTAGGCCTGAACTGGATGCCTGCGATTCTCCAGACAAATATCCTCAGCTCTTTCATGTTATACTGGAGATAGAAATACAATCTGCTGACAGACAAACCGAATTAACTCCCCCGTGGGAGAACTTCACAACGAAAGACATCAATCCAACCATTCTCTTCTCCTCTCATCAGGAGCATCAGGACACTCTTGCTTTGGCAGGTAAGAGCCGTATGGATTTATTCAATTTACATGCTTACCTGCACGTGGAACTCCGTTTTGTTTGATTATATTTATTTGGTGCTGTGTGCTGCAGGTAGAGCCCCCACGGATTCATCCCAGGATAACATCAGAAGTGTTGGCCAGAGTGCATTCTTCTCGTCTCTCAGCTGGCAAGGTATGCAGACTTGGGCTTCAAAGTAAAATCTGCTTCAAACAAGATAAACAACTTTGTTTTTTTTTTTATTCCCCCTTCCCTGGAGCAGAGTGAGGCTGAAGGATCTGATTGTAACATGTCTTTCCCATTAGATCAGTGTACTGCTCGTCACACCCTTATGTTGCAATTGAGGGGGAATTAACTTCCTACAGTGTCCTCTTCAAACACTGCCTGCCTGTGCTGTAGATGACATTTTTTGACATCATTCTAGTGTAAAGCTTTGCCCTAGATGTCCTCAATCCTAAAACCAAATTTAAGCTGTTTTTCCCTAAAGTTGCACTTCATATAGGGTGCTGTGAGGATGCAGCATGGACAGTGCTTGTCCAAGAATTCTAATAGTGCTGAACGCATTGAGAATCTCACGGTGCTGCCAAAGGTAGCATTCCTCCTCTGGCACCATGCTAGGTAGGAGCCCAGTGTTAGAAGATCCTTTTGGGCACAGATCGGAGGGTGGT
>JAOTQQ010000004.1:32434329-32446598 GCA_026546715.1 Gallinago undulata
TAGCAATATCTTGTTACTTATTTCAGTTAAACTTGGGCAGATCGTTAAAGCAAGCGATTTACCCCTAAGACCACGTACTCGTTCCTGACATTTATTTGAAAGGCGACTTTTTATTTTGTTGCATGGCACTTAAAGGAGAGCGCTAGTTTCACCAGATTTTTTTCTATGACAGGTATTTTTTAGTGATTTGTATGGCAAGGTAATTATTTTGTTCTAAAACATAGCGTTATTAGCCTGTCTGTTGAAGTCTTGTATTAGTAATAGGAGCGGTTGCTAATTGAATAATTAGTCACATAAGTTGAATTATGTTATTGCCTGTCTTTTTTCTTTATGCTTTTAGCACCTTTCTGTAGTATTTCGTTTAGTTTATCTAATGCATATGAATAACTGGCCTGAACCTGTCTTATAAGAACTGCTTTGATTGTTTCATTTCCTTGCATTTCAGATCAAATGGGGAGCCTGTGGTCTGGTGCTGGCTGGAAATGCAGTCATTTTCCTTACTATTTTAGGCTTTTTTCTTGTGTTTGGTAGAGGAGATGACTTTAGCTGGGAACAGTGGTAGGACATCGCTCTGAAGCTGGTAATGTTTTACAGCACGTATCACCATATGTATACTCTGTGTGTGTATATGTGTATATATGATAACATATGTGTGTGTGCCTGCTGAGATGTATGTATGTATGTGCATCTGCATGTGGTTTCACATTATCAGATCATAACATGCTTTTTAAAAATGCATTTCAGCCAAAGTGAAAAGGCCCTTGTGACAACTGTCTTAATGTTTTCAGTAAAAGCTGGTATTGCTGTTGCAAATTTGTCCCTAAATAGGTTTACAAAACAGAAGCTGTTTTACTCATTTTTTCACTACATTTCACTGCATTAACTTTTGTTTTAATCACAGTAGTATCCTCGATACATGTGATATTGGTCAGCGTGCCTGTTAGTTTTTTTTAACCATGGAGTCAAAATAGGCCAATATAAAGATCATCCATCTTGATATTGTCTGACTTGATGTGTCTTTCTGCTTTGATGAGGGGTAATTGAGTATTTGCTTTTCATTTTAGTAATTGCAATTCTAGTGGTTTTTCTTGATAACATAAAACCAAATGTGGGTTATGCCAACTCTCTTACTACCTAATGAAAGAAAAAGAAAATAACCTTGGTTAAAAATCCTTCCACTTACAGTGTTCATTTAAAAAATAATTCGCCCCCTGCAAGATACTCAAGGTTTGTCCCTGTTCAACTTAACAACTGTGGATATATTTTGGGAATAATATACTTTAATGCCTCTTCAGTGCTTAAAGCTGACATTACTTCTCTTGTGAAGCAACAAAAGAAGAATCTACACCCAGGACACTTACAATACCAGTGTAGTCCACAACTCTGTATTCTTACATGTAAAATGTCTGAATTGCAAAGAAGTGAGTGTTCTGCTGGGTAGGACTTCTGTCTCCTCAGTTTTCATTGCTTTTAAAACATACTTATTCAACTACTATTTTTTTATCTGTAAGAAGAGATTGTTATATTAAAACACTATATTTTTTAAATGGCGTTATCCTGGTAAACATTTACATTATCACAATTATAAAAGTAAACTTTATTACTGTTTTGACTTGCTGAATCCTGCAAATTGTGGAGGTGTAGTTTTTTTAACAGCCGTGACTCTAGAAGACATCTCAGTAATCTGCAGAGGAGTGAAGGGGTGAATAAACCTTAGTTTATTCTTTCATAGAAAAATAAACATGAAAGAGGTGAAGTAAGAAGCTGAATTCCTGCATAGGGTATATTTTATTATAGCAAGTTCTTTAGACTAACAGATTGCAAATGAGTATTTTATCGTTGTATGACTGAGGTGACAGCTCACCCTGTGTAGCTATAAGGGGCCTTGTATAAGGAGGTAATAGAATCCACCCCACAAGATGTGGCAGCTTCACCACCGCAGTGCTTTTTGCCCCCTAAGTTGTATGAAACTACTTTTGCTGCTCTCCAAACTCTCTCAATACTTGTGTACTGCAAAAGAGATGTCCTGTGGATGGCTGTGCAGAGCAAAGGGTCACAAATTAATGAATGTAACATGAGCGCCCTGATACTGGGTCTTTTGTTCATGCTCAGTGCCCTAGAAGAAGGGTAGAGAAACCATTCTGTGGTCCAAGTAATGTCATATCACTTAAGTAGGAAGGGGAGTATCATGTTTCAGAAAGGTTAATTACACGTTTTAAATTTAAACTTTATATGTGTGTAAAGCAAAGAGCTCAGTGGTGAGGAATGCTGATTAGCTGTATTTTATACTGAAGCGAGCCTAGGCTGTCGTTCTTGTAAAAGAAGAATTAACATTAAGTGACAGGGTTTTTTTTCTGCATGTTAATGCTTCCTCGAAGACATAGCAGGAATATACTTGTAAAGATGCTGTGCTTAAACAAGTTCTCTTACAGTATCTCCTTCCTGACTTTAACTGAAATCTGTTGGACCCTACTGATTTATAAAGGACTACTGTGGAAATGATTTGTACTAATTATGAGCCAGGTTGTTTAGAGTAATCATAGTTTCCACGTATAAGTCCTGCTTTAATTTTTGAAGAAGTTGGTTTGTTTCCTATACCATGGCATTTTTTCATTCAAATTGGTGAAGTAAAACAGCAACAATAATACATGATTTAATGCCTGATTCTGTAAATGCCTTAAGTCATTGCTGAGAATTTGATTTAACTCCTGTGAAAGTACTTGTGTGCTCGCAGGGTTGGGTTCTTGAGTATTTTTACTCCTTAGAATTGATGTATGGAAGGCTGCAATAGAAGTTGCAAAACTACTCAAGTACTGATTTAATTTAACTTTCAAGACAGTGCCATGTGAAAAACAGCTGAGATTAATTTTTCTTTAAATTAGAGACTCATTATTTGTAGAATCTGGTCTAGATCTATTGGTTAATAATGTGCTTGTGGCAGATTGGGATAGAGGCAGTAAACTTACGACAATCTAAACTGAAAAGGAGGACCAGAAAGTACAGTCTTGAAGAGAGGTTGCTTCTTTGACAAATTATTCTGTTGTGCTCTATTTCCTTTGATACTATTGTGGCTGGTGGGTGCTTCATGAAAGGGCAGGTAAATGTGGAATAGAGAAAGTCGATGCATTTTTTGGTTTTCTTCTTTTGAAGCGGCTTCATGCACTAATCTTTAATGTGAACTTCATGCAGTTTTCACCATGGACTTCTATTTCAAAATGTTTAACTTTAAAAATTGTGTTTAACAGCGTTTAAATCATGCAAATTTTCTTTGACCTCCTTAAAATGAAATTTGCTTGAAGTGAGTCTTTGCTATCAAACAGTCAGGGTAAAAAAAAAAATAAAAAAATTTCAGTGCTTTTTTTTATCAAGAGCTTCACTCATTCACACAAACCTGGTGCTCTGATGGCCAGTACTGGGCATACTGTCACCATCTACCAGTAGCAATTTACTGTGGTTTCTCTGAAATTGTTTTCCTATATGGAAGTGAATACTATGTATCCAAAGTGCCTTAGTTTCGATACTGTGCTGGTTTTGTGAATGCATATACATGGCAATATCACTATGTTTCATAATCAGGTGAAAATCTGTTACTGCATTTTTATAAAGCTTCCTTGTCAACTAATCATGTTTTCTGTCATTCAGAATGCAGTGCAGCTTTTGTAACTTTTGTAAACACTATTTTTATTTTCTGTGACTGCCAGGTTCTTGAGGTGATGAAGTATTAATACATGGAAATTAAAACATATTCTGCTTTTCTTTTCGAATTGTCTAATACAACTGACTTTTGGAATTGTCTAATAAACGTATCTGATGCTCAAGTATTTGTCTGTCTTAAATTTCAATAGGTGAAAACAGACTCTGGTGTGAGAGGAAAGATAAAACATATCTGGTGGTGCTTTCATAATGGTATAAATGATATAATAAATTTCAGAAGCCATTATCTAATTACATTATGTGGAATTGCTGTTATGGAATGCATTAGAATGTATTGCAGAGGCTGTATTCAAATTTGCAGGTAAATTATCATCAGGTATCTCTTATGTACATGGTAAACCTGCGAGCTTTTAAAAATTGTTCAAAAAAAGCTGGTACGTGAGGTAGTACTTGACCTCTTCCACTTTCCCTGTTCCAAAAGAGTCCAGAGTGAGACACATCTGCTCTGTCAGCACTGATGGGCAGGGATGCAGAGGGTATCAAAGCTTGCTTTCTTTTCTAGGGCAGGACTCCTGTAGATAAGCTGGTGAATATATTAAGTGGGTGATTTTGATCCCACCGGTGCTTGTGAAAGTGAAGCCTTCTCAGTGATTTTAATCAATTTATGAAAACACCCACCATCAGGAGAAAGTGGTTGTAGTGTCTGCATTCTGAACAGCTGATGCTTTCTGTTTAGAGCAACGATTTGAGCAGCTGAGCTTTGGAGAGGGTGAGTATTCTTGCACTTTGAATCGGCTGGCTCCTGCCTTTGCCTTGTTTAGCAAAAAGAATGTTTGGGTTTGCTATTCTGTGCTGCCTTACCCAGCTCCAGGCTTGGTTCCTCAGCTCCCTTATTTGCCCTGCTTCTGGATTTGCGAGTATTATCTGTATGGTATAACTGGTATTTATCAAATAGAAGAGCAGTTCTCTGTCAACTTACACTTAGCTGAAGGAAAAAAATTAAATATGTGTAAGAGTCTTGCACTGATTTTGTGGCCTCCTGCAGTCCTTTAAGAAAGCTGGTAACCTAGTTATGACCTCAGGTAACCTAACTATAACCTAGTTAGCTGGTAACTAGTTATGACCTCAGGTAACTTTTTAAAAATCTTAAACCAGACTTTAATCCCACAAAATGAATGTTAGCTCATCAATACCAAATGAGTTAACCAAACAAACTCCAAATGGAGTTAACCAAACAAACTTGTCCTAGTATGCCACATGTAGACTTTTATTGTTGAACTGAAAACTATGCAAAGCTCTAAAATGATCTCTCTAACCCTGATCTCAATTGTTAACACAGCATGGCTTCTAAGATACTGCATTGTTTACTCTGCAGGGATTGTTTCTGATCTGTGATAATGGATGAAATGACTATTTCGTTAAGCTGGATGCACACCAGGTACTAATGACTAATTGATTTGTTTAAGTGGCCCCTGCAAATACATGACCAGTATGTACTAGAGGGCTTTACAGGGAGGTGTCTCTTGATAAAACACATAAGGAAGCATTGACTGGTGAATTGTGATTAGACTTTAAAGATCAGCTGAACATTCTCAGAGAAACACTTTCTCCAACAGCCTGTTCCAATATTTATCTCGTCGTTTTATTGTTTTGCTTTTGCTCTGTATGTTGAGGTTTATTTCAGCTGTGTCTCTGGGTTATTTTCAGGAGTTGGTTACAGTTGCTCGTGCCCCATGACTAGCACTTCAGCTGGAGGTATTTCACTTAGTATTTTTTGTAATTACCACTTCCCATAGACTAGTTCTAGGTTTTAACATATTCTGGATTCTGCTTCTTTCTAATGGCTCATTTTAAATGGACTGGTTGATTGTTCCCTGTTTCCTCTCCTGTGAGTGTGATCATCCCTTGTCTGCTTGTGCAGATGGCTTGTTTCCTGCTGGCCCTCAACACTTGGAGGTCCTTATGGCCATCTATATGAGAGTGCTGGGGAGAGCCCAGGGATTATAAAAACATACTATTTCCCCCAGAAAATCCTTAAATGATGGGGGAAGATTGCTTTCCAAGTGCGACTAAACCTATAGCTTAGCTTACTTTATTAAACCTATGGTTTAATAAAGTAATTTGCATATAAAAAAGGTAATTGTGCAAAATTGCACGTTATATAGTCTTGCCTTGGAGTCTTTACATATAGGGAAGACTTTTTCCTGTGAAGCATGCTTATAACATTTCTGTCTATTAAAATGAAGAATTTCAAGTATGTAGTTAGAGTGCTAGCTCCCAGGTAGTGTGACCTGAAACCCTGATATTTTCTACGTTAGCTTTGCTTGCCAGCAGCTGAACTGGCATTCTGTGGTGGAAGTTGCCTGTGTTACGTTGGTATTTTTAATTGCATGTTTTTTCCTGGGGAATGCTTGCAAAATTACCTGCTTGCTTTTGTGGAATTGAAAAAAAAAAAAAACCAACCCAAACCACATGCACACACACAGACCAAAATCATGTTCCAGTTTTATAAAGTTCACTTGAAACACTTAAGTGGAGAATATAGTGCTGAGGCTAAAACACAGCTGGAGGCAAAAAGGGATGTTGATGTCTCCTGGTAGGTCCAGGAGGTCAGGTGGGGCTATTGATATCTGGGAATTTTGTTTTCATCACCTGCTTTGAGCTTCCTTTTCCACTGTACTGGCTAGGGTGCTTTCATTTTCTTGGTCAAGATGAATAAATGACAGATGCTGCTTGGATGTTTTTGTTTGCTTGAGGATTTGGGGAGAAGTTGAACTGTATTTATCGTGCTTTACAAAGTGTATTCTTGGAGTAAGAGGATTCATGGTGACATTTATATGTTTTGCTTACCCTTTGTTGTGACTGTTTGATCTGGGCTTGTGATTTTGTTATTCATTTAATTCCTGCCTAAGACTGGTATTTCATAATATAATAGGAGCCTTTGTCACCCATCTTCCATCTTAAAAAAAAAAAAAAAAAGCCTTTACACAACATAGAAACAAAAGCTGCAATAGCTGTAACTTACTGGCTACTGATCAAGCTCTCCCGCTTTGAAGCTGGTGGGACTTTGCTGTTGGGGTCAGTGGGGTGGGGAAAGGAGGGATGAAAGAGGCCTAATCCCGTTAGATGTGGAGCCCTTCGTGTCTGAGGGCAATCTGTGAGCGTGTTTGTGAGTCACTCTGCGGAACAGACTGTCCATCTTCTCCGAGTGTCTGTTTCTTCTGGCTGCGCTCCACAGGATATGGGGGTGATGTTGGCTACGAAAAACCTCCATATGCCTGTATTTCAACAGAGGGCACTTTACTCCAGGATAGGATTTAACAGCTTGTCCTTGTTTCTAGTAACATGGCTCAGTGTCACCCTGCGTGGCCAATCTTTCTTTGGCATTGTTTTTTTTTTCTGACTGAATAAATGCTAATGATTGCAATGAGATGTTAGGAGGTTTTAAACAACTCCATGATGGTTAAACAGTTTCCCATATAAGTCTTGAAAGAGAACTCTGCTCTTAGTTTAATTTTATAGTATTAAGAAATGCAGAACATTTCTCATATGGATACATAAAGTAAGTTTTACCTTTTGGATCAGATAATACAAAATAATATACTTTAGGCAATCCAGAGAAGGCTCTCTCTTCTGTTCATTCCTTCAAAGGAGATTGCGTTCTTAATAAATATTTTGCTGTTTAATTAAAATCTACAGCAGAAAATATATTAGTTTCCAAGGATTTTTTTAGTAGCTAGACAGATCCTCATTAGAAACAATTTCAAAATGCAGTGTCTTTCTGGTAGTCTCATAAGTGAGCAATCTGTAAAGTTAATTAGGATTCAGCAAATAACCTCAGTTAGGAATTCAGGTTATTCAAACCCCTTTAGACACCTAACGATGGATGGAGGTGTCTCTGTGTTCCTCTCCTCTTTTTCAGTGTTATTCTGGTCTCTTCAGCTTTTAGTCCCTTTCCCTGAGGACTTGGGGGAAGGAAAGCACAGAAGGTCCCAGGTCCAAGTAGGTGTTGAACTGCAGCTCTGTCCTGGTCCCAGCTCTCATCTTAACTTTTGGGTTGCTCACAAGGTCCTCATGTCCCTTACCTAACCCTGGCCACCTGGCAGATCCCCTCCCTGTTCCACATGTGCCTTTAAACAGAACAATATGAGGTTGGAAGGGACCTCTGAAGATCATATAGTCCAGCTCCCCTGCAGGGCCACCCAGGGCAGGTTGCACAGGAATGTGTCCAGGTGGAGTTTAAAAATCTCCAGAGAAGGAGACTCCACCACCTCCCTGGGCTGCCTCTGCCAAGGCTCTGCCACCCTCACAGGAAAGAAGTTCTTCCTCATGTTTAGATGAAACTCTTTATGTTCCAGTTTGTGCCCATTACCTCTTGTCCTGTCCCTGGGCACCACTGAAAAAAGGCTGGCCCCATCCTCCTGACACCCACCCTTGAAGTATTTACAGGCGTGGATCAGATCCCCCCTCAGTCTTCTCCAGACTAAACAGACCCAAGTCCCTCACCTTTTCCTCATCAGAGAGATGTTCTAGTCCCCTCATCATCTTTGTATCCCTTTGCTGTATGCTCTCCAGCGGTTCCCTGTCCTTTTTGAACTGGGATTCCATTAAAAAACAACCCAGCTCAACCCTCCCCCCCACCTCTGGCAGTGCCTTTTCCTCTGGAATGAGAGAGTGAATTTTAAGCTCCCACAGTTGGTAATCACAACCAGTCCTTGCTTCCCTGCCATGGTGGGACTCAAGCTATTGTCAGCTCCGGGTGCCACAAGAAGCTGAGCCAAAAGTAAGTCACACATTCAAAACAACTTAACAAACACTGGTTTATGGATAGTATTACCAAGATGGAAGGAGGGACAGGCAAGTGGCAATTTAGAAAGAACTATGTCATAAAATACGAATTGGTTCTGGATGTGAGTTGATGGCTCTGGCTTCCCTTTTCTAATTACTTAAAACTTGTGTTTAACAGAAAGAGGCTAAAAATACTCGGTGCTCTTCTGTAAGGACAGACTTTCTCAGATAGACCGAGAAACTGTTCTGAGTTGATGGTTTCTGTAACCAGAGAGGAACATCCATTGTAGTTCCTCCTTTTGAATGCTGTGGCCTTGATCATCCTTGCCTCATTTTCCCTCACTTCCCTTTTGGTGTCTTTGCTATTAAAACCATGATTTGTTGTATAACTTGCTAAAGCAACATCCATATAAAAAAAAGCAATTTATTTTTTTTTTTTTAACACAATCTTGTTAAAGGAAAAAAAATCCAGCATTACTAGATAATGCCAGTAAGCACTGTACCAGGATGCATTGCATTAACCTTACTCCAGTAAAACTGGCACAGCAGAAGTATCTTGATTATATCCCTGATTTGCCCCTATGTAGCGAAAAATTTTTATTCATTTAAAGGTCACCATGTACCTTCACTTAAAAGCTTAACTGAAAAAACTCTAAAAATCAGCAGAAGGCCTCATGGTGGTTTCCATGAGTTCTGTGTGAGACCTTGGCAAGAATGGTTTTACACACACGTTTCCACCAGCACTTCCACCTCTGGGATTCAAGTACCGAGTTTGACACAGAATATCTGAGAACCAAAATCAGGACTTGTGCTTTTCCAGCACTGTGTAAAGGTATATTTGGACAGACACAGCTGGGACATATCATGGTAAGGGGGGAAAATTGGTAGCTTTCTGGGACAATTCCTGTTAAATGTATAAGTACGTACATATTCATACATATATGTATTCATATACTCCCTTTTGTAGGTATAGTTTAATTTTAAAATGTAGAATATTATGCATGATGACTCCAGGATGAGGAAAGAGTCCACTCTTTCACTATGACAGAACTCAGATTTGAACAGGGAACAAAATATCTGACTGAAAATAAAATCACAGTTTGTACATTAAAGAGAAAAATCTGTTTCCATCAGGAAGTCACCTGAAACACCAAAAAAAAAAAGTTCTTCCATACGATTTTTTTTTCTTTTAACAGGAGAGTTTTCTGGGCATTGAATTGGACTAAATGATGGTGGTAGATTGGTCGTTAACTAGTGAAAGGATCCCAGCATGAATAAATAAGTCCATCCTGCTCTTCTCAGAGCTTGATTCAGCTCCTCTTGAAATCACTGGCTTTTGGGTTAAGGCTGAATTTTCAATTCCCTTAGTGAGCAATACAGAGATTGGTACCTCCACAGTCCAGTGGCATTTCAGTGGGAATCTTTCCATTCAACTTAAAAGAAAGAGTGCAGCTGACGTAGATTAACGTCACCTATGGTGGCTTTGGAGAAGGCAAAATGTGATGGAGTAAAATAAGAAGGGAGTGGTTCCTCCTGTAGCTGTGATGCTACACTGATACCTACAGACAGGTTAAAGTTCACAGTTTTTCTTAAGATGCAGTGGTCATACTTCACAGAATCCCAGAATGCTATGGGGCTGGGGGGGACCTCTGGAGATCATCTAGTCCAACCCTCTGCCAAAGCAGATCCACCCAGAGCAGGTTGCAAAGGAACATGTCCAGGTGGGGTTTGAATGTCTCCAGAGAAAGAGACTCTACCACCTCTCTGGGCAGCCTCTGCCAGGGCTCTGCTACTCTCAGATGAAGTGAAGAAGATCCTCCTCATGTTTAGATAGAACTTCTTATATTCACGTTTGTGCCCATTCCCTCTTGTCCTGTCACTGGGCACCACCTCTGGTGCCAGGAGAGGTGCAGGTTGGATATCAGGAAAAATTTCATCACTGAAAGGGTTGTCAAGCCTTGGAATGGGCTGCCCATGGAAGTGGTTGAGACACCATCCCTGGAGATATTCAAAAGACGAGTTGACATGGTGCTCAGGAATATGCTTTAGTGTTTGGGGTTTTGTTTTTTTTTTTTTTTTTAATGATTGGACTAGATGATCTTACAGGTCCCTTCCAACCTAGGCGATTCTGTGATTCTGTAATATATTACCTGTCTTTTTAGTGGAGAGATATACAGAAAATTCCTTGTGCTAAATATTAGAGGCTTTGTTAATAATTTTTAAAAGAGTTTTAAAAGATAAATCTGATTTGGATGTTTCTTAATGTTCTGTTTCAAATATAAACTCTTACTCATGTCCTAAGCTCTGTACAGAATGGAAGACTTTTTATTAAATAGAAAACCCCTAATGTCGGCTTTATAATTCTTGAAAGAGTCTGCTCTGGCAGTGATTATGATTTACTGTCTTTCACTTTGTGAAATTTGTTCAAAAATGTTTTTTCCAACTTTGTGGGTTGCAAGGTATTTTTAAAATATGTATTTCTTTGATTTGGTATGGAAAATGGCCCAATTTGCTTAATTTTAGTTTCATCTTCTGTTTATAAAGAGATAGCTTCTGACAAGTGATGAAAGTCATGGTTGATGACAGCACTGCTATCTGTGCGTACTCCTTTTCTCCTTTTTCTTTAGTGACAAGAAGAATTACACCGATAGACAGAAATAAACATAAAGTCAATTTTGGTGGGTCGTTTCCAAATAGATCCTGAACTTTCTGCTGCTTTGTAAAAGGCTGCGTATAAGTAAATCAAAGGGTAAAACCATCATTCTTCCATCTGTTCGCCTGACGTTTAAGTGCCCGTTTTTATTGTACACAACTCTTCTGGGTTATGGTGTAAGGGATTACAAGTTACTGAAGCTAATTGTATTCTCTTCACCGAATCTCCTCTGTGATGTGCAGGTAATCAGGAAGTCTGCAGGTAAACTCATTATGAGGGTCAGTCAATACACGTTTTCCTGTAGCGCTTTTTGTAATCGCGTTAACTTGATAGCATTTCCCTGCCCTTCTGCAAACTTTTAAACTGCGTTAATAGGCCATTCGTTAGGACTGTATTTTTATTTGGAGACCGAGTGGGGGAACGGGATGGAGGCTATTTTGTTCCCATGTGAACATCAAAACTTCATACCCAAAGTGAAACCTTTTGAATTTAGTTTTATTAATCATGTTCAATAATCAATTTTACGTCTCTCTAACCCATGGACAGAGAAATCGGAGTGGTGGAAATGAAAAGTGGCAAGGGAAAGGCAGATGATGCTTTGCTGGGGTTATCTGGGGGTGCCCCAATATTAGCAGCCATTCAGATGTCCTGCAGTCAGACATGCGATGGAATAATGCTGCATTAAATATGACCTTTCCAAAGAGAAAACCTGTCCGAACTGAATAATCAAATTAGATTTGTGTTTGACACACTTCAAGTGGAGACCTTTTGGCTAAAATACCTAATCGATAAGGGAGAATTTTGATGTTTGGGGATGCAGAATGCCTTTAAATGTGCAAAACTGAGGACTGTGACATTATAAACAGGATGCAAGGTATGGGTTACAAGTGAAAGACTAGAGCGTCTTCTGTACCTGAATCTTTCAACAACCTGGGGTTGTCCAGCTTGGAGAAGTCTCCAGGGAGACCTTGGAGCCCTTTCCAGTCCCTCAAGGGGCTCCAGAAAAGCTGGGGGGGGACTCTGGATCAGGGAGGGGAGCCCTAGGAGGAGGGGGACACTGCAAGAGGGGAGATGGAGCTGAGATGTGGGGAAGAACTTGTGAGAGCCTGGCCCAGGTTGCCCCGAGAAGCTGTGGCTGCCCCATCCCTGGAGGGGTTCAAGGGCAGGTTGGAGG
>JAOTQQ010000004.1:32446698-32472166 GCA_026546715.1 Gallinago undulata
TGAGAGCCTGGCCCAGGTTGCCCCGAGAAGCTGTGGCTGCCCCATCCCTGGAGGGGTTCAAGGGCAGGTTGGAGAGGTCTTGGAGCAACCTGGGCTGGTGGGAGGTGTCCCTGGCCAGAGCAGGGGGTGGCAGTGGGGGGCCTTGAACATCTCTTCCAAACCAAACCATTCTATGATTCTATGATCTTCCCTAATCTAGTCTTGTGTGAACAGCTCTAGTTTTTATACAACACAGTTGTATTTTTATCTGTGTGTGGAAGGACTGAAATTCATATCTGCTTTCCTTGTGATCCAGATGTCAAGGTTCACTGGTGTTTGTGAGGTTCCTTTCCCACAGAAACTGGGATGAGAGGGCTGACTTCTTCCCTGCCCATTCTTCTTGTCTTCTCCAGTATCAGCGGTGGCTTAGCCTTTACCTTCTCATGCAGAAGCAAGAACAGTTGGCAAAGGGAGGGTAGCACTGTCTGAAGGAACGTTTCCCGTGTGGAGTCCACATGGGAATGATCCATGCCATACAGAGCATCTCCCTCCATGCGTCAGTGTCCTCTGAGCCTGGTCCACATGGCACTGAGAAGTGGGGTTGCTGCAATAGGAAACAGCTGTCCCAGTCAGTGCGTGTTGGCTTGGTGCCCACGTCACACTGCTCCAATTCCTGCTGCCAAGTAGAGAGGGTAATGTTTTCAAAATCCAGTGTCACAGCCAGAAGAGCTCTCACCAGCCCCTAAGTATGAGAGCACAGCACCCTTTCTGCTGGTGGTGGGTATGTGGTTCCTGCTGGTAGCACAAGCCCCTTTACTGGATCTTCATCCCCCATTTTGCTGGGGCTCCGTCTCCCTCTCAACCCTTTCCCTCGTATCAGAACCCCATGGTCTTCTCTTCAGTCACACCTTCTCTGTGCCAGGGCTATCTGTACACATCATTTCCGCCCTGGCAGGGTCCATCTGCTTCTTGTTCTTGCTTCTTCTCATATCTGGCCCTTCCAAGCCCATTTTTCCTCGTCTTCTCACCACACACTCTTTCTATACCCTTGTACTTTTTTTTTTTTTTTCTCATGCTGTTTTCCCATGCTGTGCCTTCCTTCTCACCCATTATTGTTTGTCTAGAAAATAAATCATGCAGAATATCAACATCTCGGCATAGAAGGGTGTCCAACCATTCCCCACGGGGGTTTTTCCACTCCATTTTTTTCTGATTTCCTTCCAAAACTATTGGTCACTTATGCTGGAATATTCCCTGATGTTTTGAAGTTGTTGGATCTGGCTCTGAAAAGTTACTGAGACAGAAACATCTTCACTGCTGCACGTAATGTCTCAGCAACCCACTACATCTGGTTTTGAGATGCATATAAGATGTGCTTTCTAATAGGTCTTGATCGCATAGCATTGCATTTTAATATGGATTAAATGCTGCCAGATTTCGGAGGCTGAGACCCAGATCCTCAAGGGTGGATGCCAAATTTCCCCCTAAAGTAGTGCCTAAAGATGTGGTTTGGAGCAACACTGAAAAAACCAGTCGTTTAAAACTGGACACACTATGCTGGGGCTTCGCTTGATATTTAGGTGAAACAATCAGTTTTTTAGGTTTTTCATTGTTGCAGCTACTTTGGGGCAAATTACACAATTTTCTAGAGGTTAAGAGAAAAATATATATTCTCAGTAGGCACTCGATTATGAAATGGATCCAAACATGATACACTGAAGAAGATTCTAAGGCTGAGAGAGCTCAGCAAAGGGCTGCTTGCCAAAAAGCCCCAGGAAATTAATTAATAGTTGCTTGACAAACCACTCAAAATAGTGATTGTTGCTAAACTGGAGCAGCAAACAGGGCATGGTGCATTTAAGACACCTGGTGTCTTCAGCCTTCAGCGAGTTGAGTTCCTGCATGCACCGAGTCCCTCAGCTGCTCCTCACAAGACTTGCGCTCCAGATCCCTCACCAGCTCCGTTGCCCTTCTCTGGAAATGCTCCAGCATCTCAAATGTCTTTCCTGTCGTGAGGGGCCCAAAATTGAACAAAGAACATTGGTAGATTTGCTTCTTTTCTGGGCTGCCTTTTTTGTTCTCCTGGAGAAAGGCCTCTGAAGCTATAGCGGATGGACATATGATCCTTTCCTTTTTTTAGGGAATAATAATGCATCTGAAAAGAGCCATGAAAAACATGTGTGACATTCTCTCCTATTTAGGACTTTTTTTTCCCTTTGGGATGGTGGGACAAGGTGGGTGAAGATCCTTGTACCTATTCTTCAACAAATGTCACATGGGCCAATGTGCTATATTTCTGCCAGGTTTAGAAATGTATAATTTACTAAAAGGCCTAGATTTTGTTTTTTTCATTAAGTTTTTCAAAACACCCCCTCATTTTCTCCGCCATTTATCTCTCCTGCCAGCTCTATTCTGTGAATTCACCTCCTCTGTGCTAGATGACACACTTGAGAAACTCAGAGTGGTGCCAGGTTTTTATAAAGCGCTTCTGGAGATAGATTTTCACCACCTCCCCCGTAGGGAAAAAGTAGTGGTGTTTACTTTTCACTGAAATGTAGCTGAGCAGAGCTCTCATCCTGGCAGGGATTATGGGATAATAGACTAAACAATGCTCCTCTTCTGAACCAAAAAACAAATTGTGGTGTTTTTTTTCCACGGTTATGACATCAGCAAAGTGTAAATTTACACGACCAGCAGCGTTTTGGCCGTGCCACAGTCCCATTCGTGCACATTTTCACGACGGTCTGAATTGGATGTATGTACATCAGGAAGAAAAATAGAAGGAAAAAAGCATGTCAGCCTGTTGGAGAGGTGTCTGATGGCCCTGTGTAAGTTGCCTTCACTCTTTCCATTATCCTTTGCTCTCTCTCTATCAGAGCTGCTTATTCCTGTTAGGTACGTGCGTGATTAGGAAGTGTTTTTACTGAGATTGAAAACCCTGACTAAAAAAACAGTGATCTATCAAGCTGCACTTGTTTTTTTATTCCTTTTTTTTTGATCCACTCCCTTGCCCCCAAAAGCATTTCCCTAGTAAGTGTTTGAGCACATCTTTGCAGAGAGGAGAAATCATGGAGGATCTCATTCAGCTGCTGTAAGCTGGAAATGCATTCAATGCGGTGAGATGAAGAGTTCAGGGAGGGAAATCAACCTGTAAGAACATGTGGAGGGCTTGTTTCTGTTTTCCCCACCATAGGGACATGTGAGAAGTGATAGGGCAAGAGGAAATGGCCTCAAGTCGTGCCAGGAGAGCTTCAGGTTGGATATTAGGAAAAATTTCTTCACTGAAAGGGTTATCAAGCCTTGGAATGGGCTGCCCAGGGAACTGGTTGAGACACCATCCCTGGAGATATTCAAAAGACAAGTTGACACGGTGTGTGGGAATATGGTTTAGTGTTGGGGTTTTTTGTTTGTTTGTTTGGTTGGTTGTTTTTTTCCTTTGGTCAGAGTTAGGTTGATAAGTTGGACTAGATGATCTTAAAGGTCCCTTCCAACCTAGGCGATTCTGTGATTCTGAGAGGAAGCCTTCAAGAATTGCTTTTATTGGAACTTGATCATTCTTTGTACTTTCAATCTTGATTCCTGCCTGTAATGATACACGCTATGGAAAGGTGCAGCTACAGGCACCTCTTCTCTAGTATTATATGTCCTTGTTCAATTCCCTCATCTGCCAAAGAGGGTCGCGTTTTGCTATCTAAATATCTTGCTTCTCTAGAGTCAGAACAGAGTAGAGCCGTGCCAGCTTGCAGCAAGAACACTGCATGGAGAGCCCAAGAGGTTTTCCAGCACTAAATCAGGACAGTGCAAGTGGAGAGGATCCCTGAGAACAAAGTTGGCTGAGCAAGGTCGTCTGTGTTCTGCGTCTTGTGATTGCTCACTGTGATTTTCATAAAGTAAACCCATAGCTATGGAGGGGTGCAAATACAGCAGATGTACTTGAAAATGATAAATCAACTGCTAAGAGGCTGGGAAAGAGTGGAAAGGACAGTAAGGGCAGAGCTCAGTATGGGCCATGCTGCTTTGCTGTTCTAAAAAGCTAAAATAAAAGCTCCAGAGAGAAGACTATTTGTCCAAAGAAATAATAATCTCTCATTTTGCCGTGATTCCTACAAGAGGAAACTAAATTACAGCAGGACTAGAAAAGCAAGATTTGTCCTATTTCCCCACTCTGCAGTTTTCTTTCTACTTACATCCTCCCTGTTCTCCCTGGAACCAGGTTTCGTGTTCCCACTCACAGGGCTTAGTCATTTAAAAGAAAATGAGATCAAACGGATTTTAATTTATAATCTGAGAAGTAAAATAATTAGAGAAAAAGCAAATCTATTAGAAAACAGGTTTCTCATTTAAAATTTTGCAGAAGTGAAGTACAAAGGTTAACATGGCAGATTGGTTTTCTGTATCTCAGAGGCAGCATAAGTACAACCTATGATGTAAATGTTACTATAGTAACTAGTGTTTTTATTTAAAAGCCCAGTAAATAGACATATCAAACCCATATGAATTGTCAAAATGTAAGTTAAACTGTGGAGCCTGTTAGTTGAAGGCACACTTTTTTTTTTGGCCAAACTTACATTTTTGCTGCAATTTCCCTCCTGCAAATGCACTCAGTATTTTCTTCTTGCCAACTGCATTTTGGCACTCAGGAAACGGGCTTCTCTCTTGGTGACAGCGCTAATTACCTGGGACCTCTCACGCAGCCATGTGAAGGCTTAAAAAAGGAGGAAAATCCCTTCTGGTGAATTTTCTGTATACCGTTCCCTTCTGCTTCCCTCAAGCTTATTCCTAAGAGCTAGAGCTACCTAAAAGAATTAAGAATATGTTATGAAATATTATATATTCCTCCCTCCCGTTCTGCGGATTCATCTGAAGAGGAGGGAGGGGTCCCCATAGGACCCGAGTGTGATCAGTGCTGCTCTGTTTGATTCCCTTCCTTCCTCCCGCTCCCCCTGAGTAGCTGCTGTGACTCCGTGCCCCTCCTGACCCTGTGCTGGCCACAGCCAGGGCTGCCATCAGAGCTGACCGTCCCCCGAGGTGTCACCTCTGCTGTCTCAAATCTGCACGGTAGGCTTTGATTATAGAGTAAATACAGATTTGCATAAATGAAGAGTTGGATCTTACGAACATCAAGGACATGTCCTTTCTGTGCTCATCTTTCCCATTTTGAAAACTTCCCTGTGCTTAGTTGTTTGCCTAAAAGATGACTGAGTGCGTCCTTCCTGTTTGACCTGTTGGTATTACGTATTTTGTGTTGGACAGTGAGGCTTTTGTGACTAGACCATTGATGCATTTAAGTTTGATTGCCAGGAGGTGACCCCTGCTGTGCTGTATTTGACATAGTTTGTTTTCTAAAAGATCACGCTCAGAAGTGTTGGGAACACCCCAAGCTTGGCAGGTTCTTGCAAAGAGATTGGGATACAATTTTTACATCTGCATTTTACATCTTACATTCTCAGAGGGGTTTTGACACCCTTCAGGCTTTAAACATGTGGGGTGTGTTCTGCAGGGTTCTTGTCTTCTGGGAAGGGTGGGATTTGGGGAAGGAGATGTGAAGAAGACTCCTAGATAAGCTTTTAGAATAGTCACCAACAGGATCCTGAGCCCTGAGGTAGGCTGAAGGCGAAGTCCTCACAAAGGACTGGAAAGATCGAGAGCCAAGAGGGAGGACCAAATGGGTGTGAAGCCTGTTTATAAATGGAAAGAACTGGTTGAAGCTATGGAAGGGGGCTCAAATTTATTGTAAGACTGTCACCCGGGGAGAGAGAGCAGTGACAACCAGAAAAACCTGGAGAATCTGGATGCACCTCACCTGGCCAGGACAGGGAGAGAAAGGCTCTTACACAGTTTATGATGGGATGGAGGGAGAGTGAGGTGCTTCTCTGCATAGGAACAGAGCACTGTCCTGTCTGGTTGGCGTCCTGGCTATGCCAAGAGAAAAATCATATGTAGAGTGTCTGTAATCTGAGCTAGCCCAAAGAAAAATCAATGTTGCTGTGCACCAGTGCATGGCGTTGTGATGTAGATGCAGCTTTAGTCTTGCTTGCTGACAGTGGTCATCCTTCCCAAGCTGTGAGTTAAAGCTCTGTGTGGATATTGCTGAGGAGCTGAGATCAGGACTCACTGTGATGGGCAATGAATGAGTGTTTCAAAAGGAAATCACTTGCCCTGAGGAGATTACACTTTAACAGACAAGACAAGAATTACCAGTATTACCAACAGGCTCAGACCAGTTCCGGTGACTCAGGATCAAACTAATCAAATCCACACAAACATGGGGCAAGTAGTGGTGGCCTTGGCTGATAAGTCCACATGGCCAGCAGGACACCAGGTACATCTACAGTGTAGGTCCAGGACCATCACAGACCTGTTCTCCTGGGGCTGCACTTGCAGAGCTGCTCTGACTTGCTCTCCAGGGCTTACAGGACCAGTTATTGTGGCCAGAGCTGGCCTTTTGGGCTGTCCTGCCAGTGAGTAATCACAGCTACAAACTCAGCTTACACCTTGTAAGCATGGCTGCCCTGGGAAAACCTTTCTTCAGGGTAAAGTAGAACATCAAATGCATCTCTGCATGCGTACAGATAGAGGAATGCATTCATAAGGGAGAACAATATTTAGTTTTTTGGTTTTAATTGCTTTCCCAGTTATTTTTTCTAAAGTATATGTTGACTAAGTTGTCATTTCTCTGGATGGAGAGATACAACTCCCACAGGATGATGGGAGATACCACTGGGGATTTAAGGTTAGAAAGGACCTCAGGAACTCTCCGAAACAACCTTCTGCTCAAGGAGAGCCAGCTGTGAGATGAGGCCAGGTGGCTCAGGCCTTTATCCATCTGGTCTTGAAAACCTCCAAGGGTAGAGAGAGCTCTTCCTGTTCTGCTGCTTGACTGTCCTCAAGGGGGGGAAAGTTCTTATTTCTATCATTTCTGAACCCTCTCATTTCACTTTATGCCTCTTGTCTCTTACCTTCTGACCATGCACCACATTGAAGAGGCTGGTTCTGTCTTTTTGAAAACCTCCCCACAGGAAATTGTTCTCTACTTGCTAATTTGTGAACAAGTTGATGCTTCCAGAAGATGACATGGATTTCCTGCAAAAATGACTGCTGATCGTAAGTATTTTTAGTATTTTGGTATTATTGGTATAGATGGTTCAGACAGACTTATTTGGTAAACTGAGATGGCTAACAGAAATGACACGGAAGCTTAAAAGCACAAGGAAACAAAAATCTAGAAACCTGATGTGCCTATTGACGTGAATTATTAATATGGGGAAAAAAAGCCTGATGCAAAAGTGGGCAATTTGTCACATGAATCAAACTTTTTACACTTCTCTCATGAATAATTTTCAAAGTCTCTATTATCCTCAGAGACTTATCAGCTTCATGTAATTTCTCTCTGACTCACGAATTACTTCATCCTCTGCAACTGTTTTCTTGCCTCAAAACCCTCCATTTAAGATGGCAATAGTAGTTTATATCACAATCTACGCGTATTTAGACCTCTCTCCATTTTTTCCTCTATGTATTAGGAATGGAATATTTGAATGTACCCATTTCTGAGCATCTAGATACGCAGCTGAGCATAAATACATTAGCCTGGCAGTGATTCCTTCCCTTTGCTCCCTTGTGTTTCCATCAGGTGTTTAGCAACCTGTCACTAGATTCAATAGGAATTGCCACCTCCATCGTGGGACACTGACCTCCTTCAGCCAGCGCAGCAATACCTGTGTGAGGGGAACTATAGTTAAAAGCCAAACAGTTCTAAATCAAAGCTTTGTTGAATATTAGCCTATTATTTCTTAAGCTTTTCATCTTTCTCTTGGTATCCTGTTGTTTCCTGCAGGCTTTTTACGACAGAGAGCGTTTTCTCATAGTGCATTGGTAGAATATCTGAAGCACAAAGTTCCTTGGAAGAAAGGTTTAAGGTTAATACAATTCTGCAGTAAGGCAGGTTTTTCATTAATATTAAATTTAACCCCAAAGACAGAACTTGTTAACTATTTGTCAGTAGTTTCACCTGGATTTGTTTCTCACAGGAGAAGGTGATGCTCCCTCGAAGGTGCTTGTCCAGTGTGTCGGAGAGATGAATTTTATTCTTTCATATAAAGACAAGGATTTGGAATCCCACTTCTCTTTTTCCCAGTGGGAATCTCACTAGCATGTAAGTGGGGCGCTCTGTGGTAACTGCTCTGGAGACACGATGGTTCAGCTGTTCCACTATTCACAGACAAATTGGTCTTACCCTGCCATCATGTGAGAAAAGATATGAGTTTTACAGCTCTTTAAAAAAGAGAAGGTCTGTTCATACTTCACCTTGTTCAAAAGTTTCTTTTGATGATGCCATAAAATGTCTGCGAGTGAGTCAATGTTTTAAGATCCCTATTTTGCTGCTGGCACCTCTGCTGGTAACAGATGTGATTCATTCCTGCGCGCCTCCAAGGTGAATCGCTGTCAATGAGCTTTAGACACCTAACGATGAATTATTCTGTCCTGGAAGGTAAACATATGCGCTCCCAGAGCTGCAATTGTTTCTCTGGACCAAAGCAACACCTTAAATTTTTTGTCCTGAAAAAAAAATGAATCAACAAGGGCCTTCTGAATAAAAGAGAGGATTTGTCCTGCTCTAAATTAGACAGGTTGGGTCTCTTGGATTATCTTTTTAAATTAATATAGTTACACCTGCATCCATCTGGGGAGGAAACCTGAGCACGCAGCTCTCACGGGTTTCCAGCAAAGGAGGAACATGAACGTAATTAACCAGTTCTATTTGATCTTGCTATGTTCAACAGGTTTTAATGTCTATTCAGTTGTCCTTTCTTCCCATTATAATTTCTTCTTTTTGATTCTGTGACTAAAAGTTTAGTTTGTTAGTGTATTTGATGCCAATTTATTGTAGGAGTCAAAGTACAGGACTGTAATATGTGTACAGCAGTGGAGAACACGAATCTTTCAGGGGAAAGAACATATCTTTTCCCCCAGAACATGTTTAATCACCTCTGCTATTTTTAATTTGCAATGTGGATTGCAGAGAGCATTTCTGTGGGTGCACAAAAAGTAAAAGTTAATTTTGTTGGTGGTCTTAATACAGTAACAAGCTTGTGGTTGGCCACTGAAGCTTGGATGCTGGTAAAGAGGTGCAGAGAGATTAAGTGCAAAACATTCTTGCAGCAGCAAAAATGAATTATTGAACACTTCCCCATCTTTGGGGAAGGGCCCATCTTTGCATTAACTTTATAATGAAAACAGACAAACCTCTGGTCACTAAATGATTTAGAAAAATGTCTAATATATACATATACACATGTGACTAGTTTTTTATAGAATAACAGTGTTTTATTTTTCTGCAGCAGTTCTGTAGTTAGTTTCTTTCACCTGTTTAAATATAAACTGCTTAACCTGGCATGAATCAAACTGGATGCATTAGAAGGGAAACAAACCCCCAAAAAATGCTGAAACCCATGCTAGAAATCCAGAAGGAACTTGGTTGTGCTCAGAACCTGGCAGAACTGAAGCTGAATTTCTAACCCCTTTTTCTAGCTCTTTCAGATGCATAATCGCTCAGTTGCACCAAGCAGCTAAAGTTAGGATGCTTCAGATTCCTGCATCTTTATTCTGCACTGGAAACCTCAAAAAAGTTCTTCGGTTCAGACTTATTGTCACTAACCTGTCAGTGTTGGGGCAGGTGGCTGTTTTTCTCACTACAAGAGAAAAACAACTTTGTGTTTTGGGGTGGATTTTTTTTTTTTTTTTTGCTCTTGGACAAGAAGTTTGCAGATCTTTCTACAGACCTGAAGGAGGTTTCAGTTCTACATGGCAGCCAGATTAGCATCTCAAGAGATATCTATATGAATGTAAAGCTGTGCAGGAGACCATAGATGTGCAGATTATAGATGGTTTTATTTGTAAAAGGTCAGGATACTATCATTACCTGTCAACACAGTGACTACATGACTGTCTCCATCATTACCAGTGGAAGAAATTGGTTTAACGTTGCATTCTTAAAATAAATAAACCAAGAAAACCTTCAAGGCTAAATAACATTAAGTTCTTCAGTTCCATCAGTGGAACTTCATCTCCAGTCACACGTTCCTTGCTCTCAGTGCATTGCAAAGCATGTGCGTAGGTCACTGAAGTCTTCTCACGTGCTTTGCAAAAACACTCGGGACCTGGTATTTTATGGCATTTTGTTGTTGTTCTTCAACGTGTAACTCTTTGAAAGGCTCCTGGACCTTTGTTATTTCTGTTATGCTTCAAGGAAGAAAATCTGAGGTGAAATGTGAAACAGAGGCAAAAGGATTTAAGAAAGATGACTTCAATAAACTCAATTACACTGAATATCAAATGGAAAGTAAATCTAAAGAGAAGAGTTGTCCAGAAGAGTTGGCGTTTTCTTGGAAAAGAATACATTAAAGGCAGGAAAGCACCTGCTCCAATGTGAATTAAAGGTAGGAAAGTTAGGAGAGGAGCAAATAACATTTTCCTTGGTAATGTGAACCTTTAGTTGGAGTTGAAAGCCAGGTTAAGTTATTGAAGAGGACTTGTCAAAGAATAGCACAAGCACTTAGGGGTGTTTTCAGTAAGTCCCTAAATAATTGAAATGTGCATGTTATATTAATTCTTTGGATAAAATGCTAGCAACGGTTGCAAACACTTTAGAGAACAAGATTAGAATTCAAAGCGACAAACTGTTGAAGTGGTCTGAAATAAATAGGCTGTAATTCAATCAAGACAAGCACGAGGCACTTAACCCAGAAATAATCAAGTGCACAAACAAAAGTTCTGCAGGAAGAAGCCGAGGGTCGGGAGGTGCATAAAGAGGGCCTGAGTCAACGCAGGCACGCTGTCAGGAGGGGAAAAAGCAAACATTCTTATGGGATGTGTCAACAGGGCTGTCTTGTGTGAGAAGTGAGATATCTCGTCCCCCTAAACGGCACTGCCAGGACAGGAGTAAGTGCAAAGAGCTCGGTTATCCTTAGCAGGGCTCCAGAAAAGGAGGTCTATAAAGGCTGAAAGAACTGGAACTTAGAATCATAGAATTGGCCTGGTTGGAAGGGACCTTTAAGATCATCTAGTTCAACTTTGATAAAAAGCATCACTAAACCATGTCTCTAAGCACCATGTCAACCCATCTTTTAAATCCCTCCAGGGATGGTGCCTCAACCACTGCCCTGGGCAGCCCATTCCAAGGCTTAATAACCCTTTCAGTGTAAAAATGTTTCCTAATATCTGATCTGAACCTCCCCTGGCACAACTTGAGGCCATTTCCTTTTGTCCCTAAACACAAACTGTGTGTAGTCAGATTTCCCAAACTGTCATATTAGAATAGAGAAATATTAAAAATAGAACTTATCAATTGGAGATGGTGGTTATTTTAATAGGGAGCGAAATTGGCTGATGCTACTTTGAGGAAATGGATCATGAATTACAGAAAGTCAATAAATAAATAAAAACTAATCAGTGGGTTTGTTTGTGCAGCCGTGGTGGAACTATTTACACAATATAGAAGATAGCAGGATATCACATTCAAGTCTGTTGACTGAGAAGAGCTTGAAGTAGGTAAATAAACATAGTTTTCTTCATACCTTATGAAGCAGTGATACCCTTTTTGCATTTATTTTAAAATAATACTGCTGAAAAGAAAAAACATTGTAAAAAAACCTCAGTTGCATGTATGCAGGACCTATCAGTCTCTGGTCCCCTGCTTCTGAACCCTTCCTGCCTTCTCCAAGAAAAAAGATGAGCCTAAGCAAGAATAAAGTTGCATCTTTCTAGTGGGGCTCAGTCCTCCCTTTCAGTTCTTTGATATAATTTCTGTTTGGTTTTTTTTTTAATTGGACATTCCTGTTAAATAAGTGAAACTGCTTTATATATGCATCAGCTCTTTTCTCAAAGAGCTTTTTATTCTCAAGGACAAACACTGCAAGAGGGTGAAACGTGATTTACACCACTACTTGTGGAGTAAAGCATGTTTTTTATCTGCTTGTCTTAAATTAAAAGAGAGCCAGCAGGTAATGGATACATAGATTATAGCAGAAGCAGGTCTTTAAGAGAGATTTGAATGAATGGATCTCATTAAGAGAAGATAACCCACAGGAGGGGATACCATGCAAGCCTTAAACAGCTGTGGAAGTGAGGAAGTGGTAAATAAAGTGTATCTGCATTTCAGGCTGCTGGGTGAGGAAAGGTATATTCAAACAGAGAGAGGGAGAGACAATTGACTGTCAGGTAGTATAAGAATTTTTAAATCTGGGCATGTGGAAAGGGGAGCAGTGCCGAGTGGTTTCAGGTGTGAGTGAAATTGGTCAGAACTCAAGGAACTCTCATGGGTAGCAAAGAAACGTGAGGGTAGAAAATTCTGTCGAGACTATTTTATTGAGTTTTCTTTTTATTAGAGGCAAAACAAACCTCTATAATAATTCTTTTTTGTCCTGTTATTCCCATTAGAAGATTGTTCCAGAAATGAGTCTTCTATTGGCCAAAACTCGTATTTTATTAACAGGCCTAAATGTTTCTGTGGCAGGTTTATAACCATCGGACTTACTGCCAGAATTGTCCTTTGCTTTAAATACTTCCTAATTCCTTCTCCTTCAGGGTTTACTCCCCCATTGCTCAACCTCCCCACACCCGATTTGTTCTAAAGTTTTGTATTGTAGAAATCAGATTTTATCACACCTTATAATTTTTTTTAACTCTTATTGTACTACTACTTGACAAATTTGGTTACAATACCAGTGCCTTGGGTTCATGCAATTTCATATTTTTTCATAACTCTTTTTTCATGTATTAAACTCTTTCAGTGTTCTCCCTGCCGTGGCTAGAGTAATTTTAGTTTCCTTGCCCCTTTGTTACTCCTCCTGCTCCTAATGCTATGGTCAACATAGTTATCTTTAAGGCAAACCAAGGAGATTCTGTATCTAACGTGGGGTTAGAGCAAATCCGTAATCTCTACTTTTACTGTTTGTTTTAAGGTAGGGTTATCTCTAATCTGTAACTTAATCTCTGCTTTTGCCATTTGGTTTATTATTTTTTTCAACTCCTTTTCGTGCCATACCTTTAATGACACCTGGCATGGACTACAGTTGGAGACAAGGTGCTCTGGGTGCATATTCTTCTGTGAGCCCGATCCACGCTGGAAATCTATGTATGCAACTGGGACCACAGCTATCTGTTAAAAAAAAAGAACAAACCTTGAAAAAAAGTGGCATTTTTTATCTTAGTAACTGGATTTCTGACTTCCACGTGAAGGTAGCTTCTAAACTATGTACGGTATAGCTTTTTGGAGAAGTACAGATCAGTACAGTGTATTTGTTGTCCATTTTAGAACCTATTTGTATAGCCTGGGGATGTTCACTTTTCCAACTTCAGACCAACTTTAATACCTGAAAAACTCATTTAGCAATTCAAGGTCAGGATTTACATTTATTTCACTGTGTTTTTCTTTGGTATGGCTGAGGATTTTTAAGTTAAACAAAATCTTTCTGAAAACAATCCATGTATATTTGGTATTAAAACATCATTAACAATAGCAGAGCACTATAGTAAAGAAGAGATGAAAACAGTCTCTCTGCATCCAGATTGTTCACAAAATAATGGGAAATAATTATCTGTGTTTCAACTGAATGGCTCATAACTGAGTTACAAACCTAGTGCTTTTTTTTTTTTTAATAAAAACAAAAAAATACATTATCTTTGACAATTTTATGATGCAGAAATGTGTTCCGGTTGGAAATCTAGGCGTTTTGAGGAAATAGCTCCAATGTTTAATATCATAATTCTAAAAAGAAAATAAATTCTGTAGATTTTTTTCTTTTCTCTGCTACTAATATTAGCATTTTCACAACTTTAAAGAATGAGATTTTCAGAATTAAATTTTATAATCATTTTCTAGTATGTAATCCAAAAAATTACCACAACCAAATTGCACAGCACTGCTTAATGTGCCTTTTAAAAGAAATATATCTGAATCAGTTTTTTTAAAACACTAATCTTTGTCCTTCTACTGACAAGTAGGCATGGTTGTGTTATGATTAGTAATTCACAATGTTTATGTTTATGGTTTTGTAACACTTCAGAGATCCTTGGGAAATATAATGAATAGGCTTAATAGCCAGAAAGCATTCCCTGTACTTCTGGTTTTTAACACCTTTTACTTTAACAATTGGCTATTTTGTACGGATTCCACTGTTAAAACCACTAACTGGAATATTTAAACTGAATGTTAATTAAATTCTTAACAAATGCTTGTGTGGATCCAGACAGCTGCGATTGTTCCCTAAAGGTTCTCTATTTAAATAGTCCCACTCTGCAGTAAAAAAAAAAAAAAAGGTAAGAACTGTCATTAAATTTCTTTTTATTATAATAATAATGTGTTAGGCTATTAGAAAAAGAAAACTTTGATTATTCTCTGTCTGACTCACCCTGGACAAATCCCCTCAAGGCCCACCATGCCAGGCAGCCGAGTCAGGACAGCCGGGCAGGGAAGCCCAAGGTTTAACGTGCAGGGATGTGTGGAAACTTTTCCGTAAAAGCACTTTTATTCGTATACACTTTACAGAAGAGAGAAGCGATGCCGTTTGACTCAACTTACTTCTCGGGGCAAAGTGCTGACAGCTAAACCCCCTGGCACCCGTGCTGGTGGGATGTGAGGAGCTGAACATGCGTCCCACCTCACCGGCTGCCACCTTTTTGAAGGCTTAAACTTTTATTTTCTTCAGCGGCGTGCTTATTTGTAGGAAATTACATTAAAATACGCGGGGCTGTGGGGGCTCGCGCCGCGCTCAGAAGGGGACACGCACCCCCCGCCATCTTGTGTGTGAGGGGAACCCCGAGGGGGGTAACGGTGAGGGGGAAGCGGCCCCTCCCCGCCGCCGGCCGGCCCTGAGGGGGGACGGGCAAGGCGGGCCGCACCGCCCCGGCCAGCGGGAGGACGAGGCGGGGCTGCTGAGGGGAGCGGGCGGCGGCGGACGGAACCTTTTTCCTTTTCCTCCTCCTCCTCCTCCTTCTCCTCCTCCCCCCCGGCCGGGCCGTTCCAGCCGGCGAAGGCGCCCGGCTGAGCAGGGAGACATGCCCGCTGCGGCGTGACTTCGGCTGCCGGTGAAGACTCCGGGAATGAAGCGGAGTAGGTGGGTGAATTTACTTTTTTTCGCTTGTTTCTCTAATTTGCGGCTTTCTCCCAGTGACAGCCGTGGGGCTGGGGGTCCTGCCCGCTTCCCTCCCTCCCTCCCGGCTTGACGGGACCCTTCCTCTCACCCGTGGAGGTCGGCTCCCTCCATCCTGGAATTAGGGAAAAAGGGGCAGCTTGAGGTAAAAAACGGCTATTTTTTGCCGAAATCCACGTTGAAAGCGGAACGTAGCCGGTGGCTGAGCGTGGTCTGTCCCCTCACAGATCAGCTCTCCAAGGGACAACTTTGGAGGTTGGCGTGATGTACCCAAATCAAACCTTTCTTATTTATTTTTTTTTCTCTTGAGGCTTAGTGTCTGAAGCAAAACAAAAAGATCTCCTCGAATGTGTGTTGTGAGTCACTGATGCTGCAGGAGCCATTATAGCCCGTTCTGACAGAAGGGCACTTCAGAAATTTGATGTTAATTATTGACACGGCATTTATGAATAGAGTTTATAATGAAAACACTCAGAGCCCCTTAACTACCAGGTGTGGCTATGATACGGAGGAGCTTTTAGTGCCAGGTAACTGCAGGAGCTCCGCTTATAGTTGCATGTAAGGAAAAAACAATAGATGGTCATTAGTGAAAAGCACTGAGAGAAGAGTGTGTATTAAAAATGCTTTTCTTTATTGCTGGCTTAAGATCGGGAATATTTAGGATTCTTAAGTCTCTCAAATAGTGCGTCGTGACGGTGCACAAACTTCAGTGCTGTGGTATTGGAGATGCAGGAGCAGGTGCGACCACTGGATCCCTGCCTTCCCTCTGGTGAACCTGTGGATGTTTGTGAAATGAGGGGATGGTTTCACTACGGTCAAGAAGATTTGTATGTTCCATGGGAGCTTTGAGACGTTTTGCTGTTGAGTTTCAGCGAAGAGGTTCCTTCCGCAGACTTGGAGCCTGGTTTTGTAGCTGTGCTACAAGGGGACCTCTGCTGCTGGTTTTACTGTGCTTAGTGTGTGTGGGCACATACAACTCGGGTTGCCTTACATAAAGCTTTAGTATTAGGAAGCAAAATTACTCAATGCAAGCCCTATTCATTGCTATTTTGTATGTTCCATTTACTCTGAGCTCTTTATTAATCATAGGATGGTTCAGGTTGGAAGGAACCTTAAAGACCATCAAGTTCCAACCCCCTGCCCTGGACAGGGATGCCTCCCACTGGACCAGGTTGCTCAAAGCCCCATCCAGCCTGTTTAATAATGTTTACTAATATAATAAATGACAAACAAATGCAAAGAAATTCCATGTCCAGGAGGGCTAACCAAGGACCACTGGTCTTTCCAAAACCAACAGGACTGGAAAGCCCTCGGCACCCTTAATGAGCAGTCCAGAAGGCACTGTGCATAGGCATTATTACTAAAATATTTTCATGCTTTATAAAGCTCTTTTAAATATTTAAAAACAGCTGTAGCAGAGTGCTTGTAAAAGTCAGGGACAGTTTGTGTGCTTGCAGTATAATGTTTCTGTTTCCTATTAACTAGCAGCTGTTGTTGTTTTTTTTGGGAGGAAAATTAAAAAAAGAGCTCCAGACCCTGTATGTGTGTGTACATTACTTGAGGGAAAATAAGAGATCCTGGCAGCTAAGTTTCTATAAATGTCTGTAGGCTTTGAAATTGCTCATTGGAAACCAGTAGTATGTAAAGCTCTCAACTTGCAACATTTGCTCATCTAGTGTCTTTCTCCCTGTAAAAGTCAGTGAGAAGTTTGCAGCTGAGTTTAGTGGTGTTTAGGGTTGTGCTACTCCGCTGTGCCCAGGATGGGTCATGGAGACTTGGCACTCTTAGTCACCAGTGCCACCCTCTGTTCACTGGTGTTCAAACTGGACAGGTAGACCTGCCTCATACTGCAGTCCTCTTTTCAATCCTCTTTTTTGTAGTTCAGAAAGGAGACGTGCAGAAATGTAAGTTGTCAAAGACAAGAAACTGTGGTAAAAAGCAACAAAAAAAGGCAGCTCCAAAAGGAAAGGGGAAAACTTTGAGTACATTTTCCGTGCCCAGTGAGCAGGTGTTTGTGGATCACCAGTCGCGCTTGTTCCAGGCTGTGCTGAAAATGTTTCCCATGCTGATGTGCCAACGGATGGTATGATTTCTCAGCTGGCCCGTAAAGAAAAATGATCTTACTTTCATTCTTGTCCTTCTTGCTTGTCTTGTCTGATGTATTTTGTTTTTAATCAGATGTTTTTGTCAAGGCAGGGACTCTAGTTGCTTGTACAAGTTGTTTGTACAGTGATTAGCATGGAGAGGAACATACTATTTACGAATGGAATTGGAAAATTTATTGTACGCAGCAGGAGCAAAGCTGGTGGTTTCAGAACTCAGTATCTTAAGATAGATGTGTTAAAATGGGCCCTGATTCCTTCCATTTGTACAGATACCTCCCAGCCACGTATAAAGTCCTTTTTTCATTCTGTGGTAACTTACTCTTTCTGGAATGGAGCCATAGTTAGAAGTTTTAATAATTCTCCTTTATCTAGCTTCCCATTCCCTGTAACTGTTCCTGTAAAACTTGTATTCTTTCTTACAATGAAGTTAGGAGTTCTGATAAGTTTAATATTCTCACTAGAAAATAAACTGGGTAGCCATGTCTGGACCAGTAGCACATTCACCTTGTCCTGGGAGTTCTCTGTAGATATCTCTTTTTACCCAATTCCTGTATAAAGTTTACACAAGCAGCACTGACCTTTGAACAGGAAAGGAGCGAATTCTGTGATGCTGTGAATGCTGGTCACATGTTTTTTGATCGTCTATAGCACTGTTTTTTGTTTATGAATATTGTTGGAACCAGGATTGAAAAATACCACCTTTGTGAAAATCAGCCGAGATGGATGCAATAAAAGTAGGAGGAGAAGATACCTTGAGGTGGTCTGAACTGTATTTTTGCCTTCTGGTCCAAATATTGTTAATTATGATTCAACTAATGTTGATATCAGAATTTCTATGATTGCTCTATTATGGCAGCAGGAAGTGAAAAATGCCTTTATCTTCAGTAGACTACATAATTATAACTTTCCTTCTTTGAGGTGTGTGGTGTTATGGGGATCTGTGGCTGCTTTCTTTTCAGGCTACAGTAGGTATTGCAGGGTGAAACTAACACAGCGGTTGCTATTTACACAATTAACCATTTGCTGCCTTACTCCCAGGAACAAACGAGGGATGGTGTCTAACGTTCTGCTTTGAACATACAATGAAATATGTGTAATTACCAAAATAGTAGTTCTTTCCTTCAAATATATAGCAGCAATAGGGCTCAGTTATCTGGGTAACAGTCTTTGCTTCTTGCAGTGCCTGTGATGGGAAAGCAAGTGGTGGACTTTATGGCTTATTTAGAGCTCGTGATGGTGGATATTTTTCACTTGTTTTGAAAGTTAGAGCTTTAAAGCATTTGCTGTAACATTCATGACATTGATGACTTTATAAGCCTTTGAAATACGTGTCTGATTGTCTTGTATGACATATGGAAGTGATCTCTGCCAGTTTCTTGCCAAGCTATGAACAGCACATTTTTGTTGCACCTGTAAAAGAGGAACATGGACTGATTTTATACATTTAATAGTACGAAAAGTATATGCTTATGTCAAGTACATTATTTTAAAAGGTTTCTTTTTCTTCAGTTAGAAAGTTGGGGAAAAAAAATACATAACTTTGATCGTAGGCTTTTGGAAATAATCCTGGACTGTCTCTTCGTGAAATGACAGACTTAATAGAAGGTTGTAGCAAGATAATTCCTCTGGCCTTCATGGCTCACCTATTAGGAAATAGGCTAATGGAAGAGGTACAGGTAAGGTTGGTCTCCTAAAAGCTGTGCTGAGGGGCAAATTTTCCTCTGAAATAGGGGTTATGAAGCACTGCTTTTGAAATTTTGAGCTTTCCTCTTTAATTGCTCAAAATGTAGCTTAAAATGTACTCTGATTATAACCTGGGAGAATGGGGAGAAGAGTGGATGGGACTGACTCATCTTGCAGACTGAAATGAAGATGGTCTGTGCTGAAGAAATGGCTTGGTTCTGGTTCCAGCCACAGCTAAATTTGAAAGTGCTTTCCTTGTGGGTGAGCGTGCAGGGGGACAAGAATACTGAAATATTTTACCTTCACTGGTGAATTGTCTGCTCCTTCAGGTAGACAGCTATGGCTAGTGAATCACCTCAGCATCAGGGTCACTGGGTAATCTTATCAAGGTCTCTGTTGAGGGCAAAAGAGAGAGGAGGGATAACTCTGAGCAGAGGGTGGCTTTCCTTGTTGTAACCAAATCCTTTCGTTTCTTTAGCAGCTGCTGGTTCCTCTATGGGGCTGACCCTCCGCTTGTTGAGGCGCTGCCCTGGGTGAGACAACAGGGATGTACTCACACTGTGTGCTGAGAAGGGGTAAAAACCTGGAAGGAATCATCCTTTTTCTCTCCTTCTGGTCTTCTGCGTCCACACACGCTTTCCTTCCAACTGTGTAGCCGGCACAGAGACTCTCCCACTGCCATAATCTGTACGTATCATAAAGTATGTCTCTCTGTAGTACAGTACATGCACCCCCAAACTGGAAGGCCAGTTTACTACATAGCGTTGGCGCCAGTTCTTTTGGCAACATGGATGTTCTCAAGGAAATTGTGCTCAGAAAAATTGAAGAATACTTAGGAGGGACTCCCTAAATCTTACTTCTTGCCCCAGCATTCTCTGTCTCACTTGAGCTGTACATTTCACTAATCACTCAGTTCTGGTTAAATACAATGGCAACCAAACTCTTTATGTTTTACTCTGATGTCCTCACTGAGCTTTTTTTAAAGTATAAAAATACTTATATTTGGGTTTTAACAGAATTTATGTAACTGTGGGATGAAAATAAAAAAGAACAAAGTACCTGAAATGAAAGAACAGTATTGGAATATTGCTGTTAAGTTTAGTGAAGTCTTCACCACTGAAATGGGTGAAAATTGAGTATCTCTTGGACATTTTGATTGTTTGGATTTGTAGTGCCTTTCATGTGACCAAACACAGAATGTGAACAACGATCAGCAAAAGTCTGGAGAAATGAGATACTGTGTAGCTCTAGTGATGAAAGAAGAGCTATTTAATTCATGTTCTAAGCAATACTTTTTTTCCTCAAATGACATTCTGATTTTGTTCCTTTCTGCTTTCAAAGGTGTGAGTATCAAATTAAATGATGTCCACCGAGATGAAGCTCTAATGAAATAATAGACTGAAGATTATCAACTCTCAGTTAGTTTTCTATATGGTTTTCAGATCAGTTCTACAAAGCAAGATGTATTGGCAAATCATTCTGACCATATTTGTGCTATTGGGTAAGTTACTAAAAAAATAAGTCTGTCAGAAATTATGTAGAATGAAGAGTAATCACCATTTCTGTTTTACAGTGATATTTTCAAGTCATGCTACTGCATTATTATCTTATCACAACAGGCAACTAGAACATACAAAGGACCTGGTGTCATGTTCAAGGCCAGGTTGGAGGGGGCTTTGAGCAACCTGGTCTGGTGGGAGGTGTCCCCGCCCAGGGCAGGTGGGCAGGAACTCGATGATCTTTAAGGTCCCTTCCAACCTGAACCATTCTACGATTCTATAACTGAAATGTTGGTACTCTCAGGGTTGTGCTTATGTATCTTATCCCAAAAAGCAGTGCAACTGACTTTTAAGATCAGGAAGTGTCAGTGGAACGTATGTGGTGGGTCAACATGCATTCAAATAAATGCCCTAGTCAAAATTTGGGAAGGTAGAAGTTCATGGGCAGGTTGGTTTTTTACCCTAATAGGTCCAAAAGCAGAAGGGAAAATCCCAGTTCCATCAGAACTGCAAAGTTTCGGTTTGGTTCAGTGTACCCAGGGTGTCACTTTGAGTCTGAGCTCTGCTTTTTTAGGTAGCTGATGTTTCTGCTTTCATATGCACAGTGCTGATAAAGGATGCTCAATTAACCACAAAAGTTGGATATAATAAACTGGTTTTCTAATTGGGAAATTCTAATTGTCTGTGACAACGTTGGTGTATGCTGTTCTGGGACAGCTGGTATTTGCCTTTCATTTTTTTGATTAAAATAAGAAGTACTTAAAGGCTTTTGGTGATGATGCTTAGGAAGAAAGCTGTTATCCAGTGAAGTTAGTTTCAAAAATTATATCATTTTGTATTTTCACAAAAGGTGACTCAATCATTAGATTTCTATCTTTTCTATATAAATATACATCTTTTTATATGTATATCTTTTCTGTATACACACAGATCTTTCTTTATCTTTTCTATTATGTACCTTTATCCACTCAGTATCAACTATTGTGTTGTTGACATTCTTTTAAATACCTTACATAATCTAAACATACTGTGTACCTTTTAATTAGAAAACGTGGATGCCTTGGGGAGTTTTCATAATGTTTCAGAGCAGTTTGTCACCATCTGATGGCCTGTAATGACTGAAAGTAGCTGTGGCCATCTCTCTCTGATTCCAAATAAGCAAATAGCCACGGCTGGTATCTTTGTAGCCCTGTCAACCCCGACATGAAATAGGCTGCTGATTGAAAACATTCTTAATGCATGCTGCAGTTTATTAATGAGCTGTAGCAATCCTATGCTAAACATTCTGTATTGTAAAGTATTACTTTTTTTTAAACACTTCTGCAGAAGTGGTAAGTAGCTGCACACATTTTGATTTTATAGGATTTAATTAATCCTGTGAGATTGTCTGGTGCGATATGCGAGGGAGGAATCTGTTTTTTGGAGAAAGAGATGACTGGCAGGAATCTCTTCCCACCCTGCAGTTGCCTCTGTGAATTGAGCAGGATGTTAGTTATCTGTCCTGCTTCACAGGCAGCCATGGTACTTATTTGTTCTTTTTCAATCATGTATTATGAACTAATAGTCTGTTCGGTCAACTGAATCCTCTGGTGAGGGCAGGAGGCCCAAACTGTGAAACGGGAGAGGAGGAAAGAGCAGAATCTGTCAGGAATCCCCAATACAAAATCTGTGTAACGAGAAAACAAAGCACTGTAACACTGCATAGTAAAACAGCGGCTGCTTTTAAGGTAGCATGCACCTACTTATTTTAAAAGCTTTCATTTTGTTTTTTTAAATGATTTAGCTTATGCTTACGTGCTAATAATCAAACATTGCTAGAGAAATTCTGTTTCTCTAATTTTGCTAGTGCAAAGCATAGAGCATGAATTAATTTCTATCTAATCAACTGCTTAAAATATTTATGCCCTTACTGAGCAAAAAGCTGAATGCAGAGTGTGCAAATGACCCACGTGCCTTTCTGTAACTACAGTTTTAATCTTTGAAATTCATGCAGTGTTTTACAGTAAGCTGTTTCCCAAACTGACATGCTCATCCTTCTCAAAAATCATTGTTAGCGTAATTCAAGCTATGACTTACCAACAAGAGCTAAAAATGTGGCCAGAGTGATTTTTATTTTGAAGAATCTGCCTGATGGAAAAGATTATTCTTTTCCTACATCTCATTTCCCAGATAATGCCCTGGGGCTCCATAGTTACATCCAGTCGTGTATTCTTGTAATACTATTATTTGGTATTTAACAGTTACAATGTGACTATGTGTTATATTTACAGTGGGATTATTTTTTCTACAGTAATGGAGACATGTTATAAGAGCTGAATGGGAAAGGTCCCAGCACTGCAGGAGGAGATGAGGCTCACGCCTGTATAAGTGCGTGGACTTAAATTTAGGATTCACTGTATTTTGAATTAATATAAGCCAATTTACCCCAAAGAGATGCTTCCCTTACAGTCTTGGTCTTGACCTATTTCAAGAGAAAACAGAGTTGGGTATAGTGTCTCGGGGGGAGAAGGCTGGCACCTGTCAGTTGTGACACCAGTTCAGAGGGGACCTTGTTAGTAATTTTGTCTGCAACTCGGAGGAAAATAGTCCCTGGAGATAGTAGGAATTTTCAGTAATGAATGTGTTTCTGCATAACGTCAGCCATTTCCTTTCTATTGTCAAGTAATACGAACTTTTTCTTTTTTTTTCAGATATCTTTGCCTTTATATTTGCAGACTTTCTTCAAACGGCAGTTGCCCATTGTATGGTCCATCAAATTCCTCCCAGGAACTTTACATTACCCTGTATGCTGCTAAATGAGACGTTTTTGAATCCTTTCTCTGCTGAAGTGATAGAGAGCTGGTCTGGTTTGAGGAGAGAGCATGGAGCACCTGAAACCAAACCTCTCTTGCCAATGAAGGAAGAAGGTTTCCTGTGTTGCCTTTGGAGTGATAACAACATTGAGTGTTCTTTGTACAGAGCAAGCATGCGAGCAAGGAAGTTTATTCCTTCAGAAATAAATACTTTTGCTTCTCAGGAAATAGGTGTGTTTTCCATTTGAGGGCGTAAAAAGTTACTTCTTAGAAAAAATTGTTGGGTTTTTTGGTTTTTGGAGGGTTGGGTGGGTGGGTTGTATTAATGGGTATTCATTTTTATCCAGAGCAGACAACATAATATGGTGAAATCCTTTATCACAGAAGTCCATAGTGGAAGCTGAAGGAAATTGTATAGCAAAATTTCAAACGGGAGGGAAAAAAAACAGTTGGCTGTCTTCTTTGGGGAATTCTGAATAAAATATGTATCACTGCATACGAGGACGTAAGCCCAGATCTTCAAAGGTGTTTAGACATTATGAGAAGTATTTTAAATATTCTTGTGGATATGGGCTTTAAACTTCAGAAGGCAGGGGAGATCTTTTCTGCCTGGATTTTGATGCCTTAATAAATACCTGTACATGGATTATAGTTGAATTATTTTTTCCTAGACTGTTTTTCTCTTCCTTTAAGCCAGTCTGTGAGCAGCATACCGGCCTGTTGGCATACTGCTATCAGCAGCAGGAATCTCACTGACCTCAGTAGAGTAGAATTTCATTTTACAAGAACTGTCCAATGGAACAAATAAATCTCCGTTAAAGACTGCCATGCTAATTTTTTGCTGTTGTGTATGCAGTACAGCTGCCTGCGTGTGCACAATGTCACAATGCACAGCCACATAGAGCCTCTACCAGTTAACAGTGGCAAAACCTTCCACCACCACCAGCAACAGCTTAATTTCTTTCTTCCCCTTGTGGCCTTATCCATAAAGCCAGGTAAAATGTACTCCTTCTCTAGTAATGAGGTTGCAGCAGTATCACACTGGTTGTTAGCCTTTTAAGTGTTAAAGGGCTTATACTGGTGCCCAATTCAGCAAGAATTATCCACAAATATTTGCACACTTGTGGACCGGCTTCACCTTCATGAGTGTCTGTTGCTTGTATTCTCTTTGTGAGTGAGTTTTGTCCTCACTCTTGAGTTGGTTTTGATTTAGTAGTTCGTTTTTTTTTGATTTTTTTTTTGTGGTTTGTTTTTATTTTAATATAGTTCAGAAATGTTTAATCCCTTTCTTTTGTTCAGATGCAAATTGGAACATTGAATGTTGGATTAAAGGCAAGCTGGACCTGTTGGTTTGTAGCCTGCGGTTTTTGAAGTTGTACTTGAGAGCTGACTTGAAGGTTAATCTTTTCTATGTTGCGTAAGTACACACTGTTAAATTTCTCTCAAGCTGCCTCTCAGGCTTGTAGCAGAGTGGTAGTGTTAGCTTTGCAAGCAGATGGTATTTTATACCTTTGTCTTATCTAAAAGTAACCTTTGGAAATATGGAGAGTTTATCTTTCTGTCTTTGAATGAGAAATGGTTGGAATGGAGGGTGCCCCTCCTCTGTCCTTCCCATGTTTCTTAAAATGCTTTCATGAAACCAGTGTTGACTTGCTAAAATATCTTTGCTGTTAACATTTCTTAATTTTAAAGCTATGACCTTGATTCTGTCTCTTCTGTGCTTTTGACCAAATTTCCTTAGGAAACAGGCTAAACATTAAACAGTTGAATTAGCTGAATTTACAGGTGATGACTTATACTTAAAAGACCAGATATCACTGGCCACAAATTATCCCTGTAGTCAGGGTAGAAAGCGAGCATATTAACTAGTATTAAAAACGGTTGTTTAGTTGACGTAATACTTTAAATGTCAGTGATAGAAGGAAGACTAGGGAAAATGTGTGCCCTCTCCAGAAGGAAAGGGGAGACCTGGTCACCTGAGATATGGAGAAGGCTGAGGTACTCAACAGTTTTTTTGCCTCAGTCTTCACTGGCAGCTACTCTACCATGCTGTCCCAGTTGCAGAAGGCAAAGGCAGGGACTGGGAGAATGAGATACCTCCTGCCTTCAGCTCTGGGGCCACCAACATCAGAAGGACATGGACCTGTTGGAGCTGGGGCAGAGGAGACCACGGAGATGCTGCAAGGGCTGGAGCCCCTCTGCTGGGAGGGGGGGCTGAGAGAGTTGGGGGGGTTCAGCCTGGAGAAGAGAAGGCTCCA
>JAOTQQ010000004.1:32472300-32499472 GCA_026546715.1 Gallinago undulata
GGCAGGTTGGAGGGGGCTTGGAGCAACCTGGTGTGGTGGGAGGTGTCCCTGCCCAGGGCAGGGGCTGGAACTGGATGATCTTTAACGTCCCTTCCAACTCTAACCGTTCTATGATTAAAGCTGAAATCAGATTTTGAGTGGGTTCCCATTTCCAGTGTTCCTCATTACTTTAATTTCTGAAATACCATTATATATGTGTTTGTGGAAGAATTAGATCTGGCTTTGTCTCTGTTCCATCCAGTCTCAAATGCAATAGAAGAAACTTTGCCAGTAATCCTGGTGCAGTAATCTCTGTATTGAAATTTTTTTTGGTATGTCTAACATCCATGGAACAACAGATTTGAGTCCCAGCTGGGATGAAGAGGTTCTTTGTATTATGGAGGGAATTCAGTGTCATGCGGGCCCTATAGCCTCACTAGAATCCTTGTGGCATTTCTGTATTCAGTTACTTTTTTCTGCAAAGGCGAGATGCAGTCCCTGACGTTGGAAAACTTGTTTCACTTCCCAGATTTCATGTTAATCATTTTCTTTTTGGGTCCCTGTGTTCTGGGGGAACAGCTAGCAAAGCATTTCAAATTTTGGTGAGGTGATAGGTTTCCTGGTTGGCTTGCTGGTACCTTAACATTTTATTCACATGAGCCAAAATACCTTGAAAACATTCCCAGTTTTAAAAATATGCATTCCTGGCATGTGTTACTCCCAGGGAGTCTGGAGACAAAGCCAGAGTTCTCACATATAGGACAGGCAATGTACAAAAATGACCTAGAAGAATCTACAACAAAAAAGCCTGGGTCCTCAACAGCTTTGATTTTTTTGAGCATTAAAGAAGTATCCTCTTATTTTACACATCCACAGTTTTCCTGCTTGTAAATGGTATCAAGTTACTTTGAATAGAAAATGTTTTGTTTTTTCCAAAACAGTGCTATGACAGAGTTTTCTAAGAGGCTCGAGCAAGGGCATTGATGGAGCTTTTACCTTCCCTACCAGCACGTCTTTGGGAGGAGAAGTAGTATTCTGAAACTTAATTACACAAATTAGGTTAATTGTCTACCAAAAGTAAATGATCTTTCCAGTTGTATGTATTCTAGGAATGCTGTATACTCTGATGCTTAATTACATTAACTGAAATCACTTAGCCTTAGGGATCCTGTTGTAGTGACACAGATGAATGCTCCCAGTCTAATTTTGAGCACTGATTATGATTTGCCCTTTCAACAGATGGTGATGTATAGGCTGTACTCATATTTCTGACCTATTTGAAGCACCTGTGAGGCTCTCCTTCAGTTCTGGGCTAAGGCTGCCTTGTTTTTAAGGATAAATCATGCAGTTTGCCTCGAGACTGGTGGCTCGGTCGAGTGCATCAGTTATCTGTTGAGCCTTCTTCAGCTGGAGACCATTAACCTTTCATTGGGGACTTACCCTCTCCTGAGCAGCAATCAGATGTTCTGCAGTTTAAGGGATGACTTATTCAAATAAGTGTTGTCCTACAGCTGTTATATATCAAATACATTGAGATATAATTATTGAAAATCCTTAGAACCCCAGGGAGCTTTGCTCCATCAGTTCCTAACGAAGGTAGTGCTTGCACAAACACAGTATAAAGAAATACTGCAACCAGAGTTACAACGGTGACCTTATTTCTGACATGCCTCATAGCTACCTAAATGTTATGTTGTACTTTCCTGAAGTTAATGTATTTCTTCCTAAAACAACTTTGACGTTTTGTTTTGGGTTAGGTATTCCAATTGCAAGAAATTGATTGAAATTCACTAAAGACATTCTACGGTGTCTAATTTAAAGTCTCAAAGTTCACCACAGGGCCACAGGTTAATTCACCATGAGTAACAACACTTTCTGAAGTATGGTTGAATTGTGCACCAAAATACAAAACAGTTAGGAGGCATTAAGGTGTTGACTAGAAGAACTATCCGTGCACAACTGAAAAGTGCAGTGTTTGGAGTGGAAAAGAAAAGCAAGCATTGGACGCATGCCCCTGTTGCAATGTTGATTACTTCTGTGGTTTAGGGCATGCAGTATTTATTTTTTTTTCCCCTCTTCTGCGGTGTCTTATGTTTAGTCCCATGTTTCCAGCTTGAAGTCCCATTGCCTTTGCGCATTGTCCCACCCTTCTCTGCCAGCCAAAAACTGAAGTCCAGTTCACTACTTTTCTCTTGAATATCAGAGGTGGGCTCTAGTGATCTGCTCACAGAACTTCATCTACTTCGTACCGATCTGGTCTTTGCCTTCCTCTCTCTGCCAAGACAAATCTCTCCCATTCCAGCAGCCAGCACTATAAAACCAAATGAGGACACAGTATATATTTTATAAGCCCTCTTTCTTTCCTTCCCCCCACCACAGTTTGGATCTGGCTTAGATCTGATCACTGTTGCCTGATGTAAAGTGCTTTTGAAGCAGGGTTTATAGCTTCTCTCAGCATGCTGCAGTTCTGATGGAAAACTCCACTTTTTAGTAGTCCCTTGCTTTGGTTTAAGTTTACCCAAAATTTATCTCTCATTCTGCTGAACGAAGGCATGGACCTCTCTTGGAACTTGCGAGGGATTTATATGCATAAGCTCCTGTGAAGTCAGTATCTCCAGTTCAGGAACTGGTTATTCTGTGACTGGATCCATGTGCAGCCAAAGTGAAGAAGACAGGCTGCTCGTGTAAGCCCAGGCTGCTGCATTCTCCAAAATACTTTGGCTTTCTGTTGTTTTTCTTGTGTCTCATACCTTTAGCCTAGGCTTGGCAATTTGGAATAAGTTGATGTGGGGCCCCCTTATGATCATGTCCTCTATCGATGTATTCTCTTATCCCAAATTCAGTCCCGTGCCTGTTTACTCCCAAATAAGTGGCCTTTGGAACACAGTACTGGCACAACACAACATGGGGAAGAGCTCTCTAGCATCTTTTCCCCCTGTACACGTGTCTCGTCTGGGTACAAATAAGCTTAATTTGATGGTTAAAAATGGAAAAAGTTACCAGGAATGATTAGGAGAAAGATGGAGGGGGGTGATTACAGCTTTCCAGATTAAAGACATGGTTTGATGAAAAGACTGCATTCTTACAGGCTTTTGGGGGCTAATAAAATCTGTGAGCAACAATAGAAGGCTGAAAAACTTAAAAGAAAATTCTACAAAGTCTTTGAAAGGAAATTCAAGAAAAGGAGGGGAGCCACAACTATAAAAACAAAAATATTCCAAGTAATTTAAAAGCTGTATCCTGTGTGCTGATGCCAGATACCATTAGCATAAGGTTCCATAATTCTCGTGTCCTAAAGTCTATGAGTCCCAGTAAAAATTATTTTAGGAATGTCAGTATTGCCTGACGGTAGCACTAATAAATGTAAACTATATATTCATATGTAAGTGCATAGCTTATGGGGTCATTATTGCTGAGTACAGCTGCTGTGAGAGCATGGTATTGAAAATCCTTGCGTTACCAGCTTCTAAGTGTATCCTAAAAACAGGGCGGATGCATAATAAGTGTATGTTGATGAGGGGTGCCCCATTTAGGGAGATCCATGTGTGTGTACGTAGTGGATTCCCAGGCAGTCCCAGAGAGTGTGATTCACACACACTTTTCCCTATAATTCATCAGGCCTTTGTTTGCTCCCAACCACTCAGGTTTTGACCTTTTCCTTTTTAAATTGGGCAGATTATGGTAACGGGATCAGTGAATCATTTCCCCTGTGCTCTGCAGTTGGTTAAATTTGCTAGTAACCAAATTGACTAAAACCCCCCAAAAAAGCAGAAAATCCTGTCCTTTTTCCTCCTCTAACGTTGAGTTCTCTACACTTCCTGAATTCAAGTATTACAATCAATCATACCAACTATAAAACTGTTAAAAACCTTTATAGAAAGGTTCTTATTCTATTCGGTTTCGTTCTCTGAATTAGTAAAACAGACCCCTTACTATACAGAAATAATTCAAAAATTACTTCAGAACAATTCAGAACGTAAGCTGCTTTTTTTTTTTTTTTCCCCTGTAGGGATAAAATGTCAAAAGCAGGAAAGAATCCAGGATGGCTTAACTGTCAGGATTTGTCTTGGCTTTGCTGCTGTGAGCAGTTTGGCTAGAAAATATTCACACTATTAAATTCAGTACCTTAAGGTGACCCATGTCACTGAATACCTACATTGTACCATAAATTTTTATTTGTGTTTGAAAGACCCTAAAGAATTTATGTGGAATAGAAATGAGAATGAAGAATACTTTAGGAACTGCTGGCTGCTCTCAGAATAGAAGCAGCTTTTTGCCCACTTATGTGGTATTTATTTCATAAATTGGGAATATATTGACTAAGATCAGTGAAGATTGAAAACAAGTATAAAAGAGTAATTGTACACATGAGGTTTTCTCTAAAAATGCCTGTAAAACATATTTTAAAAGCATCTGTGTACTACAGTGTACGTGGGAAGCAGTACGGGTCTTCTTCGTGCTGCTTTTTGAAGTTGACCCAAGGAAAAGTTGTGTGTGTTTTAGAGATATAAACTAAATATGATGGTCTGTATTTCAGTATGAATGTATATCCTCTAAAACATTTGCGAGCATCAAGAAACAGAATCATAAAATGGTAGAATGGTTGGGTTGGAAGTGACCTTAAAGTTCATCGAGTTCCAACGACAGCTCCCACCAGACCAGGTTGCTCAAAGCCCATGCATGACTGCTTCCAGCAGTATATGCTACTTTATCATTTATCTCATTTAAAATGTATGGAAATTATATTATTAGAAAATCTAATTACACTCTTTATGAAACACATATTATTCTCATGCAGCTATTAGTTGTTTAAAGCTTCAAAAAGTTTCTTAGACCCTACAATTTCTGCAGTGGATTATGTGATCAAAACCTGTGTGTGTTAAACTCTCAAGAAAGGAAGAAAAAAAAAAGGCAACTCTCCCCTTGAAACTAAATCTGAACCTTCAACCAAATATAGTCTTTACTCTGAGAAGCAATAAAAGCAAAACACAGTAAGTTACTTACTAAAGACTTTCTGTAAGCCTGTCCCAGACAATAGTAGTAATGAGTGTTGGTAAATAATCTGCTTTCCTAGGAAACATCAGACTCTCTGATAGACAAACACTCTGGGCCCAAAAATAATTAAAGCCTTATCTTGGAATTAAGTGTATAATGTTAAGAGTTTTGGAAGACACAGGTGTGTGTGTGTATATATATGTATGTTCATTTTTCAAGTACTGTAAGTTGTTGTAAATGACTACTAAAATATGTTCTGAATGGTGGAGTTAAGCCTTTTGTTATTCCAAAACTTGTTTTTCGCTGGAATAATTGTTTTGATAATAATATTACTTGTAATGCTTAATTGTAGCAGCAGCTGGAAGGAATGCTAAATTGTTTAGGTTTTATTTCAGTGCCTCGTGAATAGGAATTAGAACATAATCTCCATGGGGGTGACGGAGAGCTGCCAATTAGTCTCCTGCAAGGTAAATTAACTTTGCGTGCCTGAGGAGTATCTAGTAATAGTTACCAGCAGGAATGAGAAACCAGTCTGACTAAACTACAGGTATATGATTTCATTTGTTTTGAAGTCAAACCTCAGAAATACTTCTCATGAAATCATCTTAACTACTTTCCTTGGAAAGCATTTAAAAAGGGAGAAGCGGCAAAGTAAAAGCAATTAGTTACAATTACTACCTTTTTGACTTGTTTTTAAAAAAATCTTATCCAGATGGGTAAGCCTCCTCTATTGAGATTATAGAAAGAAATACTGGTTTGTTTTGGTTTATGGGTTTTGTTTTTTTTTTTTCCTTTGTAGATCCGAGCTGTCACTGGGAGATGTATCTACGAGCTTTCTGAAGGGGACCGTTGTGGTGGCTCAGTGTGACTGTAGTGACTACGATGAGTGTGAGTGCTCTGTGCCTTCTCCGAGACTCAACTACACTTACATCATGTGGCTGAAGATGACGATGGGTGTAACACCTCTGTGGTCACCATTGATGTCAGTCAAACCCATAGACATAGGTAAGTATAATGTATATTTTAAAGCTTTTTTTGCCGTGGAGAACAGCGGCGGGATGTCTCTGCTGGCAAAGGAGGGCACAGACAGAACAGGAAAAGGCTTCCAGGTGCTGTCTCACTTGCTCAGAGTGATGCTGTATGTGCTTCGGAGCTGCCTAATGCCTGTCTGGGCTCTAGTACAAACCCATTCTGAGCAAAGGCCAGGCTGTCAACACGTCTGAGCTCTCTTTTCTAATTGGGACCTCTCTGTGCCTGAGTCTGGCATGGTGGTGGAGCTTATCTGTGTTCCTGAGGACTTAAATTAACAAGTGAGGGGGAAAAGAATCTGTTCTTAAAGTTACTTAGCAAATAAAACCCCCTCTCTTCTCAAGCAACTCTGTTGTCCTCCTTACACATACAATACCAGCTTTTTCCAAGTTGGAAAACATTCCTCTGTATTTAATCAAGTTAAAACTGTACTGACATTATAAATTTGATGTGTTGTTATCCAAAATGCATAGTTATTGCAGATCTTGGAAAATTTCGAAAAGACAGGGACTCTGTCAGCTGTGGGGAAAAAAAAGTAGAGATGTTATCAGCTTCCTAACTGATGTGTTTTGCAGACAGAGTAAGTTAAAAGTCTCTGAGTGGGCTAGTTTTGAAGATGAGAGGTTGCATTTTTCATCATGCTGCTTTTAAATTATGCTCCAGGAAAAAATTAAAAATTCAGAGCTGCTGCCAGTATTTAAAATTACATAATTAGTTTGTTCTGCTTAGTGAAGTATATTTCAAAATGCATAATATTAGTGTATGTTCTGCCAAGATTTAGCTCAATTAAAACTATCTTGAAAGTAAAGCTGTGAATACTTGTGAAATGTAGAGTTGTACTTGCTTATAGATGATATCAGTAGAACAGGTGGCATCAGTAGAACAGCCATAATTTGAATTGTAAGAGTGACGAAAGTGTGATGTAGAAGTTACTGACTTGTGTTTTAAAAGCGATGCCATTTTCTGAGGACAAGTGGGTGTAATCCTAACCACCATTCTAAATTGCCTATCCATTTCCATCTCCAGAGTGTTCTTTTTATCATTGTGGGAAATTTCTGAAACCCTCCATTTTCACTTTGCCCTAATGTGGCTGTCCTGGAGACCTTCTTTCATAGGGGGAAGGGATTGGAATATTTAGAAATTCTTTGTGTCTACAATATGAGGATGTTATCTCCTGTCTCCTAAGGAGCTGAGCTTTGCTCAGCACTCCCATCCCTCTGTCCTCTTTTCAGCAACACCAGGTAAATTAATGCTTGATTACTGGGAAAAATCACGGCCCAAGGCAAGAAATTAATGTAGTCTTAAGGCAAACATTAGGTCAAACTGCATGTCTTATGACTAACCCTATAACAGTGCCAGGGTGTGCTTTTACAGTGATATTACACTGTCACACAGTAGCTGTAGAGCAGCTCTTGAAAACTGAGTTGAAAGGAAAGGCGTGAAAGAGACTTCTGAATCAGTAAAAACCCTTTGCTGCCAGCAGTCATGGGTGATAACGTTAGTGGTAAACTTGTTCATTAATTTGTCTGCAGTAAAGCCTGAACCTCCTTTGAACCTGCACCTAGAAATGGCAGAGAAAGGTCAATTGAAGATCTGCTGGTCCACCCCTGTGCTGATGCCATACCCACTCCAGTATGAAGTGAGGATCTCTGTGAGTTCCGGTGAAAATAGTTGGCAGGTGAGTGCTCTGCCCACTTTGTTTTATGATTTGGGTGAGTGGGTCTTTTCCAGAGCCCAGGATTTCTCACCACCCTCCTCCTCCTTGGGCAGTGGTGCTGGTGGGCTGAGTAGCGCAGCTGGTCTGGTGGAGCTGGACAGGGCACACTAGTTTCTCCTGAGCTGGTGTGTCCAGCTAAACTGGCAACCTGGACTTTACATCTGGTGCTCTGAGAAAGCCACTGCACAATGATGAAAGACCCATCTCGTGTTGGGTCTTACAGACAAACTCCCATCTTTCTTTTTGGATGAAATACTAGGTTCTGTGAAGTCTAAAGGCAAAGCCCTCTCCCCTCAGAAAATCCCAAATTCCATGATACATGCATATATGTTCAATATTTATAGTTTTATGAGTGAATTGCTTTTTCTGTTGTTACCACACAACTGGCTCTGGAATAAAAAGCAACTGTTAATTAGCAGTCCTTAATGAAATAACATGTTTTCCACAGAGGTATGCAACTTCTACCATATTCAGATTTACAGTAAATTTAAAGAAGAAAGCTTTTTTTACCCCATTTTCTACCTAAAAACTATACTGTAGAGTATTTGTTTTGCTTCCCTCTGTCTCTTTCTTCTTCCTGTTTCATTATACAACAACAACAGCTTCTGATAATCCCACAGATGGTTCGAGTTGCTCTAGAAACCTCACTGGCCATAGACAATGCCCTACTTGATTCTTCACCCTTAGTTCAAGTGCGGTGCAGGAACCATCGGGGTCCAGGGTTCTGGAGTGACTGGAGCACACCATATAACCTGGGAGGTAGGTCACGCACCGTCACGTTTGTGCAGTGGAATAGAACTGGTTTCCCAGTTTGATTCATTTTGTGGAACGAGTGTTTGGGAGCGTGTATCCAGGGAGGTACCGTTTGCATGGGTTGGGCTGAAAAAAATCCTGTGGAAGTTCTTTCCTCTTCTGCTTCTCTTTCTATGTGGCTTTGCCTGAGATTCTGCTCCTTCCTTGGTGCAAGATGTGCCCTAAAAGAGTTCTGCACAGTCACACCCATGACACCTCCTTGTCTGGCCCACTTGCTTGCTCACCGAGCACCTGCTCAGACCCAGAAAAAGCTCTTTCCCTAAGAGTTTTCCCATTTCAAAAGACAGTTGGCAACGTTTAACCTCTACTCAGTAAAAGATTTTTCTCCTAATGTGCTTTCTCTAACTTTTAGTTTAGTGTGAGGCTTTGTAGCGGAACTAAAAGTGCAGAACACATTTTGGGATTTGTAGATCTAAGATAATCCATCTTAGTTTGTAATGCTGAGCCCCAATAATAAACTGCGTGATAGCCCCAGTCACTCAGTTCCACTGCGTGTAGCTTTAGGGTTAAGCATAGAATCTTATATACTGTAATCAATTTACCACCCAAATTGGTGGTGAATTCCTGACATATTGCACATGGTAAGAGCTCTCCTAGAGTGAGTAAAGGGAATGATTTAATGAGGTCGCGTTTAGCTCCTGCTAAAATGATAGACCATAATAGCTCTTTATTTGTGGTCAGAGTATATAGGAAGGGAAAGAAATCTAGTTGGGCAGATCCTTGGTCCGTGATCCGGGTTGCTGATCTGCTTGGCAGATTGAATGGTATTGAGTCAGCCTAAAGATTTTGGGATATTTTACATTGTATTTTTCCATGCTCTGCTTATGATTTGGTGTGCGTTGTCACAGGTGTCCTCTGAACTGTTAGGTGACAGTGCTAATGCTTTACCTCGGCGCTTACGTGTATGTCTGCTCACTGTGTGCTAAATAGTGTAATGTATGTATTTAAGTACCAAGGAAATAACTAAACTTTGTAGAAGGAGCACTCTCCCAAGAAAGCTGAAAGTACACAGACCCTCACGGCAATCAAGCATGAAACACAGGATGCCTGGTTATATGACTAGAGGTCTAACTGGCCCCTAGTCTTTTGCATTTATATCTATATATATGAAAAAAAAAAAAGTACGTGTGCATGTAACAGTATAACTTTCAGAATTTTTGGGGAGTAAATCCACATTTTCTCTCTCGCATACACATATACTGATATTTTCAGACAGGGTTTATGAGTGTATTGAGAAATATGGATGTAAAACAGCTGCCACAGATACAGTTAGATTATTTTTTATTAATCCTGTTACGGGATGTGTAATTGTATTAAAGACACATTTCACCAGCAAAGTAATCCTGTTGTGCCAAACCTGAGAGCAGCACAGAGGGATTCTTCACTGCAGGAAGCTCAAATTGGTGTCTTCTCTGAAGGGCCAGTGTTAGGATGAACCAGTGGAGGCCCAATGGAGCGTGCAGCACGAGCACTGCCTCGCATTCACGGAGCCACATTAACACCACAAGAGTAAATGCTGAAATTATTTCAGTTTAGTTATTATTTAGTTATATCATTCAGTTACATTTTTGCACAACTGACCAGTTTAGTTTTCTGGTTTATATTTAAGATGAAAGTCTTTGACACTGACAGTATTGTAAGTCTGCTCTGCTATCTGAGAAGGCCTTAAGATTGAAATAAATCTTAAAGTATCTGACATAGTTCCTCAACTATGGAAAACAAAGCTGGCCTTTTAAGGATTTTCATGCTGGCTTTGGGTTGATCTTTGGCAAACTGTTCCTTTTCAGCAGGTATAAAACACCTGGAGCTTCCCTAAGTACCTGACCTGTTTACATACTTTGCAAATTCAGTGCCTTTATTCTGAGGTGAATTACTTACATATCACTGCTACCATGTGGTATTAAGGACACCGATGAGATTGTAAAACAAGTTTTTGAGACACTAATTTCTTGCTGGCTTCAGCAGGAGCGGGATTAGTAACTACTGGAAAGCTTGATTATTATTTTTTTAAATTTTTTTTTTTTTTTAGTCCCCTCTTGTCCAGTTCTGAACAGCCATTCTTTCAAAATCTACATTCCAATATCGTTTCAGCTGGTGTATGATTTCAACATCCTTGCAGGGTTCAAATAGTTAGATTATTTACTTTTTTTCCAAAGCTAAACATAGCTCTTCTTTTACTTGGATCTTCTCTCATTTTCACCTGAGGACAATTTTAAAATCTGTGGTGTAGTGTTTGTGAGATGAGTTACAGAAGCTGACCCTTTATAGATTGCAAGTACTTGTTGTGGTATTTAAATAACGTGACCTGATGCCTTAAAAAAGTGGGCTGAGTAAAAAGCAGCAGTGTTAATATAGTTTCCCAAGCTTTAATTTAGAAGAACCCATATAATTCCCTGTTTCCCTTGTGCTGCTGTGTATTGCTTTCCCTGTACCCTCCAGTGATTTTTTGCTCATTTAATTCCTGTTTGCCTGGGGATATTAAAGGTTATTTTTATCAGAATTTACAAATACCTATTATGGAGGGAGATAGTCAAAGGCTCTTTTCTTTTTCTGCCCTTCTCCCCTTACAGTTGTTAATAGGAATTAAGCAGTAGGAAATTTAGAAATACAACTGGGTGATAATAATAATATATTTCTGTTGACATACGCTTTTATGGCTTTTGTTCAAATTCTAATCTCAATGGATTTTTTTTTTCCTTTTTTCCCCCTCTGTGTAGCTGACATCCTGTACTTCCCTCCTAAGATACTGACCAGTGTTGGTTCTAACGTTTCCTTTCATTGCATCTATAAAAACAAAACCAAGATTGTATTGTCCAAGAAGATTGTTTGGTGGCTGAATTTAGTAGAAGAAATCCCAGAAAGTCAGTATACGCTTGTGAATGATCGCGTAAGCAAAGTTACTCTTTTCAACTTGAAAGCAACAAAACCTAGAGGAAGTTTCTTCTATAACGCATTATACTGTTGTCATCAAAATAGGGAATGTCATCATAGATACGCTGAATTATATGTAGTAGGTAAGATTCCAGATGATTTTAAATTATAATTTTGGTGCATTTTAATAGTCAGGTCAGAATATTTCAATTTTAAACTCCAGTTAGCGTTTGTCAAGCAGTTATGACTTATAATGCATGTTTTCATGTAAACAATCCTATCTTTATTAATAAACTTTCAATGTGTTTTAATTAGATGTGAATATTAATATCACATGTGAAACGGATGGGTACTTAACTAAAATGACTTGCAGATGGTCTGCCAACCCAAACACGTTGCTCCTGGGGAGTTCCTTGCAGTTAAGATACTACAGGTGTGTAGAGCTTTTAATGCATTCTCTATGTTTGGAAAGTGTTGCTCTGGAAATACTATTACAGCAAACAATTCTGAATAGGTGGAATTATAAAATGTGTTTGGTTTCTTTAAGCTGGTTGTTTTCCCAATGAGAACTCCAGGGGTATTAACTACACGTGCAGAAAGGGGACCGCAGATACCGAAGTACGTAACATGGATTCTATTTAGCAGATTTTTCAGCATTTATAAAAACTATAGGTGCAGTTTGGAAGCAAGTTTCTTCAAGATGTGTTTGCCTGGATCAGTTATAAAAATTATTCTTCTAGTTGCTCGTATCTATTGTAAGGATAATTGTAAGGAAATAAGGAATAAAAGCGTTCACAGTGAGAGTGAGCAGTGGCCCAGGGAGGTGATAGAATCTCTGTCTTTGGAGACTTTCAGATCTCAACTGGACAGGACCCTGGGCAGGCAGCCTCATCTGACTTAAATGACTTAAATTCAGATTTAGTTAATTAAGTTTAGGTTAACCCTGCTTTGAGTTGAAGGTAGGACTTGAGACCTCTTGAGGTCTCCATTCAATCTTCGCTTTTTCTGTAATTCTGTATCTTTTTGTCTATATGCAGGCAGTAGATAAAAATGCAGGGATGGAATTTAATTCATCCCAGATGGAAAAAATCTTGCTTATAAAGAGAGAATCAAATCTTAGTTCAACAAAGGGATTATTGCTTTATGAAGGTGGCATCTTTAGTGGCTAGAGCAATTCTCAGTTTTCTTGGTTTTGGCCGAGCTTGTTTTCAGATGGTTGATTTCATTTTGTCTGTCTTCTGGCCAGAGCAGGAGAGCTGGGGCATGGTGTGGGGCAAACACATTATTGTTTCCAAAATACAAAACTGATCATTAAATCAGTGTATGATCATCCTTATCTTCATTCGTGTGCACAAATATTGCCGGTAATAGTATTGTTTAACCATGAAACTAAAAAACTCCTTTGAGTTACTAATATATTGAGCTTGAGAGTTTCCTAGAATGGTGTTATTCTTTATATAAACAAGACAGACAGACACATAACCCTTCCTGAGAAAAAAAATCTTGAGTTTTCCTGCTCTGCTGGACTGAATATGTGAAAGTTTTGGCCAACAAGCTTAAATCAGCCCTGAGGGCCTAATCCTCTTTGGAGAGTTGGATTGTCTTCTCTCTTGGAGGTGAAGTTTTGAACAATCATAGTACCCAGGTGACTATTTCTCAGGATTTTGTGGACTAAAGTAAGAACTGGAATGTTTGAGATTTCAAAGGGAGACTTTTAGGGCAGCATTAGTGACTTGCTGAATGTTAAGGCAGGTTTTGTTTCAACTGTCTTCACAAATATGAATATAATAAGTGTACTGTTGGGCAGGGAGCCTGAAATAAAACCCACGCTGCTCTTGCCATAGTTTTTATTCTCACTTTTTTTTACTGTTGAGGTTTAGCTAAAAATGTATTTTTTTTATAATAGGAGGTGTTAATCTGTGCATTTGTTACAGCATCCCTGCTAGATCAAAGAGTGAGCATTGATACAGGCTGAAAATGCTTCCCAGATGCTAGTATTTATTGTGATCTTTCTTTTTGTCCTTGGTTTGTTAATAATAAGATTTGAAAGAGGAAAAATTAAAAAAAACAACCAACCAATAAATCATGAGAGACCACATGAATGCAACAAATACCAAAAAGTTAAAGACATTTAAAAATTTATAGTTTGGAAATCACCAGTATCATTTGCATAGCATTCTATTTCATATTGGGAGCAAAAATACAGAAAGAACTTGAATGTTTTACAAACTTGAAACCAAACGAAATGGTTGATTTAATTGCCCAAGCTTGATTGTAAGAGGCACCATATATACATTGGAGTTGCTTAGACATGGACAGGCCCTCAGGATGAAATCTGGAAGTTTATGTGTTGCATTGGGTTTTCCAGGAGCGGGCAGCTCTTCTTCTCAGTTACTGATGCAACTACATTTTGCAGGTGAAATCCAATGCTCTCCAGTAATTTGGTGCGATAGCTTTGCTGTTGGTGTTTTGTTTTGGTTGGGTTGTTACTTCATCTTCCTCTGCAGTTGGTGCTGCCAACAGAAACAGCAAGGAAATGATCACACTGGAAAAACAGAGAGTGCGGAGCTAAACCTTCAAAGCACAAGGCACCAGTTTCATCAGTATTTTTTATGTTGACAGGGAGAGATTCAGCTGAGCGTAACTATTGTGGTTCAGCTGAATAACTAGTACCCTTTCTCTCTGCTCTCACCACAAGTCTGAGCTGTTCACAAGCTTAGCAGAAATTAGGAGAAATTGCAAAAATTTCCATCACCGATAAGATGTCCAGTGCCATTTTATCCAGAGTCCAGGTCGCCTCTCTTCTGTTGCCAGATGCGATACTGACTGTATGTGGGATTTTAATACCACCCTCCAGAACTGCTGTTTTTACGGGATTTCCATCTCCTGGAGATTTCTCTGGGCATGTCCAATTGGTCCACGTGGCAGCTTTTCCCTGGACACCAGCTGATACTTTGAAAGTCATATTCCTGGCAGGAGGAAGTTCTTGGCTGGACATCTGCCTTGCTACGTGTATTGCTAATCCGTACCACTCAAGAAACGTGATTTATGAGTGTTCGGAGGTGCCTGCTCTCAGCCTACCTGTTCCTTCCTGTCATTAATCTGTTATCAGGAGATTTTGTACTAAGGAGAGCCTTCCACGTCCTGCTTTTAAAGGCTAAAAGCCAAAGTTTTAACACCACGGTGTTATTTATCCGTTTAGTGCAGGCTCGAGTTCCAGATCTGTCCAAACAATCATCAAAAACCCCTAGATGGTTCCAGTGACACCATTTATTTTAATTACCTTCAGAGTTCTATATTGCAATGTTGTAGTTGCAAGGTATTAACTGAATGTTGGTTTTTTTTTTTTCCTCTTTTAAGGAGCAAAATTTATTGTTCTGACTTTCCAAGTACTTCTCCAAAATCAGAGGTGAAAGAATGCCATTTACAGAAGAATCATTCTTATGAGTGCATGTTTCAGCCTATTTTTCTTTTATCTGGATATACCATGTGGATAGAGTTTAAGCACTTTCTGGGAACACTTGAGTCCTCACCAACCTGTGTCGTTCCAGCAGATGTGGGTAGGTCAAGATTCGTGCACGTCTTCACTTGTGACCTTGGATTTCATTCTGTATATGGTGTAGGTACAGTACCACTTCACAGCATTTCAAATAAATTAGATTGTGGAAAGAACATAAGAACTTTGGTATTGTCTCCTAAAAGACATTGGATTAAATGTTATTTCCATACATTTTGCTCAGCACAGGAGCAGATTGTAACTGCAGCTAATACCTATGAAATGAAACATCCAGTTTTGCATGTTTATCCTCTTGGGGTTTTTGCAAAGACATCTACAGAAAATACAAGTATTATATTTAAAAAGACTGTCTTATTTTTAAGGTTCTTGGTTATGTTTTTTTCTGAAGTCTTTGATTAGTTGTTAAGCTTATACTTTGATACAGCGTAGCACTATATGTATTACTTACACAGTTATATATTCATTTAAAATCCTAGGGGACTGTTCATGCTTTTGCAAAGCTTCTTCACATAAAGCACTTAAATTTGTATAAAAGGAAGAGGCAAGAAGACTGAGTGTTTTCAAACACTGCAAAATTTGCAAAGCACTTCTTATTGTCTGGTTGATGAATCAGCACTCATTGGACTGTGTATTTTTTGGACACAAATGTGGACATATGTAGAGAGAAAGCACGGGAGCTAGACCACAGAAGTGCTGCGTGAAATAAAGCAGAATAGTAAAATACATCTATTATGTGTGTGGGGAAACGTGCATACAGAGAACACAAATGAAACCAGACTATCCTCTGCATTTCAAAGTTTAAATAGAGTAAGTAAAAATGAATGTCAGGGGAAGGAAAAGCAAAGTTCAGTGTGTCATAGTTAAGTGGGGTATGGGAATTATTATTCCTGTTACTACTGTTAAGTTAGTGGCCTTGTGGTTTTCAAGGTTGCTCTGGTCTAGTTCAGAGAGAGCTGTTTGTGCCTTTTGGATCATCAGAGAAGTATCGGGAGCCTTAGGTGTCGGAAAGGAGGGTGGTGCAAGAGCTGGTGGGTGGGGATCCTGCACTTCTGCATTAGACCATGTGCCCGGAGGTCCTGGCATCTTGTCAGCCTGGCAGCTGTAGCATTGGTCTGTGTTGGGCACGATTTAAAGCTTATTTCATTTTTTTTTTGGTTTTAACCCCTTGCTCACCATCTGATTAGTCAAAATAAGTTTATTCTAACTTTGTTAAAAAACTAAGGCTTTGTGACATTCCTGTGCAGTCTGCTGAAGAATCTCAATTTTGGTGGAATTTCCTATTAGTAAAACTAAAACTTAATGTAATATTTCATAGAATCATAGAATTGTCCAAGTTGAAAGGGACCTTTATGATCATCTGGTCCAACCATCAACCTAACTCTGGTAAAAACCGTCACTAAGCAGAATGTGTGTCACCATCCTGTGTAGGAGCTGCTTTTATGGGCCGTGTGTGCCACTTCTTCCCACAGTGGTGCACCCAGGCTACATCTTTCCCTGTTTGTACTGTGGAGGTACCAGGTGCTAGCACTGTTAAAACTGTATAAACTGTTGTGGTTTAAATTAAATTAAACGTACTGAAACTTGCCTATGGCTTTTTTTTTTGTCTAATGGAAAATTCGTTCAAATTTTGACCAACACTAAAATCACCAAAAAAAACCCTTAAGTTGAAATGTCAAAATTTTCATTTCACTACATGAGAAATGTCATTGCAGATGCTACAGTAGTGGTTGGGTTTTTTTTTCTTTTTCTTTTCTTTCAATTTTCTAGTGAAGCCGCTTCCTCCTTCCAACGTTAAAGCAGAAATCACCAGGAATGTTGGGGTGCTGAACGTGAGCTGGACAAACCCAGTGTTTACAAACAACGAGCTTAAATTTCAGATCCGGTACGCCGTGAACAGGAAGGAAATTACATGGGAGGTACTGTCTTTTTGCCTCTAGATCGACGCCTGAATTGTTGCAGTGTGGCCATTTGGTGTGCTGGCTGGTTTTTGTGCAACGAATCACTTACAAATACTCGTTTGCGTTATCTAGCAAAGGAATATTGCTGATTATAGGTAAAAGAAAGGCCACCTTCAGGAATTTTGGCTTTCACAGATGCCTAACTGAGCCTTTTGTTCTCACTCTGAACATTTTGACTTCTGTTACAGCTTTATGAGGTTTCAAATGCGCCAAGATCAGTTGTGATAAAAGTTCAGAAACTCTGCGTGGAGTATGTTGTTCAGATGAGGTGCAGAGAACTGGATGGACCAGGTTACTGGAGTAACTGGAGCAGACCAGCCTACACCCTGGTACAGGATATCAAAGGTACGTGTGGTCTCAGAGCGCGCTCTGATGGTCTGTCCAGTGTCAGGCTGAGATGTGCCACTGTTCTTTCAAAACTCTGTAATCTTGCAGCTCCCTTACAAGGCCCTGAATTTTGGAGGATTGTTATTGAAGATCCGGTGAGGAGGCAGAAGAACGTTACACTCCTGTGGAAGGTGAGACCAATTTCATCTTGGTCTTTCACTTTGATCCAAAAAACATGGGTGAAATTGCCAAAAAGGGAGTATGATAAGCACAAGCAGTTGATGTTTCTGGGACTTTGTAGGCAAGGCACTCAGGATACGACTTTTTTGGTGTTCCTGTCTCTTTCTTGGCTAACAGTAGAGGTTTTTGGTGAATATTGATCCTAATACTGTGATACCAGGTGAGACAGTTCTGTCTTCTTTGCTCAGTCAGCCTGTCTGATACTTTACTCCCTTTACTTCAGTGTTAGACAAATGCTATGAAACAGGGACTTAAAATGCTATTTATTCTAATACTCAGATTAACACGGAATCAAAAACTGTAAGTTACAGTGAGGCACGTTCTTCAGCTGCCAAGATCTCTGAGCAGAATGTGCCACCGACTCCCAGGCAGCTGCCTGTGTAAACACCACTGCAACTGCCTGTAAACTGGGCAAAGCTGCATTAAAAGGTTAATACAGGACAGAGGAGAAAAAAAAAAAAGTACATCAGCGACTGCCCACTCCTGTTTGCCCATGTTTAGGATGCAAAGTTGTCTGTTCTGGGTTTTCAGTCCTGAAAAATACTAATATAAAACAGTGAGTTACTACAGGAGAAGTAGAAAGGCTGTATTTCCTTGTCCCCCCCTGCCCTCCCTTAGCAAGGAAGTGTGTCAGCTCTTGGAGGCAGAAGAAATTAAGGCTTTAAATGGACTTTGCTAAAGGACAGTAGCCAGTCTATGGAATATCTTTATTGGGTCGCGTTTTCTTAAATTTGAAACAGTGCCTTCTGCCCAAATAACGTTTGCTTTTGAAATCAAAGCCTGGGAAATTAACTAATGCCAATGTTTGCTGCAGCCACTGCTGAAGAATCGCGCACTGTGCAGCGTGAGCCGGTACATTATAAAGCATCAGACATCAGGAAACACCACGTGGTCAGAGTATGTTGATAATGGCACTGCCTCTTCGTTTCCGTGGACTGAAGACACACACACCGTTACAGTTTTAGCCATGAATTCCATTGGAGTTTCTTCAATTAATTTTAATTTAACTCTATCACAGCAAATGAGCAAAGGTAAGAACACCACTCAGTAACCATTCTGAGATGTGGAAAATGCTAGGGAACCTTGTGGTGCTTTTGGACAAAGCTGCCTTTTGTAATAATTTCCTTTGTTAGAATAAAAAATGCTTTATGATGATACGTTTAGCTGTATTTGGGAAACAGATTCTGTATCTCACCAACAGAGCTATTTGAAAAATAAAAATTCCATCATATGAAGATCTTAATGATCTTTGGGTTGGGAGAAGAGTTGTCTTTAACTGGGCTTTCTTCCTTCCACTGACGGAAGAGAAAGTAATTAATCAAAGAAAAAGAAAATCTTCCTGTAGAACTGATCTTTCATCTATTTTGTCTTGGGAACACCCAGCATTCCTGCTGGGGAATGTTTTGTTGTTTCCAAAATGAAATGTGGTCTTGTTTCTCTGGCTGCTCACCTGACGCGCTGCCAGAGTACATAGTTTTCAGAGGTTTGGCTTTACTTCTTCTGCAGCCTCTTCATTGATTCAGCTGTGCTCTGCTTTATTAATAAAATAACAAATTCATAAAATTAATAAATTTTCAAAAGAAAAAAATTATTTTAAATACTTGAATTGTGTAACATACATATGCAAATATATGCTGTGGAGACATTACTGCTGTCTCTTCTCGGAACTGTGCTGCTGTAATGCAATTTTTAAAGCATTTTTATGGATAAAATTCTTTCTGATACTGTGTAGAAGCATATTCTGGAAACCCTGGGGCTGGAAGCAGGTGTAATGGGAAGCGTTGGTGCAACTGGATTGTTATCTTGGTGTATTACTTAGAGAGATTCAATAGGATTTAGCTTACAAGGCTCTCAGTGCGTGCTTTGTTAGCTAAATGTTGACAGTTCAGTAGTTGTTGATATTTTTTCAGTTAAGGAGCGATAATTAAGGAGGTGCGCATGAGAATCAGGATATTTATTTGATGTCTGGTAAGAAACTTGATTTATTTAATGTTCGGGACTAGTTAGTCTAAACTGAGCTTTGCTGGCTTAAAGAGAGATGCATTTGCCTATGCGAACTAAAGAACAGGCTTTGTTATCTGAAAAATAATTAACCAAGTAAATGATAAAGTGCTCAAACTGTAGCAGTTATTCCTATGCAAGTAATTCGTGGCTGTTTTCTCCTTGTTCTGGCAGTGAGTGTAGTGGAGTCCCTTAGCGCTTACCCGGTGAACAGCACTTGTGTGGTTTTGGTTTGGACGCTTTCACCTCAAATATATGTGCTAACATCTTTTGTTATTGAATGGAAGAACCTCAACAAAGAAGAGGAGATGAAATGGGTGCGAGTTCCTCCAAATATTAGTAAATATTATATTTATGGTGAGTGTGCACTTAAAAATATAATACATTATGTTAATTGTTACAGAACACAAAAATGTAGCATTGCTGACCTCGTGGAGTCATTTTTCCCCCTCTCTGTTCCTAATGGCTTTTAAGACCTGTAGAACAATTCTTAACTATGTTTAGAGGGTTGACTGTTGCATTAATAATCAAATTAACATCGAATGAAGCTCAGGCGTGTGTTCATTTTTTGGCAATGCAATAAAATTAGTTCTAGAGTATTGAGTGCACCAGCTAATTGTCTCAGTTAATATGCACATTCCATTTGCAATTTGGGTTTAATCTTAGAAATTTTTACAATAGCTCCATAAAGGTGTGAATTACAGAATAGAATAATGCTAGATTATCCAGTATAGATTATTAATTTTGTTCTTTTGATATTAAAGCATCTATCTATTAAAAATGGCTTTCATTATTCCCCTCTCTCTGGGCAGATCTGAACTCTGGTATGTGACCGAGAGCCTCAGTGGAGGTAATTGTTTAAAAGGAGGATAATAATTTTGATTCAAAAGGCTCATTTCCTCTTTCCAGATCACTTTATTCTAATTGAGAAGTACCAGTTCAGCCTGTATCCTGTGTTTGCTGGAGGGGTTGGCAAATCCAGAGCAACGGATCAGTTTGCCAAAGGTGACTTATAGGATCTTTCTCTGTGTTGTTTATGAAATAGGAGCTTGTAAAAGTATACTTCAAATGCAGAAGTCAGTATATTATCAAAAAAAAGTCAATAATAAAGTAATGGTGATATAGCTGTGAACAGTGATCTAGACTTCAGTTGCTTTAATTTGAAACCTCTTTGTGGGATCAGTTGAGTGAGGGACCTGAATTCCATGCATCCGACTTAATAGCTGAGGTGCCAGGTCCCTGTGATTCTTCATTCTCCAATTGTGGATTATTTTCTCATTTCACGTGCTCTGATTTCATTTCATTTCATTAATTGGATGGAGGAGGAGTCACCTCAGTATTTAAAATAGTTCCTTCCTTTTTAATTGTTCTCAAGGTGAAGGCTTGTTGAGTTGCAAAAAAACTGTTTATCAAGTTTTAGTGAGTTTAAGCTGTTGGTTTTGTTTGTTATTTCCCTACTGCAAACTCCTTGTTCACCAACAAATTATTTGACTGCATTATTATCTGAATTCCTTTTATTTCCAGGTGGATATGAAGACGAGAATAATGCCAGCCTCTCTGTGGTTCTGCCAATAATTATTTCAACCTCAGTTTTGTTGCTTGGAGCGTTGCTGGTTTCGCACCAAAGGTAACTTGGTCATTGTCATGTTAAAATCCCAGGTGGCCTTTAGAAGAAGATGTTGCATCAGGATCATTTCAGCCTGTACCCCATATTCCTTACTTTGGCAGAGCAATTGGCAGCCAAGTTAACGAGCCTTGTGAGCTTTGAATTTGCAAAGCACTCTCAGTTCCATAATTGTCATCACAAACTAAGGTCTGGAGTAAAAGCCAATTGAAAAAAATCCCTCTGAGTTTCGTGGGAGGTTGTTCCATTGTCAAAGTGTTCTGGATAAATAACATCGCGTAGATTCTTTTTCTGACATCGCAGAGGCAAAGGGCAGCAGTACAGAATCTGTGAGAATGGTACCAACTCCAGAATTGCCTTTATATTTCAGAATGAAGAAACTATTTTGGGAAGATGTTCCAAACCCCAAGAACTGCTCCTGGGCGCAAGGAGTTAATTTTCAGAAGGTGGGTATTTGCCCGGGGATGTTTCTTCCCCCAGGACCCCTGGGCCTGGCTGCTGTTTGCTCAGTACTGAACTGAGTTACTGAATTTGTACTGAATTACTGACCAAAGCACCGTGGAGCCTCTGAAATTAGCAATACAGTGGTTCTTTTGGCTGTAAAAAGCTAATATCTGGAAATGGGCCAGGACCAGACCCCAACACCTCTTTGGAATGGGGGAGGGGGGGGTTTGAATTTCCAGGCAATTAATAAATCAGTTGCAGAATCCCATAGGTGTGATGCTTATGCACCTCAGTCAGTGCTTCATGTGTCTCAAAGCCCAAATTCTTTGCCGGGGCAAGCTGCCTCAACGTGAATGGGGAGCTGCGATGTGATGAGCAGTGACAAGTCAGAATGTTTGCCTGGCCTTACCCAGTTTGCACCAGCAAAGTTTTCTCATGGTCCCACAGTTTGACAGTGTGTAATCTTTGAGACAATAATCTATAATAACCTAATAATCTTTCAGGCCTGTTATTTCTAAAAGAAATACCTGCCTTTGTGTGGATATATTTAATCTTTGCTGGCAACATGCTTCCCATGGTACTCAAGATGCCCAGCTTGGAAGGAACATAAACCATCTCGGGATAAACCAGCTGCCGGTTGTAGGAGGGCAGGTGCATCAGGAGGAAACATGGTTTTTTGGTTGTTAAAAAGATTCCTGAAAGATTTCTGTTTGAAACTGCTGCTGCGGGCAGTGTACACTGAATGAATATACTGAATATTAGGCTGCTTTGGCACCGCAGCGTCGGTCGTCCTCTTCAATTCAAGCATAGACAGCTTTCACCAGGCAGGATAAATTGTGATTATTATGGCTTGATGCGTACAGTACAGCAGCAGCCTACGGCTCATTTCAGTACCTGGTTAATCTTGTATGTGGTTTCTGACATCATTTTGAAGAGGAGGAGAGGTTCCAGTGGGCAGGTTGGTTCCAGTGTGGGAAGGTGATGGAGTTGTGTGGGGCAAGTACAGAAGCAGTGGGAAACCAGCTGTGCCAGTGGGAAACCAGGGCATAGGCGTTACTGCCAGCTGATCTAGCCCGAAGTGCTCGCCTAGGATGTGCAAGGTAGTTTACTCTTTGCTATAATTGTATCCTAGTCTCAGTATTTTGACATGTTCCTAGTTGTTTTGGCAGCTCTCCCGCCGTAAAATATGGTTTGCTAATATACACAAAATCTGTTTTGTATCTATTTGTTTTGTCTTGAATTCATTAGGAAATAACGTGGTTTTTCAAGTGAATTTTCCTTTCTAGCTGGGAGTTCCAATTTTGCTGTCAGTTCTGTTGTGGATTTTACACACATATATATTAGGTAGTAGCAAAGCACACGTTTCTTCAAAATAAATGTGTTTCTCTTCATGCAGTTCAAACATACAGCTGCTGTCCAGATGGGAGTGCTCTAAAAACACTATGGAAAGGCTGAATTTGACGCTAAATAATCCAGTCCTAGCAGGGAAGGCTACCTTAGTTCACGTGTCAGTGTTGAAGGCTATTGTTTATACAATCTAATTAAAAAGCCAAGGAAATCTGTGGGCGTAAGACCTTTGGCTTGCAAAGCATTTGCATGTTTTTTAACGATATGTGCGTGCTTATTAATGTTGAAATGAACGGGGTCATTCAGCTGCTGCTGTTTCAGCTTGAAGGATGCACTGGCTTGGCTGGAGCACTGAGCCCTTGACAGAGCCCTTGCTTTGCAGCACTTGCCACACAAACAGGTCCCTGCTTTCTTGTCTTGTCCCTCAGTTTTCATCTACACACGCACATAAAGAAATGTGGTTTTGAGGATTTCCAACTGTATGCTCTTACTAAAACTATGTGGGTTTTGACCGTGATTCTTAAAATCAGGAGCTTCATACTGAACTAAAGCTATTAAGTATTAGATGAGCATTAAAATGTATCTTTTCTTCTAGCCTGAAACTTTTGAGCATCTTTTCATCAAGCACCGGGAAGCGCTGTCATTTGAGCCTCTTCTTCTGGAACCAGAAATAGTGCTGGAAGACATCAGTGTGACTAAAGCGTTGAAAAAAGAAGACGCGCAAGATTTTTTAGTGATTGATTCCATGTTTACAAAAATTCAAGACTCTGAATGTGACTCTGCTTGCTCTAGCAGCCATTTCAACAGCAGCAGCTTCTCCGAGAGCTCCCACGATGACCAAATCAGCAGAGAAATGACAAAGCAATCCGATATTAAATATGCTATGCTTATCAGTAATTCCAGATCAAGTGGGCTTTACGAACAGAAACTGGATCTACGAAGTTTATTTGACAGCTGCTTCCCAGCTGAGGATCCCTCAGTTACAGGTGCCTTCTCGAGCAGCTCTTGGGAGGTGGGAAACGGGGCGTTCCTCGTATTACCCGATCCGCCTGGGAAGACTCTTTCCCTTTCCCTTATTTCCTCAGAGGGATTCTCAGAGCCTTCAGATCAGGATGATACTTTCATAGATGGGGACAGTTCTGAGCGGAGCCTGTGTTACCTCGGGATAACATCGGTGGGAAAAAGAGAAAATGACATTTTTTTAACAGAAGGTTCCGGGGTGATGTGTCAGTTGCATACAACCGATCTACTCCAAGACGTGGGGTTTCTTCAGCGTACGCCTCCTAATTTAAATGCCTTTATCCAAAGTAGCCTTAAGTATAAAGCCATTGTGCCCTACATGCCGCAGTTTCAGATGACCGCTGCCAAGGTGCAGGAGACCACAGAGAAGAACTCTTAAGTTGTCACACCATAAATTGATACTCTTAATGTTTGGGTTTTTTGTTGTCGAGATGTTCCCCTCTTTTTCCCTCTCCTGACTTCTTTCAGGAGATCTCCTGTTTTGAAGCTGGGTAACAGGTTCTGTATTTGAGTGCCAGGATTTTAGTAGGAAGAAATTGTATTTATTGACCTAATTTTCAAATGTGAGGCCTTCTGTTAGAGATTTGATCGCTGCCAAATTACCTATTGTTGGTGCCTGCTGGTGTGTGTCTGAGCACCCCATGAAGAACTGCACTTGGAGTTGGACTCGGTGCCATAGGTGTTGAGGCAAGAGGATGGGATGTAATCCAGATGCTGTCTCTGCCAACGTGTGATCATGGAATGGTTCAGGTTGGAAGGGATCTTAAAGTTCCACTGGGCAGGGACACCTCCCACCAGCCCAGGTTGCTCCAAGCCCCCTCCAACCTGCCCTTGAACCCCTGCAGGGATGGGGCAGCCACAGCTTCTCTGGGCAACCTGGGCCAGGCTCTGTGCTGTGCTGTGGTCTGTCCCCAGGGCAGAGCCCTCCACAGGTTTGTAAGCCCTCTGTAGCCACAGCTGGCTACCACGAACCTACACGGCCACCACATTGCAGCACCTTCCAGTGGGGACAAGAGATTCTTCCTCCAGCTGGAGAGAGGGGGAGGAGTCAGGGCTTTTGCAAGGCCTTGCCGTGGAGATTCCCAAATGCTCCTTAAGGGCTGGGAAGGATTCTATCAACACCCCCCAAATAAGCACAACTCCATCTTTGTGCATTTGCTAAATTGTCCCTTTGCAGTCCCAATGTGGCTTTTCCCAGTTTATTGTTGTCAGACACGAGCGTGTTTTCCACAGGGGCGAGCGCAGCGTGTCTGGCACTACAGACCCACACACACATTTCTTCTCTCTGCTCAGGAGTAAAGTATCTCTTCTCTTCAAACACATCAGCAAACTGGGTGTTTAAAGAGCTCGTTCTTGTTTTAGGGTTTGCTTGGAGACCCCAAGGGCGAGACAGAAAGGAGTGACCTAATATATGGATTGAAATATGTATGTGTGGTGTTTTGTGGGGAAAAAGCTCAAATGTGTCACTTCAGTGAGAATTTGGGACACTGAGTGCTGCAGACCAAATCGACCTGGATGCGGCGCAGCCCCTGGATGCTCAGGCTGCCAGGTTACAGCGCATCCGTGTCCACTTGGACTGGTGGTAAATGGGTGCACGGTACAAATACCAAATATAGTTGTTAGGCTCTTTTCCCACAAAATCCTGATGTATTTATTGTATTTATCTGGGTTAAATTGAGCCTGTGAATACACAGATGGTCCGGGTGGAGAAGCAGTCAGAAGGCTGCGTTTCAGGTGGTGAAAGGGAGGCCCTGAGCAATGACAATGGTGAATGTAGCTGCTGTTCTGGGATCTCTTTGATTAAAAAAAACGTAAACGGAAAATATTCATCAGTAGCATCAAAGAGGTGTAAGAGAAATTGTGAGGTCAGTGACATGCTGAGCAGGGTATGAAACACTCCCTGAAGGAGTGACTGTTCCAGTAGCTAAAGATTTATCTTGCTGCAAGAAGAGGGAGAGAATCTAAATTCTGGTGGCCTGGGTAAAATTATGTATTTGGACATCAAACCTCCACATTTTTGTTGTTGGGAGTGAGATTCTAGTACAAATGGTACTGATGTTAAACTCGCATCTCTTCCAAAGACTCTCCTAAGAGCCCCCAGTAGAAAATGCAGTAATTTCATCCAAGGATCCTTTATTTTTGTTACTTGGTAAGCACAGCCATCTCTAGGGGCTTGGAGGAGTTGATTTGTCTTCACGAGCCTGGCTCAGCTGAAAAACCTCAGATGGGAGGAAAATTACATCTTACATCTCAACCACATTTTCTGGGATAAGCAGGTAAAGAAAACCACAGTTATTTACAAGCCAAATATATTTTTTTCTACTTCATAGTTAGTAAATATTTTTGTATATGTGCCTTTTCAAAGAACTATTTTGAGGAGCTCAGACAGATTAATATATTGTATATTCCAAAGCTAAATTTATGTAAAACTTAGGTAATTAAAAGGGCAAAACCCAGCAATGATAGTAGATGGTAGGAGAGGTGTGGAAAAAATGTTATAGATAGAAATCCTACAGAGCAAAAGGGACCAAAGCAAGTATTTATCCGCACTTTGAATTTAAAACAAGCTTTACCAAAAAAAAACCCACCACTTTTTTTCTCAGTCCAGCTGCCAACCTGGCTCTTGCTGGGTCTCTCTGTTTCTGATGTTGAACATGACACAAATCTAATGTACTTGTTTCAGAAATACTATGTGTGGTGGGAGGAATTAAAACTTGTTTTCTGTAAGTGTCCAAAATTCCTTGTCGCTTCAAAATGGGATTGAAGGCTGCAGAGACAGACCTGAAGTCTTAAAAATGTACCTGTGGAGCTCCAGGAGTAAAGCTGTGATTAACGCCCCGGTGGATGCTCAACTTAGAATTCATCTGAAAAAAAGAAATTCACTCCTGCCCGTGCATGAACCCAACGTGGCACAACCTCCAGATCGCCCAGGATTCTGCCTCTCCTGATGGTCTGTCCACCAAGTCCAACATCTCCTGAAGGCCTCCTGGCTCCTGGTGAGGCAGCGACAGGCAAGTACAGTGCTGGGCAAAGGCATTTCTGAAGGTACTTCTGGAGGGTTTTTTTCCCTGTGGAGGTCATAGAATCACAAAATGGTTTGGGTGGAAGGGACCTTAAAGCCCACCCAGCACCACCCCCTGCCCTGTGCAGGACCACCTCCCACCAGCCCAGGTTGCTCCAGGCCCCCTCCAACCTGGCCTTGAACCCCTCCACGGATGGGGCAGCCACAGCTTCTCTGGCCAACCTGGGCCAGGCTCTCACCACCCTCCCACCAAACAAGTTCTTCCCCA
>JAOTQQ010000004.1:32508617-32538745 GCA_026546715.1 Gallinago undulata
CAAACAAGTTCTTCCCCACATCTCAGCTCCATCTCCCCTCTTGCAGTGTCAAACCCTTCCCCCTCCTCCTGGGGCTCCCCTCCCTCATCCAGAGTGCCTCCCCAGCTTTCCTGGAGCCCCCCTTCTTGAGGGACTGGAAGGAGCTTCTAACGTCTCCCTGGAGCCTTCACTTCTCTGGGTTGAAGAACCCCAGCTGCCTCGGCCTGATCCCAGTCTGTGGACTGGCTTTACCTCAGGCTTGTCTCATCCCTGTGGACCTGTCCAGCAGTCACTGGGATGTGTCTTCCCCAGTTACTGTCATGGGACCTGATCCAGCCAGAGTTGGAAATCTGCCTGGAGGAATGGTGAGGTAAGTGAGGTCCATGTTAGAACAAAGCAGGCACTAAATCTCATAAAATGCAATAGCTGGGGCTTTTTTTAGATCACTTAAAATGATTTCTCCTAAGCAGCCGTAAGGACACGGTATGCAGAATAGATTAATTGGATGAACATATATCCCAGTTTGGGTTGCTGATTTGCAGACATCCTGCCAGAAGAACCACTGCTGAATGGAGTAATGGAATAATGGAGGTGGGAAGGGACTTCTGGAGATCATCTAGTCCAACCCTCTGCTCAAAGCAGGGCCAGACAGGCTGGGCTGCCCTGGACTGTGTCTGGTTGGGTTATGGTAGATGAACAAGTTTAAGGTGTTCATTTGCAAAATAATTATTTTCCTCTATGGAGAATGGGAAGAGAAAGGCCCATGGGGAGAATGGGTTGAAACTTCATTGAAATTAGTAGTTGTAACTATCTGTTGAGGATAAATGATCTTAAACCTGTGCTTTGTACTAGTGTTGAGCCTTTAATATTCGTTTAAAGTAAACCTATTTTCTTATTCCCTGGAAAACGTTAATTTTTAATTAAATTAAGTGTCTGGATTACTGACACCTTATGAAATCAAACATTTCCCAACAGATGAAGAGTGCTTTAATGTCAGCACTTAATTTCGTGTATCTGTCACATGCATTACTTGTGATCTGATCGGTTTATTAAATGGAACTTTAGCTGCTTCCTTCATAAAACACAAGGACCTTCCAGCCTGAGCTGTTATGCAAGACACGAGCTGAAAAATATTGTTAGTGGCTATTTTTTCCACAGGATTTCATCAACATCTAACCAACAGACCACCCCTCCCTCCCACAGTTTTATAAACTGGGCTGGATGCGTCGACGCTTGGGTTTTCGGCTGCCAGCCGGCGAGTCCTCCCCGCGAGGACTGGGATTACTCACCAGCAGGTTTCTCTGCAAGTGGCAGCTGTGACCCCGACCACCGCTTCCCACCGTGAACCCTCCCGGGGATGTAGAGGTTCAGAAAAGGCTCGGTCGTATGAATCAGCTCCGGGTCTGACAGCCTTGTCAATTAATACCGGGCGGCTGAGGGGGAGGAAGAGGAATGAGGAGCATAATCAGTACACAAGGAAGAAGGCTGGGGAGAAGCTGCAGCCCACTACCTGAGGGACAGAAGCTTCTTCCTTTCTCAATATTTTGCCTGAAAGGAAGAGCCTTGTCCTGTCCTACCAGCTAAAACCCCCTCCCTCGGGGGCAGGGGTTGAGGGGCTCCCTTTTGGGGCTGGTATGAAAGGTGTAGAACCCTGAACTGCATCAATGAGAACATCCAGCTTTTCCAAAATGACACAAAATAATCCACCTTCCCGCTGATATATTTTTCTGCTCTTACTCTGTTTTGCAGGACATACAGCATCTGTGACGATGGCCCAGGGCTAAGAATTCTCCCGATTCCCAGCCTAGAGCCCAGTCCCAGGGAAAAAGGGGAGTCTGAGCCATAGCCTCGCATCCCAAGAAGTGCTGTAGTGTCACTTCTGCACTGAAATGCTGTTGTCTTTAACCCAAACATTCTGCTTTTCAAACTCACTTCAGAAAGAGAAATCATTCGTGCAGTTATCCTCATCAGCTTTGGGATACGACAAAACCTTTCGTGCCACCGCCGCTTCCCAAATCCTGACATCCCGACCGCTGGAAGCTGCACCCACGTGCTGCTTTGTCAATGAGAAATTCCGGCGGTTCCGTACCGTCCTCGGCTTTGCTTCAGGGGCTGGAGAGAAATAGGCTGCGTTTCAAAAACTACCCCGCATTTTAGAAGATTATAAAATCAATAAAAGGAGCCTCGGTGTGTTAGTGAGCTACTGCCCTTTTCACGGGGAAAGCCAGACCATCTTTTCCAGGGAAGCTGGTGGAGGCTGCCTGGATTGCTATGTTTATCTGTTTACATGCACGCTTTGGGAATCAATCGCGCTCCCATAAGCAGTCAGAGAGAAAAGACTTATTAGCAGCCTCCCAAATGAACTTTTGAAGGGCTCGGAAGCGCATCCTTCTCAGCACAGCGAGCTGTTTCGTGCCTTTCTCACAAATAGGTTTCTAATAATACTACAAGGAAGAGAAGCAGGGATGAAGCGCCTGCCCTGCACCTTGTCCCTCTTTGCTCAGCTTGTAAAAGGAAAAGCAACAATTATCCTATTTTTGGTATCAAACGGGGAGGGTAAATTTCATTGCCTGACCAGGGCAGCACAGACAACATCTGTTATACCCCATTTAACTCCCCTCTATTTGATATATATGAGCTTCTGCAGCTATTTCAGCTGCAGCAAAGGACAGAGATGGGAGCACAAACATTCATTCATTCTGCCCAATTAATTAATTCATTGATCTCTTACAGTATTGAGGGTATTTGTTTCCTTCCCCCATTTCCATACTGTCCTATTAATCTCCTAACAGTCTGCAGCCTCCTATCAATTTTCACCTGAATTCCTTTATCTGGTACCCAGGCCTTTATGGGAGAGGAGAGGAGATGACAAAGCCGTTTGAACTGAGGGCACGGAGGAAAGAAGACAATTGTGCGGGGAGATACTGGCCATCCCAGGAAACCTCCTCCTCATCCTCTCTGAAGAGAGACATGAACAAACCCAGAAGATTGCACAAAATATCTGCTTCTCAGTGAAAGTTCTGGGGTGGCGCTGCTGGCTGGGGGAGCAGTGGGGGGTGTAGGAACCTCAGGAACCAGGAGACCTTTCTGCCAGGGATGTCCTTCACGGTGCCACATTAACCAGTTATCCAGCAAAGAAGAGACTGGGGAGGGATGTAATTTCACCTTAGAGACAGCAAAATTTTCCCTTTTCTCTAGGCAGTGGAGTAAGGCTGTGTTCCCCTTCGCTTTCCCTTATTTTTAGCATCGCTAATATCAGCCGTCCTCATTCAAAACACATTTGCTCTTACTCCCTCTCCATTTTAATAGGAAACATATCTTCTTTTTACTGTTTTGACAGTACCTCACTGAAGCCATTTATTCTACTCTGTACAAGCTCTCCTACCACATTTATCGCCACAGTATCTGAGTGCATTAAGCAAAATGACTAACATCTGCCAGGTTATTTTTTTCTCTTGGTCTCCTCAGGAAAAAAAAAGGATGCAACAGTGTCCTATTTTGGTAAGAGGGACTTTTTCCCCATTCTCTTTTACATATACACTGCTCTGTTTTTTTCGTAGTAGAGAAAGCAAAGCCCAAGAAATGTACCTTTCAATAATTGGCCACAAGTTTATTAATGATGTTTACTTCTTAGAATCATAGAATTGTCCAGGTTGGAAGGGACCTTTAAGATCATCAAGTCCAACCTCACTCTGATAAAAAAAAAAAAAACACTAACCCATGTCTCTGAGCACTATGTCAACCCATCTTTTGAATCCCTCCAGGGATGGTGCCTCAACCACTGCCCTGGGCAGCCCATTCCAAGGCTTAATAGCCCTCTCAGCATAAACATTTTTCCTAATATGCAATCTGAACCTCCCCTGGCGCAACTTGAGGCTGTTTCCTCTTATCCTTCCATCTTGCTTCATTTCATATCCTCAGATTTGATCCTGAGACAGTTCTACATTCTGGTGACAAAGCCATACTGTCCTTTCAGCAACCAGCAGTAGGGAAGACATCAGCAATTCTCTTCATCCTCCTGGGTAGCCTTTTGGCTAGGGTGGGCTTGCAGCACGGAGGATAAGGAAGGTGAGGACCCTGCACTTGATTTTGTTTTATGGGGAACTTGAGTCCGGGGTGGTTGGTGGTGCTGCTGAGGTGATGTTCTGCAATGTCCTGTGTCCTCGCTGCGGTTTGTGAAGTGCTGTGAGCTTCCTTCTCAGCTGCATCACACTCCTGTACCTCAACCAACAGGTGACGAAGGCACAAGTAATTGCAGCCAAGTCGTACACCAGGATGGGATGGGAATGGTAAGAAGTCACCAGGAGATGATGAAAAACATTACTCAGACCAGTGAGAGCTCAGTGTTAATGCTGGATCCCAAACCACTCCCCAGTGACTGCCTGAAGTGACCACTTGTGCACCATCTCCACGCTGTTGGCATTTCAGTGTTTCAGATGTCTGACCCCTGACTGGGATGGGAACTTGTAAGTGAAAGGTCCAGCGGTGGAGGGACACGGTCCCCCTGCTGTGAACTAGCTTGTCCCCCTTCAGAAAGCGTTCAGCGCCTCGTAGTGTATCACCCTGCAGTTCCTGGAAGGAAGGCAGTGGGTCAAAAGTTTAGGCATGAAGCGACTCTGGAGAATGAGAACAGATGCCTCCCTCCTACCTACTGGGAGGAAGAGACCAATTCATCACCGCAGTAAAACCCTTCCATCCCCGCGCCTTGGCTTGGATTTGTGCTGAGCTGTGACTATCAGCTTTGGAGAGATGGACTCGGAGGTGGCCTTTGGCAGTTTCCCTGGGGGCTCTCACAGGAACGGGGAGGTTTGCCTGTGAAGAGGTGACCTGAGGTGCCACGAGTGGGAATCTTCAGGATTTGCCTGACTACTGTGTGTTTGAGCGTTAAATAGAGGTCTGTGAGGAAGGACAACGGCATCGATGGTACAGCACTGGGCGGTGTAAGTCCACAAGGCTGGCAGGGTATCAGTCAGATTTATGGGTATTAAGTCCTTTAGGAGGTTTAGAGCTTCTTGAAAATGAAAAATTCGTGGTCATGAATGGTATTTGGTAAACATTAGCACAGCAGCCTAAGAACAAGAAGCTTCACAGCTTTCAGTATTGAGCTCTGGCGCGGAGTTTGAGCGCTGGGGGTCGGAGGAATATCTTAATGCCAGGGACGACTCCTTGGAGCCGACTTGGCAGACTCAGCGGAGGAAGATAAGAATAACCCAGCCCGTGATACCATCGCAGCGTGAGCTCAAAGGAGTTTCTTAATTTCATCCGCCCTCTATCAGCCTCTGCTATCAGTATTCAAGTTTCCAGCAGGACGTCAGAGAGCAGTTGAAGAGAGGAGGATCATTTGAGCCCGCTGCTGTAAGAGAAGATGCGGCGGTAACGACCAGGTCCTCCTCCCATCGGGGTGAAGCACTGCTGTCTATTAGGCTTTGGAACTTCGTCAGCGTTCGTGAATCGTCGACTGAATCAGGATTACTGATATTTCTTGTTGCCAGGGAGTTAAAGATAGGATGTGCTGCCTGGAGGCTGTGGGGGACTAAGAGCAAGATCTCAATTTTCCCGGCATTGTAGTCTAGGAGATAAGGGTCTCTTTTAGCCGTTTTGAGAATTTTGTGTCCTGCCATAACTTATGTACGTTCAGTGCTTGCAGTGAAGAAACAACTCTCCTAAACTCTCCCTACTCAACAATAGCGGACTTGCCTGACCCTAAACCGCAGAGATTAAAGCCAAAATCTAGGGAAAGGTGGCTGAACCCGATCTTGCTGTAAGTTTCACCCTCCTGCACATCAGACCCTCCATCAGGTTTCTTTCATGACTCTCCGACCGCAGCAGCACACGGGCTGGAGCGGGGAGAAATCATCTTGCTTTTTACTCACTGTTCCTGCACGCTATGGAAATGCTACAAATGCAACCCAAATGTTGGAAAAGGTCTTGGCATGTTTCGAAGGGCCTAGAAAACAAATTGTAAAAATGTTTGAAGCGGGAAGAAAACACCACGTATAATGAATTTGAAGAGTTTGATCTACTTGGCCTATCAAAAAGTGGATTAAGCAGTGACTGGAGCCTGTAAAAATGCTGTAAATTTTGGGGTTAGCAGGGGAGGGTGTGAGAACCACCGTTTGAAAGCTGAACTCAGACAAGTTCAAATCGGAGGGTCAAGTACATATTTTGTTGTTGTCACTGAGCAACCAGAGGAGCAAGCTCTTTAGCGGTGACTTCTCCGTCACCTATCTTCTGACCCAGGCCGGGTGACTTCGGGAGATAAGAGCCAGGCAAGTACACAACACCCAGCGGGAGGGAACTGGTGGAATGTAACGACCTATGAAGTACAGAAGGGCAGACCAGAGCTCCCGTTTCTGCCAAAACTCAGCTGAAGTCCCTGTTGCCCCAGCCTCCGGTCGCTTGGTTTTGTGTGAGACAACACAGTCCTGCTCCTGTGACCAAACATAAGGATCCTCGGTTCCACATCCTACCACCACATGGGAAGAGTTGTCTGATATAGTGGTGCAAACTTTCCTTTTTGGGGACTTTAGACTGATAGGCTCCTAAATGCCTAATAGTGGTATTTTCTTGACGTTTTCTCTGTCAATATCACCTCTGGATGAGGCGGTAAGTTATAATGGTGCAAAACACTCCAGAGAAATCATGTCCAGTTGCTTTTTCTGGCAGTACAGCATCACGTGCTTCCATCACTCATGGAAGTTGCCTTTCTCCTGTAGCAACATGAAATAACGAAGGAAATGCAGCACATGCCCCATATCATCATTTGAATTACGACTGTTGGCAGTCTGACTCTTCTTTTTTACATTACGCAGAAATAAATTTGCCTTTATTTGGGGAGGGGAGAACTAAACTTTTGTTGATAATTAGTTCAATATTTTGTTTACGCTAAAAAGTGACTTCTGTATAGTCCAGAAATCAAGCAGTTACTCACTCTTTGCTTTACCACAACGTAACTGAAGAGCTACACAACCTCTTTTCCTCTTGATGATGATGTGGTACAAGACTTCCATTCAATATTGTTCTTTTACTCTGCACTGCATAAAGACCAGTTTATCAAGATCTGGTATGGCCTGTATTGGGGGCTGTGGGACACTGGGCTATGGGATGGTGCTTGAGCAAGGGCTACAACACAGCAGCCTTCTGTTCGCTTTTCCGAGGCTGTGGTCATTAATCCCTGGAAAAAATCAAGGGCCTGTGTGCCATCCACAAATAGCGAGTTTAACTCTTTAATTCAAAAAGTTTTATAATGAATACATTCGGGTTTTGTATTCTGGATTCTGAGGTTTGGAGAGTTAGAGCGGGTTCTTTAAGCCTTTTCAGTGCTGCTCCTCGACCGTGAAGACTAGAAACTTCCTCTTTTAAAATGGGAACCAAGTTCTTCACATCTTCACTCCAGAAACTTGGCCTTTGATAAAGACATCAAACACCCAAAGAACTTGCATCGCTGGTAGGATCAAACAGAAGTTCCTACTGTAACGAAACCATGTCAAATGGGTTATCCTTATCTCCTGCATCATGGGGGCTTGGGGTGGTGACTTCAGCGACTTCAGCACACAGATATGAGACGTTTTGAGGTTGGTTGTTAGCTTTAAGGTAAGAGGCTGCTTGTTTGCCAGCCTGGCCAGGCTGTGCTGGGGTGGGCTTTCCATGGGTGCACAGTGGTGGGTACCTCCCAGGGGCTGTGTGGTGCCTCTGCCATGGCTGTGCCAGGATGGCTTTCCATGGATGTACCATGATGTTCCTACCAGAGGATGTGTGGTGCCTCTGCCACATCTGTGTGGGGATGGCTGTGCCAGGATGGCTTTCCATGGATGTACCATGGTGTTCCTACCAGAGGACATGTGGAGCCTCTGCCATGTCTGTGGCAATATGGCTTTCCATGGATGTACCATGGTGTCCTACCAGGGGCTGTGTGGTGCCTCTGCCATCTCTATGCCAGGATAGCTTTCCATGGATGTACCATGGTGTTCTACCAGGGGCTGTGTGGTGCCTCTGCCACGTTTATGCGGGGATGGCTGTGCCGGGATGGCTCTCCATGGATGTACCATGGTGTTCCTACCAGGGGCTCTGTGGTGCCTCTGCCATGTCTATGCCAGGATGGCTTTCCATGGATGTACCGTGGTGTTCCTACCAGGGGACGTGTGGTGCCTCTGCCGCGGCTGTGCCAGGGTGTCCCGTGCTCCATTCCTTTGGTGGCCGGGTGCTGAGGGCAATGTCCCTGAAGGCAGATCCCCAACGCGCCACGAGCTGCCTCCTCTCCCGCTCTGCCCCTGTGGACACAACGCTAAAACACTCTTCTGCTTTATTCCCGGGCAATTTCCCACACATCTTCCCTCAAGACTCACCTTTCCCCAGCAGGGTTGTTGGCCAAACCCGGCCAGCGAGGCCCGACGGGTGCTCGCCGCTGGCTGAGGGAAGGGGGGACGGACACCCTCACGGCTCCCGCGGCGGGGGCTACAAAGCCCGGGCTCCCCTCACAGGGCCGGGCCGAGGGCTCCGGAGGGGCCACCCCCTCCCCGCTCCCGCCGCCCTCCTCACAGCGGCCGCCGCGGGTCCGCTGGGCCGCAGCCCCCGCCCCGCCGCCTCACGGCCCGGCCGCCGCCGCCGCTTCCCCTCAGGCCGCCCCCGCCCGGCGGGCGGGAAGAGGGGCGCTGAGGCGAGCCCGCCCCGCGCCCACAGGGGAAGACGGCGCCGCTCCCGCCCGGCAGCGCCGGGAAGAGAAGGGAAGAGAAGAAGGGAGCGGAGCGGGGAGCAGCCCGAGCCCAGCCCAGCCGCCGGCGCAGCCCTGGCAGGTGGTGGCCCCGATAGCTCCGCCGCGCTAAGCCGCCGCCCGCCCGCCCGCTCGCTCGCCCCCCGCTGCCATTGCCGGGCGCCGGCTGGGGAGAGCCGGCGGAGCCATGGAGCTCTGAGGAGCGGCGGCTGAAGGTGGTGGTGGGGGGAACGGCGGCGCGGCGGGGAGAGGAACACAGCCCCCCCGGAGGCTGCCGGAGAAGGTAAGCGCTTCCCCGGCTCCCTGCCCGCCGCTCCGGGCCGGGGCGGCAGCGCCGCTGGGCTCCCGGCCGCCGCTCGCCTCCCGCCCGCGGCCGCCGCCCGGGGCCGGGTCTCTGTCAGCGCCCCCTCCCCACACACACACACACACCCGGGATGGAGGGGGGCCCGTTCTGGGCCCTGCTGCCGGGGGTCGGGGCGGCGGGGGGTCCCGGGGGGCGGCCGGGGCCGGGCGGGTTTCCGCGGCACCGCCACCTGCGCGCAGCAGGTTGGATGGAGGGAAACGTCGCCCTCGCTTGTGGGTTGTTTCGGGGGTTTCGGTAAGTTTTGTCGTAGCGAGTCACATGGCAATAAGAACCGATAGTTTGGGGGGAAAAAAAAAAAAAAGGTGGTTTTTTTTATTTGTTTGTGGGGTTTTGTTTTTATTTTGTTTGGTTGGTTTGGTGGTTTTGCTTTTCCAAAGAGGAAAGATGTACTTTAATTGTTGTTTTTTTTAAAAAATCATTTTCTTCCGTCTTCCATTTCCCCCACATTTCTGCCAGAATTACCCATTTTAGTTTAGCCCGGCTCAGGCTGTCTTGTGGCAGCATCACCAGCACCACGTGCCGCGGCCGTGGGCTGGGGGGACACGATGCCACCTCTAAAGGGGGTCTGCCCTCGGCCGGACCCTCCAGCCCGATCCACAGCCTTGGGTCCTCGTCACTTCTTGTCGGGTCAAGCCCTACCAACGTGAATTTCTCTGTGGCGTTTGCTCTTCCAGGCTTCACAGCGATGCCTGGTGTTCACCAGCACGTGGTTTGAGTCAGTTTGGTGGGTTGTTTTTTAATTCTGAGTCTCCTTCTCTCCCTTGGGCGCCTGGTGGGAATTTGGAATTTTGAGAGGAGCTGGAAGTTGAGTGTTTCCTCTGCGGAGCTCCCCAGGGCAGGAGAGCAGAGAGGGATGCTCCCTTCATCTCCTTGGGTGAAGGTTGAGGAGCAAAAAATCATCTCTGATTGACAACAAGCTATTTATTCGAGGTCTCTCGGGGTGGAACGTAAGTCAGGAGTTGTTTTGTGTGGTGCTCAGCGTCTGCTGCAGTAGAAGATATCCCAAGAGATCAGCAAGGAGAGAATTCCTGGTAGATTTGTAAGTTATCTTAACAACAGAATTAGTACATTGCTTTTTATTCTTTTCCTCCAAAATTCTGATGTGCAGACGAAGCAGCAGTGAATAAGCTGAATAATTGCATTTGCACGTTTTAAATCCAATGAAACAGAGTTGTTTTTGTGCCCCCCTGGAGAGGGACACTCGTGTGCTGTGTCCCTCACTGTCAGCTCCAGAGATGGTGACCAGATTGCAAACACATCTCTTGATTTAGAAATCACCTAGAACCTAAAGCTCTTTAGTACAAAGGGTGCTTTTCTAGTCCACTGTTCCGTTTACTGGCTGCACATTGCACGTTATTCATGCTAATTATCTCTTTCTCTTTTCACCTAATCTATTTTAGTACGTTGCCATGTGCCTGCTCAGGTACTCCAGGTGCACCTAGATCTTACTTTATTCTCATCTTTGGACATTTTGGATTCCAGTAAACCATTTTTACTGTCATGCTAAAAGAGGATCCTGAAGTAAAATACAAGGTTCAGCCTTGTTGGCTGCTTCTTCCAAACCCATATTCAGGTTGAATTTGCATCCAGGTGCAAAAATTCAAGGAATGTCTTCTCTGTGACATGGAGATAGCAAGTCCTGATCCCAGGCTATTTTGATGTTTGTGGGTAGGACCCTTTTCTCAATTTCTGGCAGTAAATAAGGTGCTGCCTTCTGCAAATAGAGCCTCTCCTCTTTGCAAAAAACTCCTCATTGGTCTTTGTGCCTTCTGCTTACTGCAGTTTCCTCCTTTGCAGTTACTTTGGTACCGGGATGAGCCTCTGTATATTTGATGAAAATCTCACTGGCCAGATTTTGTGTCCCAGACCTTCCCCAGCCACCCCTGTCCTTACTTCCCAGCTCTTCCTACCTCTCATGGAGGCTTCTCCTTCTTCACCATTCAGATCCTTACTCAAGGGTCCAACTTCTCTACCGGGAAACTTAGAACAGATTAATTTACTGATCGTCTCTGTGAACAGTAGTTAGTTGTTTAAAAACTCATTACATTCCACTACCTTGAATTTCCATATTTGAAATGGATAGCTATGGGTAGATTTGTAAAATCCTTCCTAAATTTTAAACACTGACAAGTTGGGATGATTTGTTTTACCCAAACAACCCTACCCCAGAGTAATCCAAGCTGTCCCAGTATAGATGTGGGTAGTTCTTATGTATTGTTCTTATGTATTGAGAAATGTATAGTTCTTATGTATTGAGAAAAATAGAGACAAAATGGCCTGTAGAAACACCTTTACGTGTTTAAATTAGATGCCCATTATGCAGAAAATAAAGCATGTAAGTCTTTACGCTAGTTCCATCAGTAAATGAAATTGTACAATTATGGCAGTGGGATAAATATAGCCTTAGCAGATGGAAAAAAAAATATTAGAAAGGCGTAGAACGAATGACGATGGGAAAGAACTCCCCTAAACTTGAAGGCTGTTGCAAACAAATGTGTGTCTGCATGCATTAAGTATTGCTTCTAAAGCAAAAGGATATTAATCTGATGTTATTACTCATGCTCTGTTTTGTAGTTTTTTTCCCCCTGTATTTCTCTTAGTTTAGAGAATTAAAATAATTTGTCAGCTTCACTTTCGCATTCTTGCTGCTGCAATGTTTTGGTTTCAGGCAATGCAGAGGAATGGTTATTTAGCTGGTTTAGGTAAAACATTGTGGCTGAATTTCTTTAATTATGAAAATATTTTTTCAGCTTTAAAATCTCATCATTGATGATATCACGTTGCTTGCTGAAAACATACACGAATGGTCTGTTTCTCTTTTTGCTTAGTGCCGTTCTGTGAGTGTAAAATGCCACTGGTTCTGGTCGTCTGGAAGCCCTTTGTGCTGTGACATCTCAAGGAGTTTAAGAGTATATCCCTTATTCAGGTTAACACATTAGAGACACCGTGATGAACGGTACAGACAAAGTAAGTTAAGAACCTTTTTCCCGATCATACAAAATAATATAAAGTAGACATGCAGCGAAATTAAAAAATTCAAGACTATTAAATTATTTTTTTTTTTTTATTAGATGTGTAAATAGACCGAGGGACTATTTGCTGGGGCGTCCTTGGTGCACAGATCTTGGCTAGATCCAATATAATTTCTCTAAATCACAGAAGTATCCAGAAGTATGTAAAACTGTGCAAATACTAAAAAAGACAATTTTGGAGAGTGGTAGAAAAGATGTAAATGTTTATCCTTCATAGCTTAAGCCAGTCAGTCTCTGGGAAATAAGGCTTGGAGGAAACTTTCTAGGAGAGCAGATTATTCTGCGTCTGCCTACAGTGGAATTTCTTGCACTTTCTGCTGAAGCATCTGGCGTTATTGTCAGTGATGAGAAAATAGATTAGTGGATGACGATGGATTAGATCTGTGGCTATTCAGATGCTTAAAAAGTGTAATTCTGTAAGTGCATGCGCGCACTCCGGGTTTGGCACTTTCTCAGGTTTGTGCACTTAACAAAACACTTTGTTTATTTTATTAATAAGTAAGGGGAGGAAGATCCAAAAAATTCCCCTGGGGTTGTCTTTGCTTCTCCCTTCTCCTTCTGTCTGTGTGGGTTTTGTGTGTGTGTGTGTGTGGTTTGTGAGATTTATTTTTTTTCCCCTCCATCCATCTCTCTTTCCTGAATGTTCTCTCCTTTTGGAAACCAAGCCAAGAGTGTTATATATATTTTTGCCAGTGGGGACTGAGGAGGCAAGAAAAACCAAAAGCTCTGTCATGGGCTGGGTAGTGCTCTGTGCACGTGGTGGCGTTTGACTGCGTCCTTCAACCTATGCCTTCTCTTCCACCAGCAGGAGGGGAGATGCCCCCTTATGGGGGGAGATGTTATCAGGTTTGGGTCAGACACTGATAATATGTCTCCGTGAGGACAACCAGGGTTGCGTGTTGGTGGGGCAGCCACGAAACCAGGCTATGACAAACCGAGACATAGGATCTGGAGGCATCGGTGCAGGTTCAGAGCCTGGAAGAAGGACGGACGATCTTGGTGGTCCTACTGAAAATGTAGGGTAGGAATTGGGACGGCGTAGACCAAAGGTATGGTACAGAGCGAGTTATTTTATAGAGAAAAAAAAGGTAGCTTGTCTGGGGGTAGAATTATAAAGCTTGGTGCCTTATGGGCTGAACATCTTTACTGTTGAATCGTTACAGAGTTGAGAGACGGGTAAGAGTTGGTGCTAGCACCAACAAATGGATCGTGCCGGGCTGTGGGACGGTGAAATGAGGCTGGGTTGGGTTTGATCTTTTGGCTCAGGATGACGCGGGTGGGTGATAGGGAGTTACTGTGGGCTTATGTGAAGGTACCGCGGATTCTGGTGGGGTGGAAGTGGCTGGAGAGTTCAGTGCAACGTGGCATAAAAAGCCACTGGGAAAGGGATGATGTCTGTCATGAGCTGAGGTGTTTTTCTCCACGTGTAGAAATGCTACATGTAGTAGTGGGGCTAAAATTAGTATTAAGGATTGGCAAACTGTGGGTTGATGACTTTTTCTGTAACTCCAAGAAGGGCTCATGCTAACAGAGGGGAATGCCTTGAAGGATAAGTCTTGACTAGATGGTGGTTAAAGCCACAGACAAGGCCAGGGGTTGAGTTTCTGAGCTTGGATTTGGAAATGGGAGCAACTAACACACTAAGAGATGTGCTAAACTGTGGTCCTTAAACTGTGGTGGCTGGAGCCAGATAGGTAGGTGTCTTTTGATGGGCTCTGACGATGAGCAGCCTTCCTGAGCTGGAGCTAAGATCCAGGTTTCCATTAGAACTTGCTATGCTTAGATGTTTCCTGCTGGGCTGTCACACTTGCCAGCAGAATACAGGGACTGGGTTCATGTCCCAGCAAGTGGAGTCAGCTCTAAGGGGTTTTGAGCCTTAATTCCATGAAGGATTCCATCCAGCCGTGCTGACCCTTCCTTGCCAAGCCGTTTGTCCCTTGCCTGGCTGGCTTTAGCCTTAGGGATAAACGTGAATGTTCCTTTCAGAGACCCAAATCACAAGTTTAAGCAGAGCTGTCCCACCCCTGTGGGACCTTCACTGTCTAACATTAACATAGTGTGCCAGTGCCTTTTGTGCCCTGCGCCAGAGGTTCCTTCAAACCAGGCCATGGAGACCATCTTGGGGAAGCTAGAGCCCAAGAAGTGTCCTGTCTGGGCATGTACAGAAAGAATGAACTTGATCAAAAAGAGCTGCAACATTCATGAATTTTTGTATCATTGAAGACTTTAAAACCTTATTAGTACTCTTCGGAGGTATTTCCCCCTCTCTTTGCATTCCATTCTCTGGAGATGACCCACCTGCTCTAGTGGGAGGTGTCCCTGCCTGTGGAAAGGGGGATGGAACTTGATGATCTTCAAGGTCCCTTCCAACCTGAACCATTCGATGATTCTATGAAAATGAAAGCACTGAGCTGACTGAGTCTTAGAAAGTTTCTTTTTATAATTGAAACACTGGTTAATGCAGCGGACCTTTCCTCCTCAGATGGTTGAAAACATCTGTGATTTCACTGTTGGGTGACCAAGAAATCTTACAGCAGGTCTGTTTTCCTGAGGGCTGTCGGTTAATTTGGTGAACTATCAGTGTTTCAGTGTGTGATGTACTTTATCATATATCTTAAATGGGTTTCTGACAACAGAAAAGCAGTGGAAGCCACCAGGTTCCTTTGCAATGCATCGCAGAGGTTGGATGTTCTCCTTGCTCCTTGGAGCGTTGTGAGTGGTACCTAGAGGAGGATGGAAAACCTCAGCAGTTTTGTGTTATGTGGAAGGTCTAGGCCATGATTCAATGGGAGCGGGAGGATGTGAGCTCTTAGATGGCATTTTTGAGCAATACTTTGAAATTCAGTTGCTGAAAAGCACTTCATTTGCAAACAGCTGCCAGTTGAGAACATTAAACCGACCCGACGTAGCTGCTAAACGGTTAACGCGTACTCATTTGCTCTGTAATTATTTGCAGCGCAGCTGATAATACCCTACTTCTGACCTGATTATAAGCCACAGATTTTGCAGGGAGCAGCAGCTATTTGTGGTAAAATGTGAGCCTTCCAAGCCTGAAGCATTAGTGAGCAGCAGCAGAACCAGAATGACTACAGTTAGGACATAACAGGTGGCAATAGGTTGGCTGAAAGGGTAACCAAGCAGCAGGTTCTAATATTTTTTTTTAAATCAAATACTTTTCAGCTTGCAGAAACTGGGACAGGGATTGTTGGTGTGATGTTTGCAATGAAAGAATTGCTTTGCCCAAGGTATTCAAGGCGTCTGTTGTAGAGGAAGGCACAGAGCAGAAGCTCTGTTCTACCAGGAGAGAAGTAGGAAGAGAGAAAAGGGGCAAGAGAGGTCATCTAAAATAAATTCAAGGAAACAATATGGTCTTGAAGTCTACAGAGAGCTGGGAAATGGCAGGGTGAGGAACATCTAACAAACAGGCTTACGGTATAGGGTGGCTTTGTAAGCCATGTTTGGAAGAGAAGTCCTTTCTGCTCTCCTAAACCCCGAAGGAACCTGTTGACCACGTTTTAGAGACAATATTCTGCTGGGATGTTTATGTTTTATTTACAAAGATACCTCAGGGAAGCTGCAAAAGACAACGAGAGAGGGAGCTTAATGCCAGAATTTTCTCCTCAGTGTTCCTTTAGATGTTTCTCTTTTCTAACAGTGTTTCTAAGCTTGTAAACAAGAAGTTGACCCTTGGCTTTGCTACAACAGGTAACCATGATATTTTCATTTTTGTTTTTGCCTGGGGTCCTGAGTGAACTCAGGTGCCACTGACATATGTGAGAAACTGTTTCTTCTGGAAACTAATCCAAACAAACTCTGGGAGTTGCTGGAGTTGCAGCGTTTTCTCGCTGACGTGTAGGAATCAGTTTTGGGATGTAAACTCTGAAATGTCAAGAAAAAAAGGGGAGAAATTTCCCTTGATGGGGGAGAACTTTCTCTAAACCTTCTTGTTGCTAAACAAAACTTTACGTCCCAGTTGTGCAGATTGATGTGCATTGAATGCTTTCTGCCCAAAAGATGGTCACCAGGTGAAAACCCGCTTCAGGGCATTGGTTGAAGGAAGAATACTATGCTCAGATGGAAGAATAAATCTTTGCAATTGATTTTTGTTTCATTCATGCTTTTGTAATTCAGTAAGTGCTTGAGGAAGAGATAGACTGCTTGAATACCACTCAAATAAACAGCACCCCAAAAAAAAAAATCTTCCGAAATTGCCAGAGCGCTTGTTAAATGTGAAAGATAAATCTGGAGTGGAGCTCCTTGCAAGAGGGATACTTTCAAGAGTGCTTATAAATAGTGAAACCAGGAACTTCAGGAAGAGAGGAATCCGAAATGATTAATCCTCAGTAGTAACCATTTCTGAATCTACAAGCCCAAATAAGAAACAGAAAATCATCCAACCTCACAAGAGCTCTCGAGAAGAAAATAAGTATAAAAACATATGGAAACCTTCAGGGTGAAGCTGCTCTGTCTGATGGGATTCTGTTCAGAGAAAATCATGTTCTCAGGCTGTACAGTGTGCTCGGGAATACTAATCATAAATCTCACAGTGCCTGCGTGTGGTGCAAGAGCTAAACCCACTGGAGCCTATTTTGGTCATTCCACTTGAAAAAAAAGGCGTCCGTGTATGACACTCGCAGTCGCCGTAGGCATCAGCTTGGAAAATCATCACTGAAATAGCACAGGATTCCATTTTTCATCTGAGAAGGGCTGGTGGTGTTTGGGGTTCTCAGTAACACTGGCTATTCTTGGGCAGGAGAGAAAGAGCATTTAGAAGCAGGATGTGAAGTGTTATTTTGAGAGCTTGGATCCAGATCTCGGCTTCTGCCAGAAGAGCCCCTCGTCTCACTGGAGAAGACTCTCACGGTATCTAGGGTATATGTTTTGGGGATCCTTAAAAGACAGCAGGAGATTTGTCCCATCCTTGAAGGTCCTGGAAGCTTCTCCAGGGAGCCTGGGTGGGGAGATACAGTGTGAGAAGAGCAGAGCTGGAGGACCTCCTCGCCTGCTAACCCCGAGGAGTTCATGACGGATTCTTGCTCGAGACAACTCCAAAACAGGCACATCATCATTGAGAAGCTCCAGGCAAGTGGTTTACTGCTGTCATAACAATTAATATTCTGCTGTGATAGGTCTTAGGATACTCTTCCCCACTGTGTTTTCCCAGGTATGCAAGGCTGAGAGAAGTGAATATGCCTCAGCTGTGGTTTTTTGGTCTTTTTTCTTTCTTTTCTCTGTCTCAATTTTGCATTTCCTTTCTAGAATTCATTCAGAAATTTCCATTCTAGTCCCTCTTAACTGCACTTTCCTAATGAATTATGTATATATGTGACTTACAGACCTTTTGGCTGAAAACCATAAGAGAAAAGCATAATAAGAAAAGCATAAGAGAAATACTTGGCTAAGCAGGATGATTTAGTGATGGGTTTTGTCAGTGTTTGGTTTGTGGTTGGACTCGATGGTCTTAAAGGTCCCTTCCAACCTAGAGGGTTCTGTGATTCTATGATTTTTATGAGGCTGGGGATCTTGTCCCATTCTGAGCTTTTCATTTGCTTCCAGCATATGCATCAAGTTTTAGTATCCTGAAATCCCCTGTTTATACTGTTAAAGGTTTGATGTCTCCGGTATTTCCCCTGTTCTGTAGGTGAATTGGGCCTTTGTGCTTTTCCCCCTTTTTTGTTCATTTTTATTCATTTCAGTAATTTTTGGAGGAGCCACAGGACCATTCGTTTTCAAGCTGCTTGTGGGTCACTGATGAATTGAAGACTTTCAGTGCCTTTTCTCAGAAAGGCAGGAACAAGGCAGCGTTCAAATAAAGTCAGGCACAAGAACTATAAAAATAAATACTTGTTTACCTAATGGTTGGTTTTCTTCTGGAGCCTATTGGCATGGTCACAGAAAAACATATATTGTTAAAAAAGGAAAAATAATCAGGTCACAGGCAAGTAAGTAATTAGAAGGAAGTAGAAAGATACATTCTTTAGCATCTTTGCTTGTTTCTTAATCATATTATATCAAATATTTTGTACAAGAACTAGTCTAGAAGACTGGTAGTCCCTACAAGACTAGTGCTGTTCTGGTGCAAGTCTCCTGGCATGTAACACAGTTATAATGAAATTAATTCCACAATTCAGTTATGTGTAGTAAAAGTTAGGAAGCACTCAGTAGGCAAAAGATAAGGTATTTGTTTAGAGTTGTGTGAAAACAGAGCAGCTTTACAATAAAAATAGTAACTTAGCCCCGAGCAAACTCCTACTGACTTTGTGCACATCAGTAGAAATCTTTGAGTTTTTTTAGATTAAATATGGCTTCTCTTCTCTGACCTGAGGTGTTACTGGTGTGGAGCTTGCTTCGTGCTCTTATTACCAGGAGGAATTGAGCTGTGCTGGGTCTTTTTTTGGTGAGTGCGGTTGTTTTATTTATAAAACAAGGAACAAGCAGGAGATGCCTTCCAGACTCCTCTCCGTGGAATGGCTTGTGCTTCCACGTGCCTCCTCACCAGCAGAATCGCTCGTGCTCCTCTTTTGCTTCACCTTAGGGTAGTGGTGGTGATGTTCCTCCTGTAGCACTTGGCTTCTCTGAAGCTTCTTTTCTACGCTGGGGCTGTGAACGCACCGGAGTAAGCATTTCCAAACGGCCCCCAAGAACAGGTCCCCTAATTGATGATGTGATCAGACTGTGATATGGTGTGCTCCCTGGAGGAGTTATTGCTTTTTCCATTTCACTCTGCAGAGAGATGCTTTAATTGCTTCTCGATTAGGTAGGTCTTGTGGCTGCCTAATGGATCAAAGACCCACCTACTGGGAGGCACCAGCACTTGCTTTCCAGTATAGCAGTGTAAGACCAGTGAGGGAATGGTGAACTGGAATGGAAGCCTCTGCATCAGAGCTACAGAGAGCTGTGGATTCAGGAAAACACAAGTTATAAAACCATCTCAAGGTCTCTCTGCTTCTCTCCAGGGCTGTGGCAGTCCCATCTCCAGAAATTCAACACATTTGGTGGTTATTCCCATCATTGTGCCAGAGCACTTCTAATCCAGAGCATGTTCATTCTGTTTCTACATTTGCACCCGTTACTTTGTGGTTGTATAAAACTGGTTTTCTTGGAGAAAGCTTATGCTTTTCAGGAAAACAAGTCTATTTTGGTCTTCCTTGTTGATATTGGGTCTTCTGGAGCCAACGAGCTGCACCTGGATCAATGTGGTGAAGTGAGTCCTGTGGCACACACAGCTGCTTCACACTGGTTCTTGCTTCACAAATATACTTTTCTCATTATTTTTTAAAAGTATGGTTACAGCGATAGGTTCTGAAAGGGTACTTGTAGGTGTCTAACAACTCTACTTTATAATCAGAGTAATTAAATTCATACAAATTAGTCGTTTGCAATGAAAAAATAGTTTGCAGCCAGCATAAAATTGTTCCTCCCTGTGTTCTTGTATTTATCACTTCATGCTTGGTGACTAAAATGTAGTGTGTGTTTTTACACTGTAAATATAAACAACTATTATGATAACTTCCATTAATTTTTTTTTTGATCTGAGATATCTGGGGAACTTTTTTTTTTTTTCCCTCCGGGAAGTCTGTAGGCTCAGATCATCTTTCCCTTTTTTTTTTTTTTCTGCAGAGGAGGGTGAAAGGAGTGTTCTCCATATGTTTGTGGGGTTAAAATTATCCTGAGTGCTGCGTGGCGGTGGTTCTGCAGCTGAGCGCCGTTCCGCCCTTCGCAGCTGAAATGGATAAATTGAAATGGAGAAAGTGGCAGGAATGCTTCATTCCCGAGTCGCTCAGGCTGTAGGAATTCCGGGTTCTCCATTGAATATTGTCCCCATATTTCTGGTTTGGCCCTTTGAAGTAGGACCTCTTTTTCTGTAAGTAAGCCCTAGATTTTTTTTTTCCAAAAATAAGTGTATAAGTGATTCAATAAGTGATATTGTAATTTTCATTTATTAACCCTTTGGGTATCTGCCAAAGCTTCCCTCGCAGAGACCTGCAGTCAGGCTCTCTCCTGGGCCAGGTTGGCTCAGCTGGGTGCTGAGATGTGGCTCCACTTGCCCCAACCTGTGGAGGAAGGAAAATAAATAGTCAACAGCTAATCATAGAATCATAGAATTGTTTGAGTTGGAAGGGACCTTGAAGATCATTGAGTTCCAACCCCCCTGCCCTGGGCAGGGACACCTCCCACTAGAGTGGTTTGCTCAAAGCCCCATCCAGCCTGGCCTTGAAATGTCTGCCTCAGGATGGACACTGAGCAATGACAGGCTGCACGTGCCCCCCTGTAGGTCTTGACTTACTGCTTTTCAGTCTTTTCCAGCCCATCGCCCTCAAAATGGCTGGTAGCTGTCTCATGGCCAGCCAGGGTCCCACCGTCCTTTGGAAGAGGAAGGGATTTGGTGTTTGGAGCCCTTTCCCCTCTGGTGAGGCCCCACCTTGAGGGTTGTGTCCAGTTTTGGGCCCCTCATGACAGGAAAGACTTTGAGCGGCTGGAGCGTGTCCAGAGAAGGACAATGATGATCTCCAGAGATCCCTTCCAACCCCATATCATTCTGTGATTCTGTAACGGAGCTGGTGAGGGGTCTGGAGCACAAGTCTTGTGGGGGGAGGCTGAGGGAGCTGGGGGTGTTCAGCCTGGAGAAAAGGAGGCTGAAGGGAGACCTTGCTCTCTCCAACTCCCTGAAAGCAGGGGGTAGCCAGGGGAGGTCGGTCTCTTCTCCCAAGGAACAGTCCATGGGACAATGAGGAAATGGCCTCAAGTTTGGCCGGGGGAGAGTTAGGATAGATATCAAGAAAAATTTCTTCATGGAAAGGGTTGTGAAGCCTTGGCAGAGGCTGCCCAGGGCAGTGGTGGAGTCACCATCCCTGGAGGGGTTCCAAAGCCGGGCAGACGTGGTGCTGAGGGACATGGGTCAGTGGGGGTTTGGGCAGTGCTGGGTTGGTGGCTGGACTCCATGATCTGAAAGGTCCCTTCCAACCCAGACAATTCTACGATTCTATGATTTTAACATTAATTAACGCTGTGCAGTTCTGAAGTGGCAAAAGGCTGTTTCGTCCCTGCATGAATGGAGCAGGCAAGTGTCCTCCTTCCCTGCCCACCTCCTGTGGCCAGGCTGAGGGAGCTTACCCTTCCTCCTCATCCCATGGCGCTGCCAAAGGAAGGGAAATTTTCACTTTTCTCCCTTTTTTTCTGTGCTCTTGGGTAGAGGTGGCTCTTTTGCTCTCTGTCTCCGAAGCTGAGACAAGTGACAATGAAGGGGACTCATTCCATGCCCTGTAACGCTGCTGGACCTTGGGATTTACCTTGAGTTTCTTGCCTTCTCCTGCCTTTTCAAGCAGCGGAGGTCTGCCTGTTCAAACCCGGAGGCTGTGAAACATAAACCTAATAAATTAAGATTCTGACTGTTTCTTTGCTTGGGCTCTCGGTAGTTTTGCTTGCAAAGAGCTCGAGTCTTTCTCTTTTGGGAGCTGTATTATAGATGCTGCTTCCAGCCAGGTTACAAGCTGTTCCGGGCACCGTGTTTGCTGTGGGAAAACAGCCGAGGGTACATCTTTCGCAGATTTTATTTTGGGCATCTTATTGGTTTCAGGAAAAAATAAAAAAAAAAAAGAAAAAAGAAAAGCGTTCCCTTCTATTCTGAGCTCTCGAAGGAATATGAGCGTTTCCTTATTTCGGTGGAAGGGGGTTTATGGGGAGAGCACCTGAGTGTTGGAGCGAATTAGGAATGTAAAAGCCTTTGGAAAGGAGAAGAGAAGCTCTCATATAGTGCCTCCCCCCCTAAATCCTCGATGAACAGATTAAACTGAATGTAATTAATAACATCAAGAAGAAATCCATTAAGTTGTTATAGTAACTGGGAAGCTCAGGTTTAAAATGTATGATCTGAGTGACTCAGCTCTGGGGGAAGGGATCTGGAAGCCCACGTCTGGAGAGCCAGCAGCATCCTTCTCCCTGGGCTCCTCTCTCTCCTTGCCCCGGGAAGCTCTGCCGTTCCATGGTTAAGGCTTTCACCAAATCCTGAGGTTATTTGCCAGTGGGAAGGACAATTTTATTCTATCCACCCAGAGCAGGATGGACAGGAATGTGTCCAGGCAGGGTTTGAGTGTCTCCAGAGGAGACTACCACATCTCTCTGCAGCCTGTTCCAGGACTCTGCCACTTTCACAGGAAAGAATTTTTTCCTCGTGTTGAGGTGGAATTTTCCGTGTCCCAGTTTGTGCCTGTTGCCCCTTGTCCTGTCCCTGGCACCACTGAGAAGAGTCTGGCCCCATCCTCTTGCCACCTGCCCTTTAGCTATTGCTCAACATCGATGTGGTTCCCTCTCAGTCTGCTCTTCTCCAGCTGAACAGCCCCAGGTCCCTCAGCCTTTCCTCACCAGAGAGATGCCCCAGTCCCTCATCATCCTCACAGCCTCCGCTGGACTCTCCCCAGCAGTTCCCTGTCCTTCTGGAACTGGGGGCCCCAGAACTGGTCCCAGTGCTCCAGATGCGGCCTCACCAGAGTAGCACCATCTTGTTTCTGGAGGTCCCCTGGAAGAAGGATACCTACAGAGGTTTCAAAAAAAAAAAAAGAATTTGTTTTCTGTAACTTACTTGGGATCTTCTTGTTGATGCAGAAGGAAGTAAGTCATTTCTGTGACCTCATTAATAAATACTTGTGTAGAGCGACTGTGGGAAAGGATTGGTTTATTTGTGTAGCTGTCTACTGTCATTATTTGCACTCGATGTTTTCTTAAGACACAGCTGCTAAATAAATATTTACCTGCTTTCTCTGGAGGTGCTAATGTCAGGTCATGGCACGGATGTCTGACGACCAGAGTGTGGAAATCTGGGATGCTTCTTTCGGCCTGGTGTGAAGATGGGTTTTGCCATTGTAATCTGGTTGGTTGTGAGTATGTAATTCTGCGTCCAAAATTGATAATAAACCTGTGAAACAGCTCGCTGTTTCCTGCTGTAATTCTCATGACTGGGTGTAACTTCTGCCTTAGGAACAATGAAGGTTTTGTGTTGAGCAGTTTATTGCTTAACGGCGAGCTCTGGACCTAGAAGCAATTTGGTGGTGTAATGGTCTATGGAAATCTTGAAATATCGAGACAATATTGAGAGAGCTATTGCCTCTTGCTCACTTAAAAAAGGCTAGTAAAAAGGCTTGTTGCTTTTATGCAAGAACTTGGACTTATTTAACAAAAACAATCAACCAGAGGTAGGAGGCTGACTGTGCTGGACAACCCGTGTAGACTTCTCGGGGTGTGTTTGATCTACCACCTGCCCTGGCGTTGCAGGTACTTTGGATTTATCTGGAATTCACGTGCTCTAGGGAGACATTCAGTTCCGATGAAATAGAGGGGGATCCGACTGTTTAATTTCTGATTGAAACTTAACATCTTATCTCTCAGCAGTTAAGGTTATTAATAACCAGGCTCCGCTTAGCCAACAGAAATGTTTATTATATTTGTAGAAGATAAATGCACCTATATTTTAACAGCACAAAAACTACAGGTGAGGATATGGTAGTACTACAGGGCCCCAAGGAAATGCTCTGTTACTTTTGTAACGTGGGATTCTTTGCTCTCTCTGCTGGGGTGATGAGAACAAGCTGAAAAGCTGATACTTTTTTTATGTATATATAATTTTATTCTCCAAGCTGTAAGAAAGATGTTAATACGTTGCTTTAAATTTTGCAGGGAGAGTAATCCCTGCTGTAAAATCCTTCCGGTAACTTAATACTGCTGTTTTACTACGGGAATCCAGGCGCCCTTTAGCTTTTCAGTAGGGTAATCCTGAAAAATTAGAGTTTTAAACCTCCTCTGTACTGTTTATGCAGTGGGGATTCCTGTAGCTGGATGGTAGTTTAATGACTCGGTCAAAGCCTAGTAATCCATGTATTCTCTTAATCTGCTATCCATCTTTGAAAAGCCTTACCTTTATTTTCCTAGAACAATTTGTAGAAATAAAAAAACCTAAGTCTTCCAGAAAGAGAAGAGCGTTTTTTGCCTGAGTAAAAGTGCATGATATGAGGAAAATGGGGAAACCTTGCAGAAACGTTCGGCCACGCCGGTGACTTACAGCCTTTTGTAGGCTGATGGCTTGTGGCATAAAAAGGTCATTTCGTGTCTACATCATGCTGCTGTTTTGGCTTTTTTGCATTGGAACAAGCAAAAGCCTCATGTTCTTCTGCACCGGCATAAGGTTAGTTTAAAAAACACATTCACTGATAATACCTAAATATTTTATTTCTGGAAAAAAAGATATATGAGCTAGTTCGTAATTGTCTGTGGCTGGGAGAATTCCCTGTTTTAAAACGAACTGGAATATTTCAGATACATTCTTTGGCTCCATTGCTGCAAATATGAGGAACAGCCTTTTGGAACCACCAAATTTTCAAATCCTATTAGAAGAGCACTATTATTTGCAGTTACCAGCCTCGGCTCTAGCAGTAGTTGAATATCTCTAGAGGGCAGAGACTATTAAAATGGTACCAGTTATTGCATCTAGACATACAAACGTTGACTTTTGACATCAAGACCCCATTTTCACTTGCTAGAATTTCTCAAAAACGACCAGTTTTGTGCATTTGCTCCGTGAGGCTGGATGGAACCAGGTTGGGATTCCTCTGGCCGTGCTTTGCTCCCGCACATCCTTGTGTTTCACGATTTCCAGTTTTGCAATTCCCTCTGCAACTTCAGAGTGGAATTTGGGCAGAAGAGCCAGAATTTTCCCGGTGACACGGAGCTCGTCCCTGGGAAATGGTGAGTGTGAAGTGGGTCGCGGTGAGGGGGGGTTGCTGAAGAACACTTTCATTAATCGCACTCTTTGAAGCGATGGAATTTGATCAAAATTTCTAAAATAATCAGCGTGAGGCAGAGACCGAGTGTTGGAAGTATCACCCCACATAATTAAAGGTTTGAAGAGTTTTAAATAACTAGGGAGAAGAAATGACAACGAGAAAAAAATTGAGGAAAACGCTGGTGTTGTCACTTTCACCTAACATAATAGCACTTGATTTCTGAGGAAATTGCAGTGTGATCGAAAGTATTCTTTCATATTTTATTTTTTATTTTTTTAAATTGCCGATCATTTCAGCCCGAAATCCAGAATAATGCAAATATTTTCCCAACAAGCAAAATGTCAGATACTGCAAGAAACCAAATAGCAGTACTATAAAGAAACAGTAACATCTGCTTTGGCTAAAAGAAAAATCCTGGAATAAGGAAGCTTAAATGTTCTTCTAAATCAGGCTTGTTCTAAATCTCTTGTTATAAATTAGTTTTTCAGAATACAGCAATGCTGTCATAGATGCATCTTAAAAATGTATGAAGTAAAATATTTTGGTGGGAGTGGACTTAGCCCAGTGGCTTTTGAACAATCCCAGAGGCTTTTCCTTTAGCCTTATTTTTTTTTTTTTATTAAATATTTGTATGGGATGGGCAGACAGCAATTTCATTCTGGAGGTTGGTAGTGGGGAAGGAAAAACTGGGATAAATCAGGTTTGTGGCTGACCACGCTAAGCTAATGCAGACCTGTCCTCTTTAATACTCTGAATGCCCTGCTCTGCCTTTTCAAATGAGATGTGAAATCTAATTTTTTGTTACTGTCTGTTTCTGTATGAAAACGGGACTTTCTGAGAAGCGGAGCCATTTGATGACGCCTCCAGAGCTGAGAGCCTTCCGACAGGTGCTTTTAGGCACGAATTTTGGGAATGGGGTTGAGCTTTCCTGACAAGCCTCAAATCCCGCATTTAGAGAATTTCCTCAGTTCTAAATGAACGATTGAGTTATTTTTGAAGCCTCAGGATGCGACTGTTTTTGGATAAATAGTAAATAGGGGAGTTAGGCGAAGAATGTGAGTTAAAAATAGGGTCTTGTTCCTAATCTGTGCCTACACAGCTTGTGTACTCTTTCCTGGGTGCTCTTGTGCAATGGGAAGCGTAGCTGGTTCTCCCTCTTGTTTTTGGCTCTGCTTTCACTGATAAGTGCTTATTTTTCTCTTTATTTTTTCAGTCGCTTATTTTTCTCTGTGGATCTGTGTCCACTCCTCCAAGGCTGGGTACGCTCCCCAAACCCTTTGGGGTCTGTGGGTGAAAAGTGTTAAATATACCCAAAATATACCCAAAAGCTGGGCAGGAGACGCTGAGACAACGGTTTTATATATATATATTTTTTATTATTATTATTTTTTTCTGATGAGAGTTGATGGGCACGTTCCAGTATATCGTATAATATTTTTGAGACAGAGCACTGTAGCTCGGAAAGACTATTCCTGTCCCACTTAAGAGAATAATAGCAGCTACTCCTGCACGAAAGCGGTGATCTAAAAAAAATAATAAATCCTGCGTATTTCGCTAACCAAAATGATGCTGCAGACAGGCAGGGCTGTTAGAAACAATATATTGCGCGTGGCTCGATGCTGTTGCCCTAGAAGTAACCTCATTTTGTACTCATTTAGCAGCACGGGGAGGTCTCTCCCCTCCCAGGCCCTTCTTTCTCCTTCCTCGGATTCCTTACAGGGTTTGTCTTTTATGAGCAGTCTCGGATGCACCATTTATGAAAATGCAATTTATCAGCTGCAGAATCCGCCTTCCTGGTGGAGAGAGGACACGGGGGGAGCAGGAGAAAAACGGCAGCAGCTGTCTACCTTGGCACGGAGCGTCGTTTTTCCTTTTAATTTAGTTTTTGTGTGTGCCTGTGGTCAGAAGAGCTGGTTACCTGATCCTCGCCATTACCACCACAGAAGCGTTTGCTCTAAATTGGCCATGGAATAGGTTTTGCCGCCGGCCCCTAAATTGTGAGTGGTGTTTTGTGGCCCGCAGGGTTGTGTTTTTAAGCAGGACCTGCCCAAGCGTGACTACCTGGTGCAGAAACCCACCGTGCCGCAGCCTGGAGAGCTCTGCCCCAGCTGGTGAGTAGGGCCTTCTTGTCGTGTTTGAAGATGTTGGTGGGCGTAGAACCATAGAATTGCCTAGGTTGGAAGGGACCTTTCACATCGTCTAGTCCAACCATCAACTTAACGCTGATGGTATCTGACAGTGCTTGTTTAGTGTCTCATCTCCCTCTTCATAAGCCATCTGTAAATAAGACAGAACAGCAAGAAGGGTTATGGGAGACTCAAGGGAGATTCTTGTTCATTTTTATGGGATGCCTGGCTGAGGGAGGACTAGCTCCTCGCAGGACGGTGAGGTCTTCTGGAGCAGTGTGGAAATGGTGTTTGTAGCAAGAAACTTGCATGGGGTCTTACCAGAAGGAGCCCACCTTGGCTGCAGCATTGACATGAATGGACATGGTTTATTGGTAACTTGATAGTGCTGGGGTTGATGTTTGGACTTGATGATCTTACAGGTCTCTTGAACCAAAATGATTCTATGAATTCCTGACTTCTCCCTTGGCCTGTAGACCTCATTGGCCGAGCACAGCTGGGCAGCAGGTCAGAGGTGGCTCTGGTGTGTGGGGTGAGCTTCTGCCTTGTGGTGCAGATGCAAGGCATGGATGCAGAGATGATAAAAATGCAGTAACTAAGCCCATCCCTTGCACACCTTGCAGGATTTGAGGGATCTGCTGATTGTGGGGCTGCTAGCATTTTGTGTAGGTGCTTTGGACTTTCTCCTTCAGCCCCTTGCTCTGCAGCCAGTGTACAGCTAAGATTTCTTCTTTCTTTTGTGGGTCCTCTCCTTTGCAGATCTCAGCTTTATTTTGGTTTGACCTCTTGCTGTTCTGATTTTTGCATTTCACCTTTCCCCACTATTCTTTAGTGGTGTTTTTCAAAGGGAAAAATTGGCAAGGTTAGGAATATTCCTCTGTTAGAAGAGTTCTGGAGAATGTGTTTTTCTGAGGATGCTCTTTATCTGTAGGCTTGATTGTGTACTTCTGGGCTTCGGGTCATTGTGTTGGTTGCTGCGTGGCTCCAGTATTTAAAAAATAATAATAAATAAAAAAAATAATAATAAAGAACGCAAAAAAAATCCTTCTTGCAGGCTGTTTGAGCTTCTCTCTTTCCATAAAAACTGTAGGGGAAAGAAAGGGAGATGTGAGGATTTTAGAACTTTTCCTCTTGGTCGAGAAACAGTATCTGGGGGAGTTTAGGAAGGTAAATAAATCGGTGGCACGAGGCGAGTGCCACATCAGCTGGAGTGCCACATCAGCTGGTGGTGACACCGTAAGTAGGTTCATCCAGCACATGCTAATCCTGCCGGATCTGCGGCGTTCCCGTTATCTGCACAGACCAGCACGGCTTAGTGCATTATGCTCCTTCCCTAATGAAAACACATGGGGGAACACGAAGTCTGGTTTTTTATTTTTATTTTTATTTTTTTTGGTAATCTAAATGTGGGTTTTGTTGTATTTTTAAACTGACGCGGTTGATTTTGGGTTTTTTTTAAAAGCATAATTAATAATTGTTCTTTGGTCTCCGAATGCTGTTCAGCTCCACTCGGAGGAGTGGGAGGTTCTGCTAGTCGTTTGCACATGGAACAAGAAAGGTATAAATTGTGTCTTTTAATAGTATGCTTCACTTTCTTAAATAATTACCTTGAAAATCCTTTATGTACTGGTAGGTAGCACTATTAAACTGTATTCTTTATTGCTGTCCGAACTGATTTTTTAATTAACTGCATTTGACCGCAATAGTAGACATATAGAAATTTATAAGATTTAAAAATTATTAACATGGTAAAGAAAATAGAACACAGTGTTTTCTGCAATTCTTTCTTCTGCCCAGGCTGTTAACATTTGCCTGAAAATATCTTGAAAAAAATATGGTCGCGTTTTCTCAGCATTAATAGTGAAAAATACTGCTTGTATTTCACGGGAGCTCTTTGGAGGACGTTAGGCCTAATGACAGTAAGAGAGGTAATGATAGGTTCAAATTAATACTGATTTTCCTATCATAACTGAAATAAATGAAGAGCGATGACAATCGGATTGTACCCTCTGCTGGAAATCAAAGAGTTACTGGAATTTCTGGAATAGACCGACTTGGTTATTCTCAGCTTTAATGATTAGGAGAAAAGATGAGTCTTTGCAATCCTCTTAGCCTTGGCGATATCTCAGTGAGAAACCTCCTAATGAAACTTAAGACACTGTTTTAAAAAGGATAATTTATCCAGTGGTAACATGGGAAGAGAGGGGAGTTTTAAAGGTGTGGTTTTTTTGACCCTGCAGAACTTTGACAGAACTTTCTCAAATACATACAAAGAGTATCCTGCATATAGCATTCACTTTTTAGAATTAAAAAAAAAAAAAATTGCTTTAATTTATATGGTAGATAAATTCTCAGCTTTATCACATCGCACAGATGCTTGATAGCTTACGAACAGCAAACTAAATTAGACTTGGTTTGCGTAATCAGTCTGTAATTACCAGGTTGGCAATTATGAGAAAGCTTAAAGCAGCCTGGGAAGAGGACAGGGTGAAGCAGTGGCTTCGCTGGTCGGATGATGTTGGTAGATCTTAGAACTTCTACAGCAAACTCTGGTTATGTGAGAACTGCAGAGAAGGGGCAAGAAATAAAGCTGGTTTTACCTCTCAGGGCAAACCTTTCTTTTCTGAGTCTGTTTTCATGGGTTCATCTGTGCTGGTAGATGCCCTTGCTTTTATTTTTATTGCAGTGCTATGAAGTCTTCTCAGCGTTTTATGGAAGTTATACTAGATGGAGTTTTCTGCAGAGGAGTGAGTTTCTCAGGGCTGCCATGAGCTCTGCAGACCAGTTTAGGGGTTTCTTTTCACAAGAAATGGAAATAGACCTCTGAAAAAACCCCAACTTTTTGCTCTCTAAATTAGTAGTAAAAAGGGATGTTTGGGAAATTATTATGTGTGTATTTCTGGGAGGCTGTGTCCAAGGAGCTGGATGTAATGGTAGTAGTCACAGGGCTAAAAGTTCAGGCCTCAAAACTGGGAAAAAAATAGCCTAATGCCTAAATTGGTGAAAGGGAAGAAGGTACAGTTGATTCTGTAATAATTCATAGAATCACAGAATGGTTTGGATTGGCAGGGACCTTAAAGTCCCCCCAGTGCCACCCCCTGCCCTGGGCAGGGACACCTCCCACCAGCCCAGGTTGCTCCAAGC
>JAOTQQ010000004.1:32540861-32552240 GCA_026546715.1 Gallinago undulata
CCTGGGCAACCTGGTCTAGTTGGGGGTGTCCCTGTGACTGTGGGGGGTCGGACTGGATGGCCTTTGGAGGTCCCTTCTGGCCCAGATGATTCTATGATTTTTTTAAAAAACACGGTCATTGAGGCCAAAAAAAAAACTTCAGGTGGAAGAAGTAGGTCAGCAGCTTGGTGTAAAAAGAAATGTCATACCCTACCTAGCATGTATTCCAGCCAAGTGGATTAGACCTGACTGCAGCACTGAAAAAGTACTTTTCTTTGTAGAAAATGCAAAACTTTGCTGCTTTTAGGCGTTCCCTGTTACTGGTGCTTAACTGGTCAGCTGGGATTGAGTTGCTTTTGGGAGAATTTGGGTAGCGGGGAGAAATTCCTTCCTTGTGATAGAAGATTGCACGAGTTAGAAAATGTGCATGGGCAAAAAAATTTCCAGAAAGCCTCTTCGGAGTGTTTTTGGTGGGTTTTCTGTTCCCATAGATGTTCATCCCAGGTGTCAGATCTTTTATGTAAAAGCACAAGAAAAGAATGACTCAGATTTTAACAGTAATTTAGTCATGACTAACGGAAGCCTTCGATTTTCTTGCTAAGCTCTTCAGAAATGCAATCCACATTGAGCGAAATATGTTTTTTTTATAATTATTCATGTTCTGGTTAAGCTTGCTTTGACAAATTGATAAATATTTATAAAGGAAAGGGAGCTGTGGTAGAAGAGGACTCGGGCTTCTGCAGAAACGATCTGCCAGTCAGTCTGGTCCATCTCCCCACATCTCATCTCCTACTCTCCATTCTGGTCCTAAAGTACAGCGAAATTTAGGAGACAGTCTCATTCTTTCAGATTCCCTCCCCCCCCCCAAATATACTTATTTATTTGTGTGTTTATTACATATTTACCTATTCATGTCTGTTTGTGAACTGACATAAATTCAGGAGGGAGGTGCATGTGTTAATCCCTCTGGGGGACCCGCCGCAGTAGGAGCTTGTTCTATGAATTTTCTCTACGTATTACAGTGGAATTAATATGTATTTATTTCTGGCAGCAAATAGTTATGCCCTATTATTCCTAGTCCTTGAATACATACCACTGCCATGGTCTTCTTTACCTTGATGACATCTCAGACAGGATCATCTAATTTGCTGTCTGATGTCGGTTTTGGGCTCTGTTTATAACCAAGCTTTTTAGTTTCTCCTAATTGTTGGAGATTGATGAAATTATTCAACTTATTCTAGGCTTTTACCCTGATACTGTAGGATGATTTTATGCTGCTCCTAGGGTAATGACTCTTGGACAAAAGAGGAAAATTTTTCACAATAGGAACAATGGGCTGGAGGGGGCTTGGAGCAACCTGGGCTGGTGGGAGGTGTCCCTGCCCAGGGCAGGGGGTGGCACTGGGGGGGCTTTAAGGTCCCTTCCAACCCAGCCCATTCTGTGATTCTATGTGGCCTGTTATCAGAAGAGGGTTCTTGATGAGGCCATAAATCTGTTTTTCCCACTGGCCTGCGTCTGGGGACAGCTAGCGATGGATGCTGAGAGCAGAGAGATCCCGGGGAGAGGCATTGCAGAGTTGTTTTCTGCCCTTTGCTCCTGTCCATCCCTTTCTGGAGGGAAGCCCTGCAGGTGCTGTAGAAGACAATTCCCTCAGCTCTTTTCCAGTGCTGCCTGGTAGAGGATGACTCGTACAGCCCCATGTGCTGGCACGGCAGGGAGTTGTGCCTGGCACCGATCTGAGCCCCCCGGGTGCTTTGGCTGGTGACCAAGGGATGGATAGATGTGTGTTGGGTGCAGGAACCCCGAGGAGATGAAAACAGCTGGAGCTGCAGGCGGGCTCCTCTACGGTGCTGGAATCGTGTGTTAGTGTTTCCTTTGAGTTTGTTTTATTCTCTTTCTCTCTCATCGCTTCTTCCCCAGAGCAATCCAGTTTAGAGGGAAGCAGGTTCTTTCCAGCACTTCTCTTGTGCGTGGAGGAGAAGATAAGCAGTTGGTTCCTGGGGACTGTGATGTCCTCAGACCTCTGCTGTCAGAGGCACCGCTCTGTATTCAGATGCTGAGAGTTAGTGCAGGTTTTGTTTCTTAAAGCTTTTTTTTTTATTTTAATTTTTTTATTTAAGTAGGGAGAAGTGCAAGCTAGATCACGTTCAACCTGGACGTGCTGGTGTTAAGCTGAATGTGAACCCTGGACAGTGCTGGTGTGTGGTGGCCATAAGCCAAGCCGAGCAGCCACGCTTGAGAACTCGGGCTTTGTAGGGTGGGGAACCAAAGAACAGGTCTGTGAAACCAGCAATCACAGTGTCAGATGGGCTTTCAGGACCTGCTGCTGGGGCTTTGAACCCTCACAGCCACGCAGGCTGCCTGCTTTTGGGGACCCTGACTGCTGGTCAAGGTAGGGAAGAGAATTCAGTGCCCAGTTTTGATGCCACATCTGCTCCTCATCTCCTGGGTGGATCACCAGGCTCCGGCAGCCCTTTTTCTTGCAGGCAGTCGGAATTGCTTCTTGCTCTCCTGAACTTGCCCAGCATGAAGAGATCATCTGAATATAGTTAAAAATCTTTAATTTCTCAGGGTGGACATCATGAGGCACTGGAACAGGTTGCCGAGGGAAGTCACAGATGCCCCATCCCTGGAGGGGTTCAAGACCAGGCTGGATGGAGCTTTGAGCAACCTGGGCTGGTGGGAGGTGTCCCTGCCCATGGCGGGGGGGTTGGAACTGGATGATCTCTAAGGTCCCTTCCAACCCAAACCATTCCATGAGTCTATGTTAGATGTGTAACATCACCAAGCCCAAAACTGTCACACAGCTTTTTGTGGTGGCTTCAATGGTGAAGTGGATGAACAGTGGGCCTTTTTCTACCTCTAAGATAATCCTTCCAAGCAGGGGAGAAAATTTATCAGTAGAAAAAGTGGCACTCCTCTGCTTTGGGGAAAGGGGAAGGGAAAATTGAAAAGGGAAGGGAAAACGAAAAAGGGAAGGGAAAATTCCCTTCCCCACAGAAATGATTCTGTGAAAAGGAAAGGGAAGAGAAAAGGGAAGGGATCAAGGGAAGAGAAAGGAAAAGGAAAGGGACAAGGGAAGGGATAAAGGGAAGAGAAAGGAAAAGGAAAGGGAAAAGGGAAGGGATAAAGGGAAGAGAAAGGAAAAGGAAAGGGACAAGGGAAGGGAAAATAAAGGACCCACAGCCCTCAGTGTTCTGTCTATATAATCATGAATGTAGCCTTTTTTAATGAACACTAAATTCCCAACAGGATAGGGTTTGGAACACTCCAAGGGGTTTTTTTCCCCATGTTCTGGTTTCTCCTGCTGCTTCAGCCACTGTGTTCCGTTCCCCTTAGCGCTCTCGCGCAGTTCAGAGGGGCTGCAGTGTCACCCCCTGCAGGAGGCTCTCATTTGGTGGCTGAAGTGGTGCGTGCGGGCTGGTGCCATAATAAATAATGTTTATTTATGATTAAACCTTAGAATCTCATCCAAATGCAGCTCCTTTTCTTCTGTGCGAGCCAGCTCAAGCTGTTCTTGGAGACCTTTTATACTGTACCGCTGAAAAGGGCCCATTTGAAGAAAAATTCTCTGCAAGTAGAACCCGTTAGCTTTTATCTCCTATTATTAGGTGTCTTTCAGGGTTTGCTCAGGCTGCAGAGCCTTGTGAATACTGGTTACTTTTAACGTGATTTTACTCAATATTGAATTGTCCTTTCACTCACAGAGAGCTACATAACGTCTGCTGCCAAGTCTTATGAAAATGGACAGTAAGTTATAAATCAGCGGTGATAGCTCCGTAGTTTATCATCAAAACAGTTTGTTATTCAAAAATGTCATTTTTTTTTTCTTTCAGGTTGCCCATCTGAAGAAATTGGATTGAAGAACGAGAGGTTTTTTTTTATAACGGGGTGCACTTTAATCTCAATAATGAAGAAGAGCAGAAGTGTCATGACAGTAACTGCAGATGAGGTAAGGTTCTTCTAAAGGCATGTTTGCTTTTTCCCAGCGCTTCGTGAAAATGAGATTAAAAATTTGTTTGGTCTTATTTTAGAAATATCAGCTGCTTTTTTTTTTTTTTGCGGCTCATGTAATAAGCAGAAAATAATCCCTGCGCATTTAAAAACAAACCAACCCAGCCCCACAAAGTGAGAAGTTTAGAGGAATCTTATGCAGAGCAAATATTTTACTCTTCGTTGGTCAGTGTAATGCTCACGTGCTGCACTCAAGTGTTCCAACATCTTTCCCACTCCAGTTGCTGAACACCTAATGCGATGATGCACGTGTTATTCCATTACTACACTTGCTAATCATCGACATAATCCCCTATTAATTAAACTCCAGATCCCATTCTCTGGAGACTTGTATCATTTTGTAATGAATGGCGTGATAACCACAGCCTTTAATTGACTCGTTTGTCACAGCTGGGGCTCGCCAAGGATGGAAAACCACATGGAATGCGTATGAAAATACAGTGGAGGAGTGGAACCTAATAATTAACGTATCCTATAGAACTCCTTCAATAAATAAGTGCTTCTTTTACACTCTTAGACCCTGTGTGGCACTGCTTCGTAGTCAATTTGGCAAATGATGCTCAGTCCTTGCTGATTTTAACGAAAGCAGGCATCTGCAGGAAAGCAAGCAGCATTTAGTGGGAAGCTAGAAAACTCTGCTGTACGCTCTTTTAAATAATAACAAAAAAAATTCACAGTTTTATAAGTAAAGGCAAGTTAAGTCATATAGAAGGCAGGGTTCCCTTTCTGGTGTTCCTAGGAGTATTTTTGACCTGATTTTGTGCTGTGAAAGAGTAGGGTTTGGCTCACTGAAGACCTCTAGCATGTTTTTGGAAGCATAGCATGTCAAGTGTTGTAAACTTCTATCTAGCTCACTATGGTGTTGATCCCTGTTCTCGAATCTCCACCAGTGTGCCTTATAGCACTTCATGCTATATTCAAGGAGTAAAGTAAGTATGTCCCATGTTGTTTTCTCTCTGGATGCCTCATGTGGTTGTGGGATGGACAAGCAAGTAGGAAAAGTCGAGCAAACTGGTTTTATGTTGCTCTCCTGTCAGTCTTGTCTTTCCATCCCATGTTGAGAGTCCTTGCTGAGAGGTAAAAGAGTATCAAGAATAGTTTAATAGTCTCATGACTACGGAAAACGTTATCAGTTACCAGTTGTCACTCATTTTTTCAGTGAGGAGAGGTAGGTCCTTCTGCACTCAGTGCTGGACACGGTGGTGGCTGTTCATCAGGAAGTTGAACCCAGGGCTTGGAAAGGTCTGAAGAGGGTGGGAAGGGCAGGGCAGAGATCAAAATTCAGGAGAAGGTAAAGAAGAAGAAAAACATAGAGGGGTTGCCATAGATATTTATCTACCTATTACAATAACCCTCCAGCAACTACTGATCACGCATCAAACACAATAAAGAAATATTCACATTTATATCAGAAAAATTCCATTTAACTACCTAAATTCTCTTAAGTACAACCCAAACCAACAACCCTCTCTCAGCACTGTTCCGCTCTGGGAGACCTTCTGGCTTGTGTCTGAGAAGACTGACAGCCACTTCTAAGGTCATGGTGGTGCTTTTAAATAAAAATCAGTAGAATCTAGGAGAGAAAAAACTGCTTCAACTGATCAAACTCTTTTTTTTAAGACTAATTCTATTAGGAACGCCAAACATAGGGGAGGGTAGCGTAGCTGGGAGTTCTCACTGAATAGCTTCTGGATAATTTTGGATGTGTCTAAGCCCAGGATTCTTGACACCTTTCTCTGTCTGGTGGTTCATCCAAAAAAGTGGCAAACCAGTATGTTTGTGCTCTGGGGGGGAATGATACTTAAGATACTTAAGATGTTGAGTGGAATGTTCTCTGAAAGAGTTCAAAATATCAAAACGTATCACTGAGGTGACCTGGATTATTGAAGGGTTCAAATGGATTAGAGTTAGATCCTGAATTTAGCTTAGATGAGTTATGAGTGAATTTTCAAGTTCATTCACAACTTCATAAAATGACAATGCAGCAGAGTCAGGCTCTGCCAAGATTTCATCCTACGGTTAGCTTCTGCGAGTAGCGATGACTGTAGAACAATAATTAAATATGTTTTATCCCAGTGGAGGAAAACATTTATTTGCGGAACTTCAGTGGCTTTTCTGTCTTTGCAGAACACTCTGGATTACCTGGAGTGTGGGCTGAGTAAGTCCTACAGCACTTCCAGCCATGCCCTGGGCATAGACCTCTGGAGAGGCAGAAGATGTTGTTCTGGTAATTTGCAGTTACCGCCACTGTCCCAACGACAGACAGAAAAAGCAAGGACACCCGACAGGGACATCGTCTGTAGACCAACAACTCTGCCGTTGTTGACACCTCCAAGTATTGCCATCACCACGTACCAAGACTGGTAGGTTATTTCCCTTTGTTCTGAATCTCATGTAGATGTGGTTTTTTTTAAGTTTGTTGTTTTTTGTTCTGTTTTCTAGTTTTGGGTTGCTTTTTTTTCTTTGTTTTTGAAAGGCAGTAGATAATTATCTTGCATATATTAATCAGAGTTGTTGATGTCTATCAGATGGTGTATCATGGAGGCAAGTTTACAAAGTAATTGCCTTTTTTGGAGGTGCTGCTTTTGTATGAACCCCTTCTGTTCACTTTTTTGGTGGATCTTAATGATCTTAATGAAACTTTTGTGTCGTAAATTCCGATCTCAGCCAGAGGATTTATTTTACTAGCTTTCCACCCACAGAAGAGTTTGGGATGGTGGTAGACTCTTCTACAACAAATGGAGGAAAAAGACTTTAGCTCTCTGGCTATTTCCTGTCCAAGTGTTAGAAAGAAGGCTTAGGAATGCATTTTTATCTGATGTTGAGCTTAAGAAAAGTCCCAAAGAAACTCTCAGGGACCTGAATAAAAGAGGGTTGCCAAGAGGTGAGTTCCAAAACAGAAGCTGAACATTTGGTGCAGAAACAAGGAAATCCATTTCATTTGCCGGCTGCAAGACACGTTCACAGCGGTATTTCCAAGTCTGAATCTGGTTTTAGATTCCATTAAACTCTGCTCTCTTCAGAGCTGGCATTTCAGTTTGCCTTTGGACAATTAGATATTTGTTCGTTAGAGTCCTTTAAAAACAGTTCTCCTATTGAAGGATTTTTAAACTGTGCACTCAGAGACATGAGAAGAGAAATCCAAGAGGAATTAGCAAGGGCTTTTGTTCAATTTTTTTTTTGCATTTAATTGCTGTGGATAAATTTAACAAAATGAGCTCATCTCATTTCAGACGGATTGTGAATTTTGATGATAAAAGAGTTGATTTACCTTTATGAGCATTTGACGAGCGTTCCCTTTTGTGTATCTGCAGCAATTTGCAATCTTGAACCGCGAGCCAACGGAGACCCTATTCATAAGGTCCGCGTTTGAGAATGAATTAGTTCTGATCTTTGCGTGCACCTTCCATGCCTCGTTTAGGAAAAAATGCAAGGAATTGGAATGGATTTGTCATTAGTTTCCCTCGTAACACAAGGGGGCACCGCTGCTCCTCTCTTCCCTCGCAGCCGAGCCCAGGTGGGAGTGTTTTTCTTGAAGGATGCTGCAAAGAGGAAACATAACTGATAGTCAGGTTACTGCCATTTATTTTCTGCTGTTAATCTCTTATAAGTGAGCTATAAGAGAAAGCTTCCGACTTCGCCGTTTTGCTTGAATCTGTCCCTCTATTTACAGCCCAGTAGGGAGCTGGGAGTTACTGGTTGGGGTGGCTGCGATGCAGGGTGTTCCAACACATCGGAACTTGGCATCTCCTGACTTGGGTACCGGTTCGATTGCCTGCTCTGCCAGCTGGGAAGAAAATTGGTCTGATTCTTTCCATTTTCTGTTCAAGTTCAAGTCATCAAGGGCTTTTGAACAGCTTGGCCTTGTTCCCTACCCCATGCCATCCCTTCCCGACGCGATTCCCAGTTGCTCAGGGCCTGACCACGCTCTCGGGGAGCACAGTCACAGTGGAGATGTCTTTGTGTAGGAGCGGTACAAGCAGGATCTGGTCCCGAAGCTCTTTGGGCTTCTATATTGTGGTTCAGTTCTGCATGAAATATACCCCCGAGGCAGGTTATATTTGTGTGAGCCCAGTACGTGCCGTTGTGTTGAAACAGCTTTGGAATGATACGGGCATTGAGAGACTTGGTGAGTGGGCAATAAAGCGATAGGGATATTTCAGTGCAGATAAATACAAACTGATAGACCTTTGGGGTTTTGTTTCCTATTTGTTCAAGCCGTTGTTGTCTTTGTAGAAATGTACCATCTTAACCAGAAGAGCAATACTGAAGTTTCTGGCGAGGTGGGAATAAATCATAACCTGATTCCCAGGAGGATTGCTGCAAATTGTGAGGTGTGAAAGCTCGGCCTCTGTTGGGGTTCACAGAATGACAGAATGCTATGGGGCTCGGGGGGATGTCTGGACATCATCTAGTCCAATCCCCTGCCAGGGCAGGTCCACCCAGAGCAGGTTGCACAGGAACCAGGCAGGTCTGGAATCTCTCCAGAGAAGGAGACTCCACCACCTCTCTGGGCAGCCTCTGCCAGGGCTCTGCCACCCTCACAGGAAAGAAGTTCCTCCTCGTGTTTAGGTGGAACTTCTTATACTCAAGTTTGTGCCCATTTCCTCTTGTCCTGTCCCAGGGCACCACTGAAAAAAGACTGGCCCCCTCCTCCTGACAACCTCCCTTTGAGTATTTATAGGTGTTGATCAGATCCCCCTTCATTCTTCTCCAGACTAAAAAGAGCCCAGTCCCTCAGCCTTTCCTCAGCACAGAGATGTTCTGTTATGAAGTCCAGTTATTTCTCTTTTCTCCCATTAACTTGATTAAATCCTTGGGGAAACTCTCACTGCGACTATTTGGGATGTACATTCCGCTGAGCCATTCTTCCAGTCTTCCCATTTCTTGTTAGTGCAGAACCTCCACTATATGCTCCTATTTATCTTTTTATAGTTCTTGTGCTGGGATATGCTGGAATTCTCTTTGTTCTGGATATTTTATTTAGCTTCACTCTGATCTCCGTTGGTGCAAAGCATTTCACTGTTTGTGCTCTGTAGGGAGCAAAACGGAAAATATCTCTGTTATCAAATGAGATTTCTAAACTGAAATCGTCAAAAGAGAATTTGTGAATGATAATATATTTGTGGTTCTTCCTGGAGTAATTTAGGACATGCCACATGTGTGAAATACAAGGCTTCCCTCTACTCTCCCTGCATCTGGCACAGCTCTGCGTGTCACCAAGCTCTTTGCAAGACCTTACCCATCAGAGAACATGGCCAGGTTATATTAGAGCAGCTTCAGTGCTTTGGTTTTATTTTTGAAAAGTATTGTTCGTCATTGATCAGGGGAAATTGGATTCGATCATCACTAAAAATGGTACAAAATTCCACCTGCAACATCAGCACTGTGCTACAGTCGACGTGCTAAAAATGCACCCATTGTGGAGATTTAGCTGCAGTAATTGTGGTTTGAAGAAAAGAATAACAGAGTTCAAATACAGAACATTTTATTTGGGAGGGGTAGAGAGAAATAAGCCTTTTCTGTGAGTAGTTTTTCTGCCACTTTTTTTTTTTTTTCTTTTCGGAAATCACCTTAAATTTAGCTTTTCTCACAAAAGTGAGAACTCTGCGAGGGTGAGCCATGTCTTTGATAAATATTTTACTTTTTCTTATTGGAACTGTGTTTTCTTGGGCCCGGTGCTGTTCTGACAAGCTCTGTAACCAGCCAAGAAATAACGGGCAGGCTGGATCCCAAGCAAGAAATCTAAGGCAGCTGGGATGTAATAATATTTTGTGTGAAAAGGGGAAAGCAATACACATAAGGAACAGCTTTCATGAATCATGCAAGGGAAGAGAGATATCCCATAGAGAGCTTCAAGTGGCAATCTGGATGCAGAAATCTTACAAGCTTCTTTTGTATAAATTTTATCCCTATTTTCCTAGAAGTTGTGAAAATGTTTGCCACGATCCTTCTCCATATTTTATAACTAAAAGCTTGGTGATAACAAATCCAGGCAAGAGGGAAGAACGAGGGTGTGAAGAATATATTTGTAGCTGCACCTTAAGTATCCAAAATAGTTCTTTTACCCTGTTTTTTTTTGATACTTCCCAGCTCCTGGGTGAGGTTTGACAGCTACCTTCTCATTTACACCATTTCTACACACTTGACTTGGGTCCCTGGAGACGTTCTGACAGTTTTGCCTCAAGTTTCTATGTTGAAATAAAAATTAAGTTTCATGACGGGTCCCAAAGCGTAAGAAAACAAAGGCCTTAAGAATTCTACTGAGAGTTGATGGAGTTAATCTTAAATGTGGTAAGGAGTGCGCTTTTTCAGGGCAGAGAGATTCTGTTAAACGTTTAGACTGTGGTATTAAATGCTGTATTTAAATATGCGTGTTGCTAATTGTCCAGGGTCAAAGCTGCCTTGCTCTCCTGCCAGAGGGAAATGAGAGCTCCCTAGGTTTGAAAGAAGTCGTCTGCTGCCAGAGTTGGTTGCTATTTGCGTCATATTCTTGCCACTTAATAAAAAAATGTAACCACTAATCTGGCTTTAAGATATTTGTTTTCCACAGCAATCATGATTAATTAGCAAACTGTAGTGTTTTGTGTGCCCGTGAGCTTGCTGTAATATTGCCGATCATCTGTCGGTGACCCAATAGCTTGCTTTCTTCTGAAAGAATTTTATTGTGCAGGTTGGTGATGTTAACAAGAAAATATTAAGGGATTCGATCCTATTTTCCCTGTCCATCTGAAAATCTTCCAGAAGTTGGGAAGATGGAGAGAGGTGTGAGTGGGTCGCGGCGGTGGGAAGGAGCATCAAATCCGATGCCTGTAGTACTGCGCCTTGTTCTCCAGATGGTGGTGGTGGGCAGCAAATTAGATGCAACATTGAACACCAAAACACACACACACAAAAAAAAATTTAATATTGAATTTTGAACCGAGGCCGAGACCGAACCTTCAGCAGAAACGCTGACTTCAGCCGGGGCCGGCTCGTAGCCGTGGGGATGCCCTTAGGCTGGTACTAATTAATTGAGGGATAGATAGGGAAAGGCAGAATGATGAAGGGGATGGAGATTAGGACAGAGGATTAAAAAGGATAATAAAACTGTGGTCGGCCCAGTAAACTAAGCAGAAGGTAATATGTGCACTCACTCCTTTACGTATTTTGAAATCTGTAAATCCCACGGAATGAATGGAAATGTTTAGGGTAATATGAAGATTAAATAGGAGCAGTGGGATTTAAAACAGAAGTTCAGGAGAAATAATGCTGTTTTAGAGAAGTGTGGGGCTTGTTTTGTTTTGGTTTTTAAATATTGTTTCATAGAATCATAGAATGGTTTGGGTGGGAAGGGACCTTAAAGCCCCCCCAGTGCCACCCCCTGCCCTGGGCAGGGACACCTCC
>JAOTQQ010000004.1:32556958-32566971 GCA_026546715.1 Gallinago undulata
TGAGGTGCTGGAGTGTGTCCAGAGAAGGGCAACGGAGCTGGTGAGGGGTCTGGAGCACAAGTCTTGTGAGGAGCTGCTGAGGAAGCTGGGGGTGTTCAGCCTGGAGAAAAGGAGGCTGAGGGGAGACCTCCCCGCTCTCTCCAACTCCCTGAAAGGAGGGGGTAGACAGGTGGGTTGGTCTCTTCTCTCAAGGAGTAGGTGATGGGACAATGATGAACCAGTCTCAAGTTGCGCCAGGGGAGGTTCAGATTGGAGATTAGTAAAAATTTTTACACAGAAAGGGTTATTAAGCCTTGGAAGGGGCAGCCCAGGGCAGTGGTTGAGGGACCATCCCTGGAGGTATTTAAAAAACAGGTTGGCCTAGTGCTTAGAGACATGGTTTAGTGATAGTTTTTATCATAGTGAGGATGATGGTTGGACTAGATGGTCTTAAAGGTCCCTTCCAACATGGACAATTCTATGATTCTGTGACTTTTTGAGACTTTTCTACATTGGCTTCTCTTTTCTCTGGAGTCACCCTGGAGGTCTCTACCTGGGAAGAGTAAATTGGCTTAGTGAATTCTTTTGTGAAATACTAATCTATAGCTCTGAAATGAGAAAATAATCACAAGTAATACAGATTGCTCTAACATATGTGATTGCTCACTGTGGATAATATAGAAGGCATTTAAATGTTCTCTGAGAAATGCTCTAAATCAAGCACAATCAAAGTTGCTAAGGAAATTACCATTATGAATAGAGTATCTAACATCATGTCCTGAGGGCTTACAGTACATACATTTATTTCCTCATATATATGTACTAGGAAATAACAGCATAAATACCTGGAAGAGCAAAACAGTATTATGGCACGATAAGAAACTGTATGTATTTTTGTTAAGGTACTAAAAAGTGCAGGGAGCTCAGATAAATTGTGTTTCTGTCTTTCTGTGGTGTGGTTTAGGGGGGGGGGGGGGGGAATAAGTACCAAATTCAGCTTAAGGACTAAATGGCAGGTGACAGGTATCAGGCTTGTTGTTACTATTAACTTCTTCATCCATGTTCTGAATGCAAAGAAGTTCTCTGGAACAGAGGACAACCTTGTAGTGCCCTGCTCAAATGGTATGGTGACCTGGTGGCCGTAGATGACTAATTCAGTGTGAGCAGAAGAGCATCCAAACCACTCAAAACCCTTGAGGTATCTTTCATAAAGATTGAGTTAATTTATTTGTGACGAATCTGAAAAGTATTCTGGATGTTCTTGACCTTGTTAGAGGTACTCGTGGTTTTAAAAACCTAAAAACTTATGAAATAATACACAGAGGCTGAAATTGTTGGGTGCTAACCCAAAATCTAATACACAAGCTGCTTATTGACTGAGCCTGTTTGAGAGCAACTGGATGTTAATGAAATAGGAAGAGTTTAAAAGGTCACCTCTTATGTAGGATGGGTCCCGTTCACCCTTTGCTAAGCTCATAGATGTGGGCAGTTCCTCTGTGCTGGTGTCCTGACGCTCTAAAATAAAGAAGGATGGACCTTTCCAGTTTCTTCTTTCTTTTGCAGTTGGCTCAGCTCTTAGGGAACTGGAGGGTTGGTGGGTGCAGTGCTTCTGTCCTCTGTGACCAGTTACAGGGCTACAGAACGTCACTTCAAAGGCCTGTGCAACAATTTTTAGTGTCTGCCCTTCAGAAAATTCCAGAGGCCCCTACATCTGTGGGAATGGAGATAAAAACTGTATAATTTTAAACTATTAAGTATAGAAAAATCTTATCTTCCAATGGTAATATCAATTGCAGTGATTTATTGTTGGTTGGGTGTTTTTTTTTTCCCCTCTCAAATGTGGGAAATTTGTCATGCAAACCAGTAATTAGTGATGTGTTCTGCCTCTCCTTCAGCATCTCAATTCTGGAAACTTTCAGGAAAGTACAAGAAAAAAATCCTCAGACATGTCATTTAAAGTTTTCTGTCACGGAGCCATCTTTTAGAAGCTCTCGCTTGTGAGACAGCAGACATTGCAATCGAGCAAAGGCAGGCATCTATTTTTTTTGGACTTTAAAAAGTACAAAGCAAACACCAAAAATCCTTTTTTGACTTCTCAGCCAAAGAGACTTTCCTGCATTGGGCTTTGCTCAGCCTTCTGTTAAAGATGATGTTATTAAGGGAAGGATGAAGAAGTTCACTACATTGGCATCTCTTCACATGTTCCAGATAATATTTCCTTGCTGTTATATTTATATTATTGCTGAGTGCATGTTTGGGGAGTTTGATCACTGTGCTGTGTTGTGGCTTTCCTTTACTGGGTTGTAGGAAGATCAAATGCGCCGCAAATTAGAATGGTGAATTCTTATTATTATTCAGGCTAAAAATACTTTAAAGCGTCAGAGTTTGGTATGCTGGTTTAAGGATGGCAGTCGTAGGTATATGTTTAAATATCATCGGATCTGTTGCTACTCTGGGAGAGGTAAAAGGAAAATTGGGACTAAAGTGTGTTAGAATTAACTAATACTGATAACTGCCTCTAGTGTAAGCAGCAGCACTCTCTGGTGGAACATCCATAGTGTGCCTTTTGGTCATGGCAGAAAGGAAATGAAGGCACAAAGTACATATTTTATTGTTTCCCCTCGTGTCAGTCCCTTCAGCTTTTACTCCTCATACTTCTTTTCCCCTGATCTCAACATCTGTTGTGTCTAGAGAACTAACTCCACCACTGGAAAGACTGAAGTTCTTCCCCACAAACACATCCTTATTTATAACACTGGCTGTATAGCCTTTTTTTTTTTCAATTTCTTGGAATCTTTTCCAGGATTTAGCAATGCTGCATCCATCTCTTTTCACATCACTCTTGCCTTTTTAGCCCTTTCTCCTGGCCATTGCTTTGACTTCAAGCCTTGGCTGTTGTTTATATCTTTACATTTTCATCCAGGGTGACTTCTATTTACACCATTCCTTGGCACCTTTTTTCCTGGCCCCATACCCTGCTACAGCTTCCAGTTCATTGATATATTTTTTTTCTGTCTTGCCCTAAGTTACCTCCCAGACATTTCTCTTTCGTTTGATTCGTTTGCCTCCCCCTCGTGTCTTTGCCCGTCTCCCGTTGCCTGGGTTGCTCTTCTGGAGTCCCAGTGCTGCCTCATCTCAGTAATTACATCTTCTGCCTTAGGCCTGGAGCTGAAGATCACATCCATGTCAGTCCTGTGACACTTCCACCACAAATTTATTCCTTCCTCTACCGGAGTCTTTTAAACTCAGTTCTTTTCCAGTGCAAATGACTATTCCCATATTCTTGACTCTCTTCTACCTTCTCATTGCCTCTGCTTCTCTCTGCTCATATGTCTTTATTGGTTTAGTCCAAGAGAAAATTGTTATTTTATAATGTTTTTTTTTTTCTCCCTTACCCTGGTTTATTTTCCCCTTTTTCCTCAAAATCTTGTTCTTCTGTCCCTTCAGAAATAGAAGCTCCTCAACTGCTCTGTTCTGCTAAACTCAGCACTTGCTTCAATGACCCAGTTCTGGTTCTAATTTCTGTTCTTCTGCATGATCACTCCTACTCTCATCAACCCTTTTATAATGGAAATAGGACTTAGCTGACCTGTTAGAGGGGGAACAAATATTTCACTTCTCCTCCTTTGGTTCGTGTCGTCCTTTCATGTCTCTGAGGTAATGGAGCTGATCGGGTTCTAGAGCTTCTCTCCTGGAAGTCCATCGTAGATCCTCTCCCAGCCCATCTTCTACCCTCTATACTTGGCAGAAATCCATGTTAAGTAGCGACAGTGCTGTGAGATTCCAGAATGTTGCTGGCCCCATAGGGTTTTTACATCAAATGTGTTCAAATTATAGTGTAAAAGAAAGATACTGGCTTCTGGGACTCAGATAAAGTCTTTCCCTTGTGCGTCCTCAACTATTAATAAAGGTTCTAGAGATGGCCATCTCTCCCGAGTCACCTTCACAAAGCTGTGACTTAAACCAGTGAACGCTGAGGGAGGGACCATCAAAGTCCTTCCAGGATGAATAAGTATAAAGGAAAAGACTTTCTCTACTCCTTCAGGAGTACATATTACATGTGTGCATTTAGGCAGCAAATGCTTGAAGAACAATTAAAAACATGTGGGGAGGATCTGTATTTTATGATTGGCCCAAGCAATAGTCTTAATTTTCCAATTGTCTGAAAGATTGAAAAATACCTTTGCTTTTGCTTTTAAAGACAGAATACTAAAAGCTAGGATTTCTGAAAAAGAGACTCTGTACTTGATTAAAATATGTCTTCCCTCCCTTTCCTTCTTTTGAAAAAAGGAGTAAAAGTTGTACCAGCGAACCACAAACCCTTGAAATAATTTTTCTAATTAATTTGCTGTCAGCTTAGTGTTATCTTTTTGGGATGCCTTGCTAATGTGTGTGGACGGAACAATGACCTGAGTAACAGGGGAGCTTCCTACCTGGTTTTATCTAAATGTGCTTCTACAGAGTGTGCTGTATGGAAGAATTATCCAATTACTCTGCCACCAACTGAAAGTGCTCTTCAAAGTCAACTACCCACTCTTCCTTTCCTACTGAAGCAGGTAGGGCATCTCACAGTAGTCTTTTCCCTGGCATTTTATTTTATCCTGGCAACTACGGCTTAGAAACAGGTAAATAATAGTGCTAACGTAAAGAAAAAGTATGTATCCTTGTTGCTTAGCAATTGCTCTCGACACAATGAAGATCAGCTTTTGATGAGGAATTGCACGATGGAAAATATTGTTTCCCATCTATGCTGGTTATTCTAATAAAATATATTAAAACCTCCTGGGAAACTTGTAGGGAAACTCACACAACTATCCTTAAATTTTTGAATTTTTCCTTAATTGTGCTTGTGCTGCCAAGCCGTGCTACTGCTGCCAGTGCTACTACGCCCTTTTCTTTAATCATCTTTTCACCCTCCTCATCTCTTCCCTTCTATTACTGGCCTCTCTTCTGAAGGTACCTGTTACTCTTGGACTCTGGACCCTATTGCCCACAATAATCTGTAACGATAGACGAATTACTGCGTTACGCTGTGTTATTGGGACATAAGAAGCTCAGTAGAGAGAGAGGTGCTTGTTGACCATTTTTGTTTGTATGTTAGGGGAACTGCAGTAAACTGGTCCTCGTATGTGGTGATCCCTCCAGGTGTTGCATCTGCCATTGCCTCCTGTTGCTGACAGCAACCTCAGCAAATACAGCAAAAGTCAATTTTCAGAATTAATGCCAAGTTTATTCCGATACCAAGCTTTCATGCCAGTTTGCTCAAGCCTCTTGAGATGTTCTTCTTCTCGCCTCTTCTCGGCCAATCCTGGAGTAAAGCAGCATGTTTTGGCAGAATTTCAATACTGCAAATCAGTAGAGACTATGTAGACTTTGGCTGCACGGTCCTCTGCATGTGCAGCCTCAGAAGTCGGTATCGTGAAGGATGGCAACTGAACCAGAGAGAGAGCACTGCTCTACAGCCTTGTCCAGGTGACCAGTAGCCTCCCTTGCCACCAACATACAGAGGAAATGCAAGAGTCTGCCTCACCTGGAGTCATAGATTAGATATTAGGAAAAATTTCTTCCCTGAAAGGGTTGTGGAGCCTGGGAAGAGGCTGCCCAAGGCAGTGGTGGAGTTGCCATCCCTGGAGGGATTTCAAATCCCCTCAGACGTGGTGCTGAGGGACATGGGTCAGTGGGGGTTTGGGCAGTGCTGGGTTGGTGGTTGGACTCCATGATCTGAAAGGTCCCTTCCAACATAGATAATGCTATGATTCTATAAGAAATATCCTCTGCTAATGATCAAAAGGTTCTATACCAAGGAACGAGTGTCCTAGACCTCAGCCTGGAGAAGCCCCTACATTATTCTGGCTGTCCAAAGCAGTGGGTGGCACTTTGTCTCTTCATTCTTCTTCCTTCTCCAAGTGGAAGTGGAGCCTTACTTCTCCCCACAGTCTCCTTTTTCCATCTTATTTAGCTCAGCCTTTCTGGCAGTTCTTTGCTCCATCAGCAGCCTTTGCACATCTCACCTCTGTGTCTTCTACGGGCTGTGGGGCTGACGTCTCATTACTCATTTATGACTGTCCAAATAACCAGAAGCACTCTCTTAATGGACACTGCCTCTGAAACCTCTCTGAATGCACGTGAGGAGAGGACACACTCAGTCTGAGGAGAGTGCCATTGGAGCGTGTGTTATTGCAGAGTGCTTTCAAAAGGTGAGTTTCCCTTTATTCTCTTTACAATTTTAATAGCTTTATGCGAAGGCATGGAAATCTTCTTTCTCATATCGGATATATTCTCACAGACCCCCCTCCCAATATCCCGTTTTGCCTCTCTGGTGAGTTAGAGAGTTCATTTTATCATTTGGAATTCCAGATCCTAGGCATTCGCGATGGATTTTATTTCTCGTTCAGCCTAGCTCTCGAGCTTCCCTTTGTCTTCCACTGGCTGTCAGCGAGATGTGGAATAACAGATCACAGTCTGAGACGTCATAATTCCTAAAGCACTGCGTGTTCCTCTGCTGCTGCTCTGTGAGCCTCTCCCTATCAGATAACACTGTGATTTCCAGTATCCTTAGGTTAGGCTCAGGCAGGTTTTTCTACTTCAAAAAAAATGGTAAATATATGTATAATAACCAAATGGAAACGGTGAAGAACGTAGCAGCAGGATAGGTAGAAGCTCTGGTGACTCCTCTATAGCCTCTGCTATAGGGAAGCTCTCTGTAGCAAGCCTTTTGCTTGAAGCTGAGGAAGGGTAATGTTTTTGTAAAGTGTTTTGGGATATAGAAGTGAAAAGAACATGGGGATGGGACTGGGGGGGGGATTTGCTGTGTGGTTGATGTCTGGACTGTGTGCTCAGCCTCTGGCACACACATCAGAGCACTTTCACCACCGCCTGCCCGGGTATGCTCTTTCCTTTCTCCTCCTCCTCCTCCTTTAAAAAGAATTACTGTTTACATGTAAGGGTCGCCTGCTTTTGACCAGGTAGAGAGATGTTCTGCCACTCCCTGTAGTATTTATGACGTTCTTACTGTCGGCATCGAACCTTGTCTTTAATTTCCTTCCCTAGATGATGTTTTTTTAGCCTTGCAAGTGCCGAGATTTTTTTTTTTTTATGTCCAGAAAAAATCTTGGGATTTCTCTAGTGTTTCTAAATTCATACACTGCTTAAATTAATGACAATTAATTCACACTGTGTTTGCGGGGAGGTGCCAGGCCCCCTACCCTGTAGTGTTTTTCTCTCTTTGCTCGCCCTTGGACCACGGGTAGATCCCACCAGCCTTCAGCTTCATCCGTGCAGCGTGCGTTTTTGCCTGCTTTGTTCTTGCACGGTATTGTTCCTTCCTTCTTTTTCATGTGGGTTTTTTTTGTGTTATTGTTTGTTGTTTTTTTTTTTTTTTTTAATCCTGCTAGACCATTTCTTCCTAGCCCACCCTGAGTGCAGCACACGTCCCCATCCCAGCCAGCGCTGCTGCCGTCCCCCCGGGGTTGGGGAGGGGGGTTTGGGGGTGTCTCCTGGGGGCGCGATGCCCGGGAACGATGTCGTGGTGTTAGACGGCTCGTTAAAATTTCATGAGAACCCGACACGCTCATGACACAAGACGGAGCTTGGAACAGAGTCCACTTGTCAAAATAACACCGAGCCAATAAGCACGTCATGGGTGGAGCTACCGCAGCACGGGCAAAACTAATTCTCAATGAAGACCTTTTTATTAAACACCCTGGGCCTGAATGAATCGGGTCGGGGTTGCTTGGCTCGCGACAAACTAGGGAATTCCTTGATTTTTATTAGTGCAGGCTGAAAAATCCAGAGGGTTGGGTGGGTTTGGTTGGTGTGGTGTTTTTTTTTGTTTGTTTTTTTTTCCCTGTGAAGTCTGGGAAGCCAGAAAGCTCTAGGAATGGGATTGATGGGGAGCCGGCCGTTATGAATTTTTCATGAGCTGGTGTGCGGGGCTGAATGGCTCCGGCGCGCGTCGGTGTGGAGCTGGCAGCCCAGCCGCATCCGCACGGAGGCTGCTGCTGACACACAGGAACCCCTCTGGCGCATTTTCAGAGGGGAGAGCTGGGCTGATAAAGGGTTTTCCGACAGCCCCGGCTTATCGTCCCTTCGATTTGTGCTGCCGTGGCTTCAGGCAGCCTTTCCATCGGGAGCCCGGCCGTGGTGAACGAGCAGGGACAGCTCTGCCGATCTCTCAGCCTTTTCAATCCGCGGCGATGCCTGCCTGATGTGTTTTTGTTCCTTTTGCTGAATGCTGAGAGCTCAGGCAACGTCTAAGCTATGACAGCAAGAGATTCTTCCAGGGAACTTGCCGCTCCAGAGTCAGAGATTTACATAAGGACTTTCAAAGAACAAATGCATTTAGAGCTGGAGCTTCCCAAGCTGCCCGGGAACAGACCTACGTCTCCAAAAATCTCCCCTCGCAGTTCTCCGAGGAACTCCCCGTGCTTTTTCAGAAAGTTGCTCGTCAACAAAAGCATCCGCCAGCGTCGTCGCTTCACGGTGGCACATACATGGTAAGATCTGCCGGGTACCAGTCTGGGTTTCCAGAACAGCGTGTGTAGCTGGGGTTTTAACTGGGGGGGGGAGGTAGGGAGGGAAAGGAGCTGAGATTTGTTCACCGCCGCTCCCTGAGAGTGTTAAATGAATAAGAGGAGAAGGCAGCCAAAGTCTGTCTAACGCAGCGCCTCGACAATTGTCATCCAGCTTCTGTTCTGGGGGATAAATCCAGCCCGTTTTTCATGCGCGCCGCGGTTAATCTCTGTCGAACAAAGGCGGCAGCCGGTAACTTTCCCAGGCGTTGTGTTGCTGTAGGTAGAACACGTTCATTCATTTCAGAACCATCAAGATGTGGGTTCTTTGGTTGTTGTTGTTTTTTTTTTTCTGCCCCATCAGCTGTGACTGCAGATGAGAGCACAGCCCGGGCGATTCGGGCAGGAGTTAAAGGCTGGAAAGGGCTTTAACTTTGCTGTGTGGGGCTTTTTAAGCAGTTTTTGCTGGCCACAAATATCCCTTCTTTCAGCCATTTTTTTTTTTTTCAAGGAAACTCCGGCGAAGAGTCTTCTTTTCCCTCCCTTCAAATTGCTAACCCCAAATAGTCAATTTGCATGCCATTACAGTTGATTGTGAGCTGCCTCTGACTGTCAGTCACCCTGGTTAAACCACGCCATAAACAGGAATCAAAAGATGGAATTCAGGAAAATCTACGTGCAATCTCATCGATTTGTTTACTAAATTTTCTCTAGTTGGGTCACGCGTGGTCCACCTTTTAAATTCCACAAGTCTCTAGAAGTATGTGCTGGTTGACTGTGGGAATTAAGGCAGAAAACTTTGAGTAATGTGAATATTTTTAAACCCTGCTGACACGTAGCCGTATCCATTGCCTTCCCAGTCCATAGCCTGGAGGGGAGGAGAGCAGATGAGGGTATCCCCTGCTGGATCTGCACCAGCCGGTTGGTTTGGGGGTATCTGAAATGCCCATCCTTGCCTGCAACTCTTAAAAATAGAACATTATTTCAAAATGGTTCGTTTGAGTCGTGCTGGGATATTCCAGAGCTGTATTCACTTCTGAAGTGAATTGCCAGTTTCTTGCTTAGGGTGGTATTAGTAACTCTTACAGTTGTTTTGTGCTTTTAAACAGGAAGAAAAAGAAGAGGAAAAAGTGTAAACTTTGATACCAGGGAGTATGTACTGAGTAGAACTGGGATAATTGACTTTTAAATTGTTTTAAAACACAGTCTGAAATGCGTATGGAGCGTAGCAGCATTCAATTCAAATTAGAATTCTAGAATCGTGCAGCCTTTCTGCCTTTTTTTTTTTTAATCCAGGCATTAATAACATCCACCCAAACTGGTTACACGCTGTGTTTCAGGGCGTTCTTCAGCTTCCTCTGGCATTTTAATTGGTTGTAGTCTAATTGCGTTTAGGTTGATACGCATTAATTCCCTTGAGCATCTGTCGTGTCTCTCAGGGTTGGAACAGTGGGATGCTGCTTTGGACCAGATGATCTCCAGAAGTTCCTTCCAACCCCACATAATTCTGTGATATAATTCTGC
>JAOTQQ010000004.1:32576578-32587260 GCA_026546715.1 Gallinago undulata
GCAGGTTGGAGGGGGCTTGGAGCAACCTGGGCTGGTGGGAGGTGTCCCTGCCCAGGGCAGGGGGTGGCACTGGGTGGACTTTAAGGTCCCTTCCAACCCAAAGCTGTGATTCTATAATCACTAGCTTTGCTGTGATCTAGCTACCACTCCAGGCTTGGGCTCCCTGGATGCCCTTCTTCTCCAGCCCTACCACCTTCCCTAGGTGCTACTACTGGGGTAATTTCCTCTGTGGTCATGGATTTGGCTCCATCCTTATTCCCGTTGCTTGAGGTCTGGTTTGGGGAGGGAGGGATGTGGGATCCCAGAGCATTTGAGTTACCCCATCACAGAGGTGGACCGCAGCATTCCAGAGAGGAACTGGGTTTGCTTGTGGTTAGCAGAGTCAGTGTATAACCTTCTGTATTTAAGTATTTCTGTAGTGGTGGACTTAAGCAGGAAAGTTTTCACAGCAAGTAGTAATTATGTACATCTCTTAACTACGACTGCTCTAAATTAATGATGACAAGCTGTAACCGTCCTTAACTTTGTAGATCTGAGTATCAGTCTGTTTTCCAAAGCTCTCTCTTCCCCCTTAGGGAACGTGTCCTTTTAAATCTAGTCAAGGTCTGTGTTGTCAGACTGGTTTCCCCCAACAAACCATTCTGTTGAGCTGCTGGAGGTCAGATGTGGAGCATGAAAACAAGGTTGTCCATCCCGTGTCTGTAGACTGGGTTGCCCCCAGCGCTTGCTGGGCTTGCTGCTTGCTTTTCAGACAGTTTGCTGCGAGATCAAACCCATGTATCTGTTCAGTAAACAGACTGATCAAGAGGTCACAGTGTATTCATCAATTATTTTGAGGCAGCCCTCTTTTATTTGATACTGAGCTCCTTCGGTTCCGGATGAAATCGATGGAAGCTACGAATGTTTTGTGCTTCTGAATCGTAGCCACTAAGGCATTACTTATTTAGTATTGCTCTCGAGGACAGCTGCTAGCAATTGATAAATTATGTACTTACCACATAAAAAAAAAAAAAAAACCAAAAAACCCCAAGACAACCCACAGCTGAAGCTCCAGAACTCCCCAAAGAACTTCATTGTCATTTAACTGATATTTGCGAGACAAATATCCTTAAATGTTGAGAAGAACGGATGAGGAACAATTCCGTTGTCTCAAGAGATCTCTTCACTACGACACTGGTAGTGAGACGCGGGTGATTCCGTTGGCATGATGGCAACGGAGAGGAGGTGGTGCAGGATGGAGAAGGTGACACTGGAAGACCCACGTTGAAAGAGAAGTTGGCGTGATGAGAAGCCCACGCAGTTTGTAGCAGCGTGATCTTGAAATGGGCTTCCCCAGAGCACAATATCTCGGCAATCTCTGTAAGCCCAGGACCTACAGTCAGCTGCTGCCACTTCTTCTACCTTACAGAAACGTTATCGTAGACACAAGGATGTTCTCTCACACTCTCTGCCTACACCGAAACCGCCTTCTGAAATCACCAGGACCTGAAGCTTTGCCCTGTTTTCAAGAAGGGCTTGACGAAAATCTGCATTACTGTACTTGAAACCTGCCTCCAGAAGGAAGGGGGGGAAATAATTCTTTAAATGTCAGGCTTTGCTATTTTTACAGTGCAGCCCAGAAAGAAGCTCTTGCGTCGCTGTCTGCATTCACGGTTGCGGTACAGCGGACAATTAGTGCCGTTTGTCTTGTACTTGTCAGTTGTTATTTTACAACAACAACAAAAAAATAATGGTAACAGGTTGTAAATGCTTTCGGTTGGTCAGCCTGTTGTGAACGGAATGGGAATCTTCTTCAGCCGCGCCTGGGAAGCATTGAAGATTTTTTTTTTTTTTTTTTTAAGCGTAGTTTATGGACTTTGGGTTGGAATTTCATTTACTCAGATTCTGTAAAGCAGAACTCCCCGGAAGGCTGAGTGAAAAATGTCAGGACTCTGCTCTGTAGGGTAGAAATATTTCCAGATAAGTTGTTTTATTGTGTTCAGAGCGTGTTTGTATTGTTTAGGATTCACGTAACATCAACCACTAACAACGTTTGACAGTGTTCTCCTTCTCCCTCTCCCTCGCTCAAAACAGCCTCAAGGTGGACTTGAGAACTGGGTTTGGCTTTCATGGTGGGTTGAAATAATTTAGAACGAAATAAAAGGACTTAAATTGATGATAATTCACGAAGTGAAATTTGAAAAATATGATGATGGATTTTCATTGCTCTATTCTGTAATAATAGGTGTGGGAGCAATTGATGACAATTGTGTTTCTGCGTCGGAGTTTTCCTGTCGATCCTGATCTCCATCACTTGCTCACCATCACCTCCATCGCTGGACACTCTCATCAGTCAGGCTCAGATATCAGACCCAGTGCTTTCCTCAAGAACTTTCTGTTAGTTGACTTATTCCCACTTGTTGGGTAAACTTCAAAAGAAGATTAAAATTGGGGAACCGTGATCTCGCCTCTGTGCTGAAGGGATGGGAGAGAAAACAAGAGAAGGTGGCAGGAGATGGTTAAACACAACATGGATGGTCACGTTATTAACGTGTAAATAATAAGTATAGAAGTGAGCTCAAAAATATATTGAGCCAATGTTTTAAAAACTTGTTTAAAGTTGGCAAATATTCACAGATCTCCAAGTGATATGATTTATAGGTCAAATTTGGCAAAACAAGGAGTGTAGGACTGAGTTTGGAATTTGTCTCTGAGACAAGGGACTTACCTTCATGACTGTTGTCCACAGAAGAGCATCTTGTGCCCCAGCCTGGTGACATTTGGAGCAGTCAACCCCGAGGTTTAAGTCCCAGGCATTTAGTTGTTTGTTTGGGTGTTTTTTTAGCGATTCCCATCCAAACAAACACAGTATTTCGTTGCTAAAATCTAATTTCCAAGTTGTTCAAGATAAAATTGCTCTCCTAAGAAAGGTCTTGGTTAATTTCTCATTTCTCTTGGTAACGTGTTACGAAGGGTAAAGAGAAAGAAATTCCAATTATTTCCGGACTTCAGGGAAAATATTTCCTGCGTAATAAACACCGCAGGTTCGTTCATTCACGTGTGTTGGGGTGGAAACTGATTTCTCCATGAAAGAGCAATTGTGGGTTGGAAATGAGTGGCAGCACTCATTGTCCAATCCCAGTTTTTTTTTTTTTTTCCCTCTTTTTAAATGGAATGGTCCTGGGTGGTAGTGATACAAACCTGAAATGGCATTGCCCCAGGCAAATAATACCCCGTCTAATGTATTTGATTTTGCAAAGCTAACGAGCTGAGTTCCATTTTAGCTTTCACTGCTATCAATGGTTGAGGGAAAGGGAGGACAAGAAACTGAAACAGATCTGCCTTTTATCGTGGTATCACTCAAGGTAAACGTTAGCGATGCCTTAAGGAATCTTTTGGAAAAAAAAAATGTAATATTTAGTGGTGTGTACAGAAAAAAAAAAGAATCTGTAATGTATTTTTGTTAGATTTACAGCGACTGTGGGTTTTGGTGGAGCATTTGGTTAACTATCTAATGAATAATTCTGTGTTGCTAATCGATGAACCCTGTCATACAGACCAAAAGCTGACTTTCAAGAGAATAAAACCACAGCATTTAGCTAAAGGAGGACCAAACTGGGACGTTCGTGTGGTGGGAGGGGAGGCTGTGGGAAGCCCACGAACCATTGAGGGGCATCAGCTCTTGGCTGAAAGAGGAGATGATTTATTTATTAGATTTTTATAATAGTCGATATTAAAAATCTCCCAGCAGAAGCAGTCAGGTTATGATGTTAATAAAAAACCAGCATTAAACGAGCAGAAGCGTTTTGATATAAGCACAGGGGTGGGCTTCAGGAGACCTTCGTGGCTGATCCCTCTATTTCTCTGAAAAGGTTTTGTTCAACCAAGTACCTGATGCGTTTTTGATGCCGTGCTTCTGCCAGGAGAGACACGGGACTGGGAAACAAAGGGGAGGATGTTTCCCTGATGAGCTTGCAGTCTTAATTAACGAGACTTAAGAAAAACAATTACCACAGATAAAGGTTAAAAAGGAGATAGGAGAGATAAAAGTAAATCTCAAACAGAGAGGAGAATGAAAGCAGAGATGTGAATGTTCAAGAATCTGCCTCAACTGCGAAGAGCAGGCATTAATACAAATGCTTTTAGAGCTGCAAATGGCTTATTTTCATCCTGGATCTCTTGATCTCCAGCGTCAGAAATTTGAATTTTGGATTTCAAAGCCAAGTGAAGAATTTCAGAGACTTCTAGAACAGCGCAGGGTAACATATGTCACCTTTCCAAGCAGATGCATTTTTGAAGGCGTTTTGGGTTTAAAGCAATACAGAAATATCTAAAAGCAGCAGTATGTTGCAATTGGAAGTAACTTTTTATTTTTCATTTCAGTGTGACCCCAGCGTGGGCAATTATCTGATATTCCCTGTTTGAAAGCAAGGCCCCGGGCTGGGAATGCTGGAGCTTGGAACACTTGGGTAGATGTGCCTCCTAAGGGAGGACTGTTCACAAAAATTATAGGTAACTTTACCTGAGTTAAAACAAATAACAACAATCACGTAAAGCTTCCAAGCTGTTCAGTACCCTTCAGTCAGCTTTTTCTTGTGGCATCTCCTTAAAATAACTTTTTTTGTTGGTACAATTGTGGTTTCAGGGTACAACTTTATTTGTTAATTTCTAAGAGGCAATAGGGATGGTTTTTTGTTTTTTGGTTTTTTTTTTATGGTGATCTGGTTTCTGGTTGTTGGGTTTACTGAGTCTCTTCAGATCTAGGAACCAGGAAACTGCAATAGTGATAATTTTGTGATGTTGAAAAATTGATCTTTGCAGCTTGGAATGAGTCGGCTTCGTGCGCTGAAGTTAAATTGATGGGGTAACTATGACTGGTTTTGTCACCAATAATTCTTGCCTTGAGCAGGATATTAAAAAGGGTAAATGAATTAAAACCAGAACTGCTACCGACTACGCATTTTTATTTGACTTTCTTAATGTTAAATTAATTGTTGACAGAGATTATTTAGGTAGATTGGTTTTGTGCTACAGTTTAAATTAAGCCATTGTGGTATTACTTAGCATGCAGAAAAGAGCCTTCCAAATTTTGGAAAGGTCACTACTGTTAATCATTTCAGGAAGGCAATCAAATATGCTAGTAATGACTCAACTGAAAGGAATAACCAAGATTACAAACTTCTTAGTGCTTAATAAGTAGATTTCAGAGGTGTTTGCCGTAGCGGGTGTTTGTGGTTGAGTTTGACTCTGAACTTGGAGCTCATTTTGAGTAAAGTGAGAAACTTCTGTGTATTGAGACCCTTCTCGTTCTCCAGGTGTGCACCCCAAACTGGAATCATATTTTATGCATTTTTAAGGTTTCCATCGATAATATCAGTATGTCTTTTGTGCTGCTGGGAATGGCATTCGCTTTGGTAAGGTCTTGTTAAAGAGGAGGCGGTATGGACCAGAAGGTATAAGCACCTATGAATAATAGGAACCTAATGCAACCATTCCTGTACAAGAATTATTACAAATATATTTTTCATTAGAATTTCTTTATTGAAAAATTGTCACAGGTCTCATAGGAACGAGATCCTATTTTCATTTTAAGACTGTTTAATTTTTAATCGTTTTTAGTCCTCCTTTCAGGATCACATTATTTTTGAAAATAATCCACTAACCTTCTCTACATCTTAGTATTTATGGTAAATAGGATGTATAGACACAGTACAAATAAAAGAACTGACAAACTATGAAGTAACTCAGGGTTATTTGTTTAGGTGTTCCTTCCCCTCACCCCCAAAGTCTGTAAATCCTAACTAACGAGGAGTCCTTTAGTTTACAGAACACACGAGCAGAAGAAACATCGAAGGATTTAGCAGAATGACATTTATTTATTGTATTTTTGAGTGCCTAGCCCGTGTTTAATTGTATTTTATATATACCCAATGCTCATCTGTTTGCTCTTGAGCATTCTGTTCTGCACAAGCAAACGATGCTCTGCTGATGCTCAGTCTCTGCAGAGGAACCCCTCATCCAGCTCAGATCCTGCCCCAAAGGTGCGCAGTTTCCTCTTCCAATAACCTGCTCAGCCGTGGGATACAGGGATGAGTATTCCCGTGGGTCTGGAATAAATTGTCCTTAGTGTCACAGCTTTAGCTACTTCGCAGACTATTGTATTTAGAAAATATTTTGGTCTAGAAGCTTCGTCTAATCTCCTGCAATTTTATTCTGCGTTTCATCCCATTATTCCTAGCAGTGCTTTTATCCTTTACCACTCTAATATGTTTCTTCTTTCTCGTGTTAATACCTGGAAAGTAATGTTGATGATCAGCATAACTGTATTAGCTATAACATACCTAAAAGATAAATGTTTTCTTATTTTAATCTTTCTTTATACTAATCCCACGGGGCCTTTTACGCTTGTTTTCTATTTCCTTTCAAACCGATCTGCTTTCTCTGTAGCATAGGCTGTCATTTCAGGTGCCAGCATTGTGTTTCTTTTTCTATGCTTGGACTATCCCTATTGTACTAATTTTTGCTGATAAACAAGGGAATTTCTAATGTTTTAGACATACGATCCGAAGAATCCAATCTCATTTGAGCGTCCTGCTGTTCTTGCATCTCCTGGGCTAATGCGTTTTCCTGTAGACAATTTGTTTAGCTGAGGATTTAATCAGCTGTAGCATCTATTTTTCGTTCCCGCTGTTCCCAGTCTGTACCTTGCAGAGCGCGTTATGGATCGACATTCAAGTTGAGGTGGAATCCACTGACTTCACGTTTCTAATCTTGCATTTAATTTTTAGAAACATGGTGGTCATCTTCGTATCTTTGAATATTTTTTTTATGAAGCTGGCCAGCTTATTTAGCTCTTAAAAGGCTTTCTTTTCATTCCACTGCAGTAATCCTTTCCTGAACTGGTTGGGTTGAGCCGTTTTGATTGGTGTGACATGCGTGTCCCTCCTGCTGCTCTACTTGGATTTACATTATACGCGGAAGATTAATCTCCAGGTCATCAAGTTAAAGTCTTCTGAGGACAAAGCAGGAGGAATTTTCTGGACTGATTGTTTCTGAGTTGCTGTTTGTACACCTGCATAGTGGTTCTCCTTACTCTTTGCCCGTGGCTTTTGATTCGCAGTAGTCAAAGTCGTTGTATGTGGGCAAGGCTGTGCTGTTTTGTCCCTGGTGTCCCAATGGGAAGCGGTGGCATTGGTCTGCACTGCTGATGGACACCAGCAGGAATGGAAATGGCTCTTTGTTCCTGTGGGTCTCCATCTCCTCACAGCTTGAAGCATGCTCAGTGAACATTGTGGTTGGGTCTGGGGAGAAGAGTTATCACTCAGGTTTATGCTTTGATGCTTGAGGTCCTTAGATAATTTCAGGACCTTGGAGATGGGAGACAAGACCTTTGGTCACTGTGGATGCTCGGTAAGGAGCAGGTGCTGACAGCAAGTGAGCTCTGTGTCCAGGGGGACATAGGTAAGAGGAGACAGGCCGATGGCAGGAGGAAAGAGCTGGGAGAACTTGCGTATGTGATGTGTCACGTTCATAGAATCATAGAATGGTTTAGGTTAGAAGGAGAGTTAAAGCCCTTCGAGTTCTAACACCCCAGCCCCTGGTTCTAACATCTCCCACCAGCCCACGTTGCTCCAAGCCCCCTCCAACTTGGCCATGAACCCCTCCAGGGATGGGGCAGCCACAGCTTCTCGGGGCAACCTGGGCCAGGCTCTCACCACCCTCCCACCAAACAAGTTCTTCCCCACATCTCAGCTCCATCTCCCCTCTTGCAGTTTGAAGCCATTACCCCATGTCCTATCGCTACATGACCTTGGAAAAAGTCCCTCCCCACCCTTCTTGTAGATTCCCTTCAGATACTGGAAAGCTGCTCTGAGGTCCCCCGGAGCCTTCTCTTCTCCAGGCTGAACCCCCCCAACTCTCTCAGCCTACCCTCCCAGCAGAGGGGCTCCAGCCCTCCCAGCATCTCTGTGGCCTGCTCTGCCCCCACTCCACCAGCTCCATGTCCTTCTGATGGTGGTGGCCCCAGAGCTGAAGACAGCACTGCAGAGGATTTCCCCAGAGTGGAGCAGAATCCCCTCCCTCACTCTGCTGGCCACACTTCTTTTGATGATGTTTACTTACTTAATTTGGAAGCAACACTGCCGCTTCTTCTCCAGCCTTAGGGAGCCTCTCCTGTCCAGTGTGTCAGAGTCACGTTGTCCAGAAGAGCCCCTCACCGTGCTGTCTGTCCGAGAAAGCAGCCTGACAACAACTACACAAAGGAGCTGTGTGGCTGCTGGAGGACTGAGCTCCCTGTCAACTGGAGGGGTTGTGAGGTCCCAGGCATGGAGCCATTTCAAGGTACCAACAAAATAGGGGTGGTGGGAAGAGGACAGCAAATTGCCCGTTTCCAGCTCAAGACATGGAGAGGAGCTGCATAGGACTGTCCCTCCTTAGTAGACAATCCCCTTCAGGAGAACTCAGGGTGTAGATGTGCAGGACAGTGCCTGCCACCAGTAACAGGACAAAGTCCTGCTCTGGGACTTCTTGTGTGGACTATGGCAGAAGATGGAAGTGAGGAGCACCCTTTTCCCTACCACCTGCCTCAGTGCCTCCGCATCAGCCCCAGCATCATTACTGCTCCCCGGCTGCCCACTTGTGCTGCTGCCATGGAACACGGGCTTTCCTTCAGGGCTGAGAAGCACCATGAGATACCCCAGGTACTCCCCTGAAACACCGTTTTTAAGGTCACAGTAATTAATATACAAATTCTGCTGTAGCCAGGGTGAGTCCCAGAACGTGTGATGCTCTGGGACGTGTGCATCTGCAGGAGCATGTGTTTTGACAAGTCCCATATGTTGCCACCTACACAAGGAAATGTAATTTCTGCCTGTTCAGCCTCAATCCTTCCTTGGTGAGAACGTTAATGTTTCGTGAGGCGCTTCGCTGTTGACCGGTTTTCCACCACTTCCTACGTCATTGCTCCAGATCTGTCATGTCATTCCTAGGGGCTGTTGATATATTTACAGGACTGAAGTCTCTGCCGTTCCCAATACACCATGTGATTTTTCCAGCAGTGTTTAAGCCAGGGGGCTCGGGAAGCTCTGTTATGGGGGGGCTCTTTGGGGAGCAGGAAACCATCTTCCGGGGAGAACCTGAGCACCACACTTTGTCTCCTCATCCACCCCCTATTTCTGTGCTGAAGGTTTCATTAAGCTGTTGCCAAGAGATTATCCCAAAGTGCAAATCAGATCCATGGGAAGAGATTAAATTTACTTTATTTTTAAGCTGAATTCATCCCAGGTTTTATTTGTGGGTTTGTTTTTTTTTTTTTTTTTTCTTTTTTATTGGCAGCCCAGCGTTGCGGGGCACCGTGCTGTGATTGGAGCTGTAGTAGACCGAATCCAGTAGTTACACCAATTACTTTTTAGGTTCATGTACTATTTTTAATTGGTCTTTTTTTCCCTTAATGAGCTATCTATTGTCCCGTGGATCATGCCGTTAAGTACTGCTGTGTGTACCCTTGGTTTCTCCATTCTCAAAATATCTGTGTATGAAACGACCACAGTTCAATCCGCAGTCCCTGGCAGAGCACCGCTGGGTTTTTTGGAGAGCTGGGTTTTATGAGTTTTGGAAAACAATGTCCTTTTCAGTATAAGCAGTCCTTACTTAATGCATTAACTTTCAAGGGCTGAAAAAAAAAAAAAATCAATGGAGTGTCCAGATGCAGTGAAAGTGAAAATTATTTCAGTTTTCTCATTGAAATAACAATTGGAAATTGGGCGAGTCCAAAATGTATGTTGCTGTATGACGGTGGGCAGTTGATGGCCTCTGGTAGAGGCTTGAAAAATAGAAGGTTGTGCCATAAACCACATTTTTTTATTCTGCTTCCAACACAAATTAGCCAAATCGTTGTCTCATTTTGCTGGGGTTGTTTTTGGTGCCTCTTGGTGTGCTTTTAACACAGCAGAGGGTGAGAGGTAAGCTGCAGTTTCCATGATGTATTTCATTTGTACACTTTTTTTTTCTTTCAGAGTTTCATAGTCATCCCATTAATTCTTTTCTGAATCTTAGCACTTTTTCACTACTGTAATGAAGAGACGTTGCAGATACAAATTATTCATATCTGTAGGACTCGGTTGGGCAGATGTTGTGGTCAGGATTTCTGGGCATCAAGCATAATCCGTTTGGTGACCTCCAGTTGAAAACCATGGAAAAACACTTGGTAGAAGCTCACTTTGACATAACCACAATTAGCAATTTCCAGCAGGCTCTGCTGTAAATGAATTGCCCTTACATGAGAAAAGAGAGGGAGAGGATGTGAATGTGGTGTTTTTGGAGGCTTCTTGCCACATCTCAGCTGCTGACTGATACCCAGTGCAGAGGATTTTCTCTTCTTGGTGGAGGGACCATCCCATTGCTGTTTTTCATGGCTGCCCTGGGATATATGGTATTTGCAGATACCAGTCAGGTGAGGAAAGACTTCTCTTGGTGGAGAGCTGACGACTGTCTCTGCTGGGTGAAGCTGATTGTCTGTAACACCCAGTGTCACCTCCTCTGGCCAAGGAAGAAGAGGAATAGAGTCATAGAATGGTTCAGGTTGGAAGGGACCTTAAAGATTATTGAGTTCCAACCTCCTGCCCTGGCCAGGGACACCTCCCACCAGCCCAGGTTGCTCCAAGCCCCCTCCAACCTGCCCTTGAACCCCTCCAGGGATGGGGCAG
>JAOTQQ010000004.1:32588780-32600508 GCA_026546715.1 Gallinago undulata
CAGGGGAGTTGGACTAGATGATCTCTATGGTCCCTTCCAACTCCAAAAATTCAGTGAAATTCAGTGAAATATATATAGAATAGCAAGAAATAGCAAGAGAGTTGCATTTCTAGTAATTGTCCTAGTGGTCTGGGGATGGCTAAAAGTGATACTGTCAGATGGAAAGTCAAGCTTTGTACAGGCTCAATAATAATAATAATAATAATAATGCTCGATATTAGGCAACGTTCGGTATTTCTGACACTCTCAGGAAAGATTTGGAAAATGGTGTTACCTACTCTTGAGGCAATTACTTTCTTTTAGTTATACAAAAGCTTTCAGGAGGAGGAAACTTCCTTCCATGTCTGCTGCAGGTAGGGCAAGAAATAATGAGCAAGGCCTGGGGCAAGGGAGCTTCTCGGGCTATAGGCATCCTGAAAAACTCTGGTGGAGGGATGATGAAGAACTGACCTCCAGTGCTTGGGCGGGCTGTGAGGTCTGAAACATTTGTTGGGTGAGGTTAGAAAGTTTTGGATTTAGTTGGACCTATTGGGGACTGTGGGAAGAGACCAGATGACTTCTTGAAATCCCTCACAGGGTTGTCTTTCTGCTCACAGAAAAGGTGTTGCGGATATTCAGGGGAGCTTTGGTGGCAGCACTGACAGAGAACTTCCATGACAACGTAAAATGTATAGTAGAATAACAGAAGTGAAGATAAAAGAACATTTATCTTAAAAAAAATTATAATATTACTCACTTAACTACTTAAAGACTCTTTCTTATGCAGGTATAGGTGAGTACAAATCTCCTTCTACCATATAAAAACAGTAGAAACCAGACCTTGCTGGAAAGGTTGATGGCTGGAGTTGATAAGGCAGCACAGGTTCTTTTAGTCCTTTTTATCCCCATTTTAGTTGCCCTGCCATTGGTGTCAAATGTGTCAGGGATGTCTGCAGGATAACCTGCCCATCCTCTGAGTGATTGCTCCTGGGGCAGATTTATTGAGCTCCAGGCCACACCAGGCAGATCTCATACCTTCCTGGTCCCTTCAGAGGGCTCATTATATTTGTTGGGGTTTTTTCCCCTCTTTTTCCCTAGAGATGCAGCTGTGACCTCACCTGCCTCCTCCAAATATTTATCATCTGTGTTGTTGGAAAAGTTAGAGTCCATGAGCAGCCTCTTCATGGTGTGTGTCCGCTCTCCCTGATGACACCAAAGTCCTGTCTCCAGAGGAAGGAGATGATCTGTGAAGTATTTTTTTCAAGTTGTAGATCCTTAATTTGAGAGGGAAAAAAAATGTGTTCTTGAATGAGATGGTGCAACATCTGCTGTGGACTAGCAGTAGTGAAGCTGTCATCAGCTTTCTAGGTTTTCCATGAGAAAAAATAATGTTATTCTTCTGCAAGAGGCAGAGCTACACAGGTGGACTTGGTCTGGTCTTTAAGGTCTGCCACCTTGATGACTATGGGAGGAGCTGGTATAGCCAAGTTTTGTCCATTTTAGCAAATAATGGTAATAGGAGGCTCAATAAGAGCAAATCCAGAGAGGAGAACAGTAGTGAGGAACCAGTGTCCACAGAGATTTGTCCTCCAGGTTTTACTTTGGGCTGGTTCCATAAGCTGAGTGCCCGTTGGGGGCTGGAGAGCCCTGGGTGCATCTGGGGTTTCAGTTCTAGTTTTCAGTTGAGTTTCATCTGAAAAGTTCTAGTTTGTGGCCGCAAATTGCAACCAAAACACCGTTCATGGAGACGGCTGGGAGAGTTGCTTCAAAAGTGAGCTTCCATCATGACCAAGACCAGGAGTGTGGGCACGCACCTGGAGACATGGATTGTTGGGTGTTGGTCATAGCCCCTTCCAGCAGAAGACATCTTTATCTTCTGCTTCAAGCAGTAGTGGTAGAAACCACAGCACTGTGAGGTCAATGAGTGTCCCTGTGCCTTGCACGGTGTTGTCCATCATCCGTGTTTCTTCTTCCTCGCTTACAGTTAACTGGAAGGTTTTTTTGGCGTGATAGAGAACGTGGAAACTAGTGTCGTGCGTTGCCTTCATGCTCTCACCTCGGGAATAATGCCTGAAATAAAAGTAAGATGAAGTAGTCGGCTACAAATCCATTGCTACCTGGTTACTATGGCAGTTAATCAAGGGACCATGGAAACAATAGAGTCCGTGTTGCGTGACTGATGCTGTAGCTGCCACCTTTAAACCAAGAGTGAGGAGGAGTGGGTGGAAGCCTCTATACGTTGAGATGTATATATGTGTCAGTGTATGTGTCTGGAGGAGGAAAAAACCATGGAGAGGTGAGACACGAAAAGGATGCTATCGTTAATATAGTGTGTAGCATGTGCCATTATTAAAGGCCAAAATAAACAAAAACCATCGCCCTCACAGAGGAGATCTTCCCGCTTGTTCCCCCCTAAATCACATCCAAGTTGTTTATGCAACAGGAATGAATTTTTTTTTTTAAAAAATCCATTGTAACTCTTTCTTGTCCAGCACTTTGGTGAGAATGAAATTGCCTTATTTAAATTACTTAAATGATGTCCTGTGAAATCTCAGTCATTGTTGTTTAAGTAGACATTTTTAAATGGGTTGAGAAGCTGGGGAATGGTAGAACTCTCCCCTGGGAGTTTTCCCCTATTTTCCTTATTGGTGACTGATTTCAGTTATTGCCTCTATCCCCAAATTTCATTCACGGCTGACCGTAGAGATGAAAATACTGTTAAGAGTGCAGTGGCTGTTACTCTATAATCTCATTGAGAAGCTGAATAATGCGCATTTATATTCTGTTACCATCCTTGCCAGAACATTTATTTATTTATTTATTGTTCTTTTTGTCCCTGCTGTGATTTCAGACAGGGTTGCAGTTGGTTGGGGCTGTGCCTGGGACTGAAAGCCCCCGATACCCAAACCCACCAGGATTTTCACTAAAACCCACCAGGATTCGACAAAAGTATAAATCTTTGTATCGTTAATCTAATTCTTGGGTCTCTTCCTGGCTTGAAGAATAGAATAAAAGGCAGCTCTTTATGTTAGCCAGGAACACTTTCTACAAGGTTAATTATAATTTTGCGGATGATCCCTTACTCTGATGCCAGCTGTTCTGGACAGGATGGGTTATACCCACCCAGGGTTTGAAATACAGCAACGTTACATCCTTAATAAGCTTTTATTTTGCTTATAATGCGTCTTGTGCAGGAGTTGGCAGCCTGGATGGACTCAGAAGTGTGATTCTTGATTGTTTTATTTTTAATTTAGTAGGATTTGTGCTGCGAACCCCACTCGAGCCGGCCTTCTTTTGTATCAGTGACACTTTTGTTCTACATATTTTATTATGAAGGTTATTTTCTGTCACGTACTCTTAGGTTTATAGCTGCTGTGCTTCATGTGACATGTTCCATCACCTAGGGTTTTGTTCAGTGAGATGAAGTCATAGAATCACAGAACGGTTTGAGTTTGGAGGCACCTTAAAGATCACCGAGTTCCAACCCCCCTGCCCGGGGCAGGGACACCTCCCACCAGCCCAGGTTGCTCAAATCATGCCATTTTCACTAAGAAACTATTGGGTTTTTTATTAATTAATTATGTTGTGAAAGTTACTGTACATTTTCAAGAATTCAAAGAAAGGTTATATCTTTTAGCTGTCAGCATCTCTTCTTACAAGCCTCTAAATGTCATTTATATTATGGAGAATTGTAAGAATATAGTATATTGTTGTATGGACCTCTAATTAAAGGACCATTGTGAGAGAGGGTGTACCCTTGGCAACGGGCATTTGATGGGTGGGCTCTTAATTAAGGAGCTCAGGTCCCTGCAGCCCAGAGAAGCTGTGGCTGCCCCATCCCTGGAGGGGTTCAAGGGCAGGTTGGAGGGGGCTTGGAGCAACCTGGGCTGGTGGGAGGTGTCCCTGCCCAGGGCAGGGGGTGAGACTGGATGATCTTTAAGGTCCCTTCCAACCCAAACCATTCTGTGATTGTATGAGAGTTGTCCCCTTGTGTCATTACCAGCTCAGGGACAGGCTAACGAGCATCAAATCATCGCTCTCCTCTGCGGTGGGTAGTACTTTGGTACAATTAACTTTCATATTTCACATTCAGGAACTTATAAATGGAGTGAATTCTGTCCTGCTCCTGTTCCTCTGTCCTTATGTCTTTGCCGATTGTGAATTGGGATCCTTGTTTCTACACAAATTATTTCATTTTCAGATTGGCAGGATCCTGTTGTCTGCGTATGGAGTCGAGTTTAACGCAAACAAATAAAGAACAATAGCAAATGATTGCATATTTCTTTGGGTTCGCAATAATGAGAACTAATTCAGGGTATTTATTTGTTTTGGAGAAGGAATTATGATTTCTTCCCTTTGACTGAAGTGGATTCTCTGTTGGGAGCAATTTCTGAATGTCCCCTTCTTCATTAAGCAATAACTCTTAGCACAGGGAGAAGGCTTAAGACACCTAAAACCACATACACACAAAAAAGGATTTTTAGTGTTATTTGTAGCGCTTTAGAAGGGACAGCGTGGGGAGTTTTGACCTTTAAAGACATACATTTTGTGCATATTTGATATTTAAATTGAAACAGAATTCTTCCTTTGCTTTTTCACCTCCCTCGGGCTTCGGAAGAGTTTTGTGAGACATTTCAATCAAAGCTTTTAAATTTTACGTGTCCTGATGAAGAAATGAAGGCTGTCCATTGTGGCCGTGCAGAGAGGACGTGGAAACCCTGGTCCCACCGCAGACAGGGTGTGTTGGGGTCTGTATCTCCAAATACAAGGGAAAGATGCTAAAACAAGAAAGAGGATGAAATGGGGACAAATAAGCAATGAGGGACATGCTAAAAATTTGGATTTCTGTGCCTTTTCTTTGTTCTGTGGTTTTATACAAAATAATGAGGTGACAGCACCAAGATGCTGTTAATTTGCAAATGCTGTAAGAAATAAATACTGAATTATCCATTGAGTTATCCCCAGGTGGGTAGGAGAAAAACCATCCTTCTCCTTGAGGGACTGGGATTGGCAAAGGCCAATAAAAAAAAGTAAATACCTACCAATAAAGTAATTGTTTTCTTTAAAAAGTTATTCCTTCAGGTGGAAATTTCCGTTCTGTCTTGTGGTTTGAAGGGTTTGCGTGCCTGGGCTTTCAAGTCACTTTGTGAAATGCCAGAAGTTGTTCAAACTGAGAGCAGCAGGAGTTACTCCTCTTTAATCATCAGAAATCAGTAGATTGTCCCTTCTCTTACCGAGTGAAAGTCTAACAGTGTTAATTTCTGGCAGGGATTTTCTTCAGGGAATAGGATCCGATTCTGCTGAAATCTTAAAAACATGCATTTTTAGTAACTGTGAAGGTTTGGTGTGAGGAACGGGGATGCTGTAGCAAAGTGAGGATGTTTTGTCTTTGATTACTTTGAATTTTCTTTGGGTTTGTCTCAGTAGACAGTCTTACTTTCCTCAACGCATACACTGCTTTATTGATAAAGAAAACAGAAGAGGAAATCAGGAAAGAAAAAAAAAAGTTATTAAAGATCTTGGAAAACTTTCCAATATATCCATGTATTTCATTAACCAGATTTGCAGGTAGGACTTGAGGGATCCCGGGATGTACTTCAAGTATGTCAAGTTCTGTTGGCTGTCTGGAACTTTGAAATACAAGCAGATTTTTAAGAAAATTGAGGGTTTTTTTCCTTTGGGCTCTCATGCCAAAGAGGGAGCATCTTCGAACGTTCACGTGTGCCAGGCTTTCACCTCAGTGATTAAAAAAAAAAAAAAGTAATAAGGGGGGGAAGAAAAACCAGCAGAAAACAACTGGGCGTGGGTTTTTGCCCTTTTCAAACTCCCTTGAGAATTAATTGCTGTTAATTCTGTTGCTGCTGTGTCAGAGGGGGGGTGGCCAGGCTCGGCGAAGTCATTCGCCATCGATCTGCCAGTTTTCCACCCTGACATTTCCTGGCTGTCAGTTGCTCGTCACTTTAAGAACAGTGGTGGAGGGGGAAAAGGGAGTCGGATAATGGGAAAGCATCCCATGTGTCAAGAAAAATGTTTGAAGTTCTCCAGTTTAATTATTGCCTTCTACCCTGAGTGATGCAGGTGGGAGTCGTTAACTCAAAAATAACCCCTTCCCCCCCAAAAAAAAAACCCCAACCCACCCCAAACCAAGCTCTTCTTCAAATCGGATTTGAAAACAGGTAATGGTGAAATTGCAGTAGTTGATGTTTAAAAATAAGAAAATTGCATAATAAGAAAAAGATTGAGCGGAGCAATCTTCTTCTCAGGAAGGACCAAAAGGTAACAGAAAAGGGGATAGCTTTGGAAATTCAAAAGGGAATTTAAAATTGCGTGTCACAGAGCTGAGATATAAGCAAATATTATGGGGAGGGGAAAAAAAAATAATGCTGTGAAGCCCATCTGATGAGATTTCTGCCTGCCTAAGGTTTACTTCTCTGTACTCGACATCCATTATTTGCTTATTAAGCTTGGTGATGTTTTGGCCAGATGAAAAAAGTACTTGCTTTGTATTTGTAAATGGGGAAAAATAGGATGTAGAACGGGCTTAAATCGCCCCTCTCAGGAAAAAAAAAAAAGGGTTCAAAGACCTCTCCTAGAGCTCCGAGAGTGTCCCTGCAGCCGGGAATAGTGCTTCCTCCTTCTTTGGTGCATGAAGTAGGGACTTTGAAAAATTCCAGGGTAATAAGCACGGATGAGGAGCCTTCACAAGCGCTGACTAACTTTTTTTTTAATAAATGGAGACCATTAAATCCTAATGAGGAAACAAGGGCTGGGTACAGGTATGGTACCCTGTGCTTAAACACCTCTGATTCCTGCCGGTGGTGTTCAAAGGACCCTTGGTGACATCCCTGCCGGGGCGCCTGGATGCTGGTGGGCAGCTCGGGGCAGGGTGACAGCCCCCGGGGCAGGTTGGGGATGGGGGGGACAGAGGGGACGGGGGGGTGGCGGTGGCTGGGAGCCGTTTGATCGGCAGGGAGAGGCGAGAGCCCCGCTTCCCGCAGCGTGGCTGTCACCATGGCACTAAGGACGTCATCCCGGGAAAACGGCAGTGGGAACAAAACCCTCCGTGTTTCCGTGCGAGGGTCCTTAGCAGAGCGGTGCCATATGCACGCTCTTCATTTACATATAGATTAACTACTCGGCTACTTCCTGGCTTTATTTAAAAATAAAATAAAAAATGATAATAATAAAAAAAAAAAGCCACGGCAAGAATTAAGATGGGGACCAAAAACCAATCTGCGCTTGTCAGAAAAGGGATTATTTCGTGCCAAGGAAATGTTGTGGGGGGGTTCAGTGGTGGGATGGGGACCCGGCAGGTTGTTTTCCCAGCATTGCTTTGAGCGGAAACTCTCCCCAATTCAACAATCTTGGTCCTCCACCGAGATAAAGTGATGGGAGGCAGAGCTGGCTGTGCTGTAACGCAGAATTGCTGTGCTGAAAAGGCCACTGAAGTCATTTTTATTTATTTTTTTTTCATGGCCACGTTGAAGCCAGAGCAAACCTGTGCGTCAAAGCAGCGGGGAAGGGAGGGCAGCAGATGTAAAACCAGCCTAAAGGTTAAAAAAAATAAAAAAAATAAAATATGAACTGATGCCAGTGATGAGGAGAGATGTGGGGAAGGGCAGGACAAAAGGGATGGAGGCTGGAGGAGGAGCCAGGCGGGAGGGGGACAGAGCAGGGGGTCAGCGGGGCTGACGTCAGGCACCGGGCTTGGCCTTCCTCCTCCTTCCCCATCCTCGCAATGCTTTACACAGGTTCTCTCTGCTGGTTCTCTCTGCTGGTTGGTGGCTAAAAGCTGGGAAGGGGATAGAAACACGGGGCTCAGAAAGAGCATCCCAAGTCACGGTCCTCTCTGAGTTCCACCGGGCAAGAAATTCCCGTGGGAAATCCCTCTGCTCCTGAGAAAATGGGATTAGTGGGTTAGAGCTTGTCACGAGAACACTCACAATTGAATTTTTTGGGTGTTTTTTTTTGTGTATAGCAAGAGCTGTGAGATCTGTTTCAGTTTCCCCTGGAGGGGTATGGAAAGAGAACAGGGATTAGAAGGGAATCATCCCGTTTGTGGTGCTGGAAAAGTAAATCCTTCCCCATTTGTAATGGAGTTGTTTGACAAGAGGTCACAAGGCATGAGAAAGAAAGGAAAAAAAGTCATTCCAAGGGAATTCCGGGTGTGCTTCCAGGCTGGCATTTACCTCCCTGGATGTTTGCAACCCTCTTCTTTTCCCATGAAAATTCCAAGTTTACTGGTAATTAACAAAATCAACAAACAAGAAGATTCATTGCTGTTTTGGCCATTTGAGCTCCTTTTTAAAAAGAATGAGTTATTTATGTTCATACATAAATATTATTAATTGAGCTCTTTCCTGCTTTAAATAAATTGTCAGGTATTAAAGTTGATGTTAAGCATTTTTGTCTCTGGTATTTAGTGAGAGAAAATGAGCTACAAGTTTTGAATAATTTTCAGACTTCTTTTTTGTCCTACTGAGAGAAATCGAGGAAAATTTCACTTCAGGGAATAAATTCAGCAGAAATGCCCAGGAAATTAAGATTTCTTTTAACTCCTGTGGGCTTTTCAAGCCTGGAGACTGGATATCGCTTTTGTATTAAATATTCAGGGTTGTGTAATGATTTGCAGGCTCCTTTTTAAGCTAAAGGTGCATTTTCTTCTGATGAATGTATGTTGAGAAAATCCAGTAAGTCATGCAAGGAATTCTATACCATGAGGCTGCTTTTGATGCAGTTCTCCCAACTGAAAGAAGCATTTGGGTAAGTTTTTTCCCAGTGCACTTGAGGGCTTCCATCTCGTCTCCAATAGTTCAAAGCCCCTCTTCGTTGAGTGATGGGTCTGACTCATCTTCATCTTCAGCTTACTCATCCTTAATATTGAAACAGTCTTCAAAGGAAGGAAATCTAGAAAAACTTCTCACTCCTGGCAACACCCACAACAAAGACTTGAGTCGATATGTTCAACGCAAAATAATTGACATAAAAGGAATCAAAATCTTCCTTGGCAAAAGGCGTTTCAACCTGAGAAGAAAGGTAAATCCCTCAACGAACAGCGCAACCGAGACAGCGTTGCCGAAAACAGTCGATCATCTGCATCAAAGGCGCTGCCAGAGCTCTTGTTCCGTTTCCTCGGATCAAAGTTTCCTCTGTCCATAAATTATCTTCACTAGAAATCCTTGATGAGTTTTTCATCACCTCCCTTGCACCCGGCAAAACTCCTGAAGGTGCTGTTCGGGGGGTGAACCGCAGGGAGGAAGCAGTAGGAGAAGACAGGAGGAGGAATGATCTCACCAAGCAACTTTCCAAAGAGCAAAATAAGTGGCTGTTGTGTTGATTCTCTTCTGTGGGTTGACCTGGTGCATCTTGGCATTTGTTTTCAGTATTATTGCCCAAAACAATTGCTTCCAGTCCTGTTGTAGCCCAGCAGGAGATTCTTTATAAGCAAGGAACACCCTCAGTGTAACTGGAATGTGCTTGAGGTTCTTGCGCGGAGCAGGACGTAAAGTGGCAGAAGGGCCTTGGTGACTTCTTGGTCATCAACATGGGAAGCAAGTCCAAACCTCCCGCTTTCTGAGCTGCCAATATTTTCTAGCTCTATCTAGAACAGAAACAGCATTGAATAAAGAGAGCAGTTATTTGTATTTCACTTTTAGACAAACGCCTTGGGTTGGAAGACTGATTTTCTGTCAGAGTTGTGTACCTCTAGTTTAGGTTTTCATCTAGGACAAACTCTTCCCTAAAATATAAGATAGATTTTAGGATGTTGAGCGTTTCCCGTGACTTTTGAGGCATGGCAGGAATGTTATCTTCACCTTACTCTACACGAATTGCTGTTGTGCTGTCCATTTTCACATAAAAGCTGATTTTTCAATGGGACAAGAGAGGTATTTATTGCTGTTCTTAAACCACATTTTCACTGCTGCATGGCTGCCACTATGCTACATGGATTCAGCCATATTTCTCATATTTCTTCTATCTACAGCTTTAAAAATGCACTATATTTACTCCAGTTATTTCCCAAGGATGTGTTGAAGTGTGATGTGTACTACTCCATCTGCCGCCTGAGGAGGAGGAGGAAGAGAAACGCACTTCATTAATGAGAACTTTAGGAAGACAACCGTATGCAGTTCAGAATTTGGTTGGGGTTTGTTTTTTTTTAATTTTTTTAATAGTTTTGGGCTATCAAAGTGGGGCTGAAAGCATTATGGTTCTGAGTAAAACTGCGTGGAGAATGTTTCTGTAATCCTATCAGAGGAAGATAATGTTGGTAGAAACCAAGGCTCACTGAAATACCTTGTTGTGGAAGGTTCTCCGGCATCGAAGTGGAGTTTTACAGCAGTTCTTCCTTCTTAGATCAACAATTTCAGATAAAAACCCATACAATGTCTTGGCTGACATTGTATGTACACTTTTTAAGTGTAACATGATTGTATAAATGTGTAAAAATGGAAGAGCTGAGGGGCTTCCAGCGCAGTCACAAACTGGTCACTGCGCTGGTTTTATTGCATTTCCAAGTGGAGTGAAGTGTGCAGCTACACCGAGCAATTTATTTTTTATTTTTGTTAGAGAACAGACCCATTGGGTATTTTTATTTGCTACTCATAACTGTAGTTTTTCTCCTTGCCTTCCAAAAAAAGTCCCCTTTGGGTGGCAGATCACAGCAAGTCGCATCTCCACTTTCCCCATGCCGTCTCCTCTCCCTTCTGGAGAGCAGGGTCCTGGTTCTTCCCATCAAAAAAAGTAGTGCTTTCCACCTAAAAGTTTCCAGTTTTTTGCTTCCCTTTTGCTGGATTTCATGCAGAAACGCCTGATTTTCTTTAAAGCTTTTAAAATGAATTTTTCATTAAAATTAAAATAAGTAATGCAGAAGAGTTATTTTTAATTTAGATTTTAAGAATGCAGAATTAAAGAACTCAACATTAGAATTAAATCCTACCAGTGAAGGACACCGGTATGTTTGTTTAGCCCTACAGCACAGAGGGGCCTGTTAAAGACTTAAGGGACAATTTTATTGTCATTAAAGGCACTGACATTAATTGTCATTAAAGTCCCTTTGACAGCGGTGGGAACAGGATAGACCTTGGGCAGGATAAAATACAACTCCTTCAGTGCACCTTCCATTCTAGATATGGGAAGTGCCACAGTGGTGTCACCACGGTATTTAATGGTGGATTTTTTATATATATTGAATGTGTTCAAACCTTTATTTTTAAGCATTCTTGCACTCTCAGTATTCTGACCTGTAGGCACTAAAAGAACTAAACGTCAATGTTTTATTCTAATTCCTTGAAAATAACTTTGCCATAAATAATCCAAGTACTACAATACTTTGTTAAATACCGGATTTTTCTGCTTACATAATACATGTGAAATAGGTATTTTCAGAGCTTTTATATACTTTGCATTTTCACAAACTCCCCATGTTTGTGGAAGACTTTCTAATTGCCTGCCAAGTAGGTAGTTTCCCTCTTTATGCCTGTGTGTTAAATACTTTCTTACCCATAAAATTCAGTAGTTCTAGGCTAGTAAGCAGGTAGGGACTTTTTTTATGTCAGTGTGTGTGTATATATGTATATAAAAAAATAATATACGTGTATATATATGTAAATACATGTAAATATGAGTGCGTATTGTAGAATCACAGAATGGTTTGGGCGGGAATGACATTCAAGCCCACCCAGTGCCACCCCCTGCCCTGGGCAGGGACACCTCCCACCAGCCCAGGTTGCTCCAAGCCCCCTCCAAC
>JAOTQQ010000004.1:32650607-32662914 GCA_026546715.1 Gallinago undulata
CCCCCCCCCCCCCCCCCCCCCCCCGGCTGGGAAACTCTCGTGGTTCCCATGGCTTGGCCCCGGGGACAAAAGCAGAGGCATGAGCAAAGCGTGGCATATGGGATGGGGGGGGTTTGTTTTGCAGAAGGAAGAGAATTAGGAGAGGAGCCGGGTTTGATAGACGGCGGGTATTTGGCTTTTGGGAGAGCATGAAATACATTTTTGAGTGTTCGGGTTGACTCTCAGAAGGGGAGGGCTCTAACGTGGCCAGAAAAGGGGCTCTTAGCTGAAGGTGGGAGCCCGTGGTCCAGGGAGCATCGGTCACATCCTACAAGACCAGGCTGCAGCCTGGGGGGAGGTAAAGTCTGCAGAGAAATGAGCAAAACTCTTGTCTAAAGAGGGGGGAAAAAAAATGACAAATAAACGCTGGCTTTCCCGCATACCTGTCAGAGAGAAGGGGAGGGAGCTGGGGAGGGTGGTCCTCGGGTGGGATGGCTGGAGAGGGGAAACGAGGACGGGTTGAAGGATGCTGAGAATAAGAGGAGCCATAAGCTGGTGAAGTCTGGGAAGAGAGTGTTTGGCGGAGCAGAGCCGGTATCTAGGGCAGCAGCTGACGTCTTTCCAGGGAAGTCGCAGCAGTTATTAGGAATTCAGGGTTTAAAGCAGAAAAGGAGGCAGATCCAGCAGGAGGCAGCGGCTGCGGGGTGACCCACGGGAGCTCGATGGACAAGGGGCTTCTGCATCGCAGAGAACCTCGAACCCAGTTTCAAAAACCCATCTTTGCCATCTCATTTTTTTTTCCTGTTTTTCCACCCCGGCTCCAGGAACATGAGATTTTTGGGAAGGGTGGGATGAGTGTGGAGGTGCTGGCCGTGGGGACTTTCTGCTGGGGAGCTAGAGGACACGTCCCCACCAGGGAGGGACTTTGTTGGGCTCGTGAGGACATTTAAGTGGGCGCCTGCTTAAAAGCAAACCTCAGTTCAGTGGCGGGGGGGGCGAAGGGGGGAGGTTTCCTGCAGAGACAAGGAAAGATTTTCTGTGATTTGGTGTGCTCGTTTGGAGGACAGAATGGGAGTTCTCTTAAGAAAGCAACATAGAATAAAAATAGCAAACGTCCTAAGAGGAAAACCTGAAGAATTAGTGGCTGGTAAAATCTGAAGGTGCAGTTCACATTTTAAAAAAAAAAAAAAAAAAGATAGAAGCAAATACCTTGAGGTGGCAGCATGTCGATAATGTTTTATTGGACCCTGAGTACTGGACATTGCTTGGAGATGGAAAAAAAAAAAAAAGATGTGTTTTCCCCTGTAATACATACTAAATCCTGTTATCAGGCACAAGGAGAGGGTTTTAATTCCGACGGTTCCCAAAAGCTGTTGATATTCACTGCAAAGGGCAACCAACCCACAGGTGTGGCACGTGAGCGCAGGCACCACCTGTGTTGGGGGATTAAGCCTTTATTAGAGGAAGCTGGGGGGGGGGGTCCCCAGCAAGGTCCTTGGGGGTCTTTCAGGGCAGTCCAGTGCTAAGATTTCGTGCTACTTTGTTGCCCATCTTGAATCCAGCTCTGTCAGGGTGATACACCGTCCTGCTCCGGCTGGTAAGACACATATATTTTAATTAAGTCTCTTTCTTTTTGCGAAGCTCTCAGCTAACCATACTTCTTCCCTTGTGTTTCTATGAAACCGTGTGTGGTTTTTCTCCCGGGATGGTGTGTTTTACCCCCGTGGGTGAGGCTGTGAGGTGAAATCCCTCTCTGGATGCCTAGGTGGATGCAGGGGCTGCTTCTCCCCCGGTGGAGAGCAGGTATCTTCAAGCTTCGGGACCCGAAACCCCCTGCGTTCCAGTAAAATATTTAACAGCTTTTGTTTTTTACGACGTGACCACACGAATCCTTAAAACCCCAAATCTGTTTCATTTAATAGTAAGTCCCTCCTGGCTCGTTCTGTATGCAGCAGGCAGCCTCGCGCGACTATTCTGGGATGTGGTCCCAGTAACAGCGGTGAGTCATCGGCCGCAGCAGCAGCACTGAGCTGAGGAGCTATTTATTCCTGCTATTCCCTTATTCCTGCTCCTCTAAGCTGGGACCGCTCCTGAGCAGCGAGTTCAGATAGAAATTATGTAATTATTCCTCCTTGATCACTTTTTTTTTTTTTTCTCTTATTGGTTTGTAATTACAAAAATATTCTCAGAACACTTCTGGATTTTAAAACTAAGTCCTCGGAATGACTTAATGCCTGAAGAACCAAGAGAGTGAATCTTGGCTTGTGTATATTCATTTCATTTGACTTTAGTGATAATACAGCTCTCTAGATGTTGTTGCACAAACTTTACCCTTTTTTGTGGTTTGTTTTTTTTTTTTTCCCCTGCAAAACTGCGTAGCGCATCATTCACTGGTTCTTCAGCTTGTAAACAAATATTTGGGGTGGAATCATCCAGTCTTGGAAACCAGTAGGAGGGGAGATTCCGTGTAGGAGACCACGGCTCGTTGTCCCTTGGGTGGGAGAAGGGCTGAACCTGTAGCTGTTGGAGGAGTTGTCCTCATCGCCCTCCCCGGGGAGGGATGAGGAGATCCAGGAGCTTTTAGGGTGCTGCCACCCCAAGTCCTCCCCCAGCTGGTACCTGTTTTTATAAACAGCCTTTGCTGCCAAGTGCTGGTCCCTCCGTGTTTACCCAAGGCTGCTCTGCGAAAGTGAGAGGCAGATTGTTGGCAAGATCTTTCTCCTGGAAAAAAAAAAGAAACAGGGAAATGGGTGTTAAACCCTCTCAGAGACCCCTGGCATGACCTGGATGTCGTGGGAGCCTGGCAAGGAGAGCTCGAGGGTGCTGGTGGCCCCAGATGCAGCCCTTGGACCAGGGCTGGAGCTCCTGGGCAGCGTTCCCAGCCTGGTGGACCCCTTTCTGGAGGTGTGCGAATGCTGACTTGTCTTGCTGGTTTCCACCAACTTGCACCCTGCTTCTACAGTGCAATATTTGTATTCATGTTCTGCATCACTAGAAATCTTGGGGGAACCCTGTAGTTCTTCTGGAAGATCACGTCCTTAAAGTCTGAGTCCATCAAAGCACTGCAGTGCCTTTATGGTCCCATATCCTGGTGCAGGATGCCCTGGGCTACCCTTTCAGGTGGCTCCTTCATCTCCTGCCTGCACATGCCAACGTGGCTGCAAAGACTTAATTCAGCAGTGCTTCATGTATGACTTGCATTAGCAGAGGAAATCACAAAAATATATTCAGAATTAAAATTTCAGGTAATTGTTTCAGACTAATCGTTCTCCATTAGCTGTGGGTCTGCTGTGCCCATCTCTGCATGGGCCACCTCACCCCGGTGGCTTCAGCCATTCAGGAAGGCTGCTGAGTCCTCCTGGTGCTATTGGAGGAAGCTCCAGATAGACTTTATGACGTTCTTTCCAGCCCTCAGCACCAAGGAGCCTGAAATCCTTCCCTGGTGACACTCTTGGGGAACATATCTGGAGTTCTTGACAAATGTCAAGAGGATGACTGTCCTTCTTAGCTTTTTGGACAGGAGGAGTCAAGTGCCATCTTCTGGAACTGGACCTGTTTCTACAGAGTGCCATGGCCAGAGCAATGGCTTTAGGTGAAGGAACCCAAGACATCAGAATTCGCTTGGATAATGTTTTGATACCCTGCTGTGATTCTGAGCCTGAATCTTTGAACTTCACTCATGGCTCTTGAACACCAGGGAAATTGTCTCCACGTTGTCCTGCATCGACGCGCAGTGTGCGTCAAAAGATCTTCATCCCTGCACAGTTCGTCATATTCCACCTGGAATGTTGACATCCCTGTGTTTAATTGTAGGGAGGTGACAAGTTTGTCCATGGAAAGTTGCCATAGCGTTGAGATTTTTTTTTAATTTTTTTTTGGTCTTTGCCTAGAGCTGAAAAGAGGAGAAAAAAAAAAAAAAGAAGCCTTATGATAGACTTCAAAGCAGCCCATGTTCTTGCGGGTACCCATGGGAAGAGAAGACACTTTCATGTTTGTCCCCAGTTGAAATCCCCTTGTGAGTTGAGCCACAGCGTAGCCAAGAAGTACATTTTGGGGTGTAGGCAGGGGACCTTCCCAACCGTAACGTTATGGGCAGTCATGTCACCCCCAGGAGCAGATCTGGGGCGTTTTGGCATATTCTTAGTGACATGGTTTAATGATGGTTTTTTTATCAGAGTTAGGTTAATGGTTGGACTGGATGATCTGAAAGGTCCCTTCCAACCTAGGCAATTTGATTCTGACCAGACACAAGATAGACATGAAGTCAGTGTATTTGGTACCCAACGTATTTTGTCCAAAGGCTGTAGATTAAGAAAACAAAGAAATAAACCTGTTGTATCTCGCCACGAGCGCTGTGGGGAGCGGAGCCCAAGCCAGCGGCTCTGTTGGGTGCCAACAGGGCACCGAGTCAACAAATCTGCAGGATTTGGCCCCAAAACTCCCCTTTCAGAGCACAGGGGAAGGGAAGGAGCCTCGATGCAGCTCCTTGTTAACTAAAGAAGCCTGATCTCTCTTCAGCGGTCGCCTGCCATTTCCCAGATGCTTGCAATCATTGCATAAATATAAAATACAATAATGAATGTTGGAGAAGGCAGGCTGGGGCTCTCGGTGAGGCAGGGAGGTCACTTCCCCATGGCTGTGTCCCCTCTACCGGTGCCGTCGGCAGGATGCTCCTTGGCATCCAGAAAAACTTAAAATGGGGAAATACGGACCCGTTAAACTGCAATGTGTGTCGCCGAACTGCTCGCTCCTGAGGGACCCGGCTCTTCTGGTTTTCTGAGGAGGTAGATAAATATTTCTGGGATTTAATATCTATTTAGAAAGAGGGGAGGGGGAAAAAAAAGTTATGTCCTTCTATTTATAATCTGTTCCTTAGAACTGCGCTACAAACTCAACCCCGCCTGAGAATTTCAGAAGTTATGCAAAGGGCAAGCTAGCAAAGCTCTTGAAAAGCTCTAAATCGCGTTTTATTGTTCAGGTCTCTTATAAAAATCTATTAGTTTTACACTGATAGTATATAATCTTGTTTTGGTCTTTATTATATGCTGTATTTTGACACTTCTGTTCAGTTTTTGCCTCTTCCTTAGCAGAGGAAGAGACATTTCAAGATGGTTTAGCAATTAGTTTTGAAGGAGAGGTTAATTAAAAACGTGACGGCAGCGGTGGAATGGGTCTGTCTTGGGTACATCATTCCCAGTTCTAATGGGTGTTTTTAATTAGACAACTGCTTTCTTTCCCTCTATCAAGTAAGTGCAGTAGCAGGAGCTGTGAGGTGGAGAAGGAATGAGCTGCGGGTGAAATAGACTGAAATTGGTGGTACAGAAGGTCCACTCGTAGGCCGGAAGGGGTCAGCGATGGGGTTTCTCATCTCCTGATCTTCCAATCTTCTGGTTTTCATGGCTGTGTTTGCCTTGATTCCATCTTTTGGCTCTTCTCCACGCCAGCTGCTGCCCGTTGTGGTGTAGCACTGGAGGGATTGCCTGGTCTTGGTGACATCCAGCAGTTGAGGAGCATATGGTCACTTAAGTGGGGATTGATAAGAAAAGCTTCAGCTCCACGCTGGAGACTCGTTAGCTGAGAAGAGCCAAGGAGGAGAGCCGGGGTGCTGGCTGCAGGATGATTGCAAGCCATGGGCCTGGGGTGTGGGGTCTCCCCGGCAAGTGTTCGTGGTCCAGCTGAGGTGCTGGTGGTGAGACCTCATGGTAGAGTGGTGCCTGCTGGGGAGATGTGCTAGAAATTTGAAGAAACCAAGTGCTGAGGAGAAAGCTTGGTGGGTCTATGGAGAAGATTGTTTGGTGTGGAGTCTGCAGGAGCAGAGGACCAGATGCAGGGACCAATGAAGTTTCTTCCAGATTTCTGGACCTGAATTTTAACTCTGCCAAGTAATTGCTTCAATGCTGTTACGTGGGACAAGGTGTTGGCTTGGGTGGGAGTCACTTAATTACTGGGTGAGGTGAACTTCCCACTGAAGTGCTGAATCTGTCCCAGTCCTGCTGGTCTCAGTCTTTGTTCCTGGCTCTCGGTCCTTCAGGAGCCATCCCAGCTGCAAGCCCCTGACCCAACATCTGGAGTCCAGCTGTGGGATCGATGGCTCGGTGTCACCTGCTCGCCCGTGAGCCTGAAATGGGCCAGCTCAGCTTGGTTTTTCCCCATGGAAAGCCTGAAGTGCTTTGCCTCGGGTGTATCTTGTGCCGAGTGTGGGGGCAGAGGGGCCACCCCAGGGTGGGCTGAGCCCTGGAGAAGGTTTACTGTAAAAAAACAAAGCAAAAAACCAAACAAAAAAACCTCAACCAAACAAAAAAAAAACAAACAAAAAAAAAAACAAAACCAAAAAATCCCAACCCACACCAAGGGAAGGAGCTGGAAGCCAGCTGGAGGAAATGCAGCCAGGGGATTTCTTATAAATCATCTCCACTCCAGCTGAAGCGAGAATCCCCGCACACGTCAACAGTTCCCGACTCCGGCGAGCGGCCCGGGGGCGTTGGAGCTGGATGATATCACGAGGAAAAGGAAGGGTGACGCCGGTGAACTAAATTCCTGGTTTTGCCGGCTGGGCTGTGCCTCGCGAAGCGGAGCAGAGAAAGGCTGAGCACCCAGAGAGGTTCAATATGTGTCTTACGTGTGATCGGGGACCAGCTGTGGGACTGAGAGTCCATGGGTCTCCTAAACAAACACTTCTCATTAAACCGTTCTGATGCTGAGGAGCAGAAAAGATGTGGTTGGTTCTCCGTGCTGTCCACATCAATGGCCAGTGAGTGGGAAGCGGGGACCACGGCCTGTCTCATTGGGGTGGCTTGGGCCAGCGAATCCAGGAGAAGAAGCTGTGTCCTGCCTGGTTGTGAAGAGCCTCTGCATGGCTGCATTCGGACTGCACAGCCTTTGGAAGGACACCCATCAGTATGCAGGTACAAACTCATCCCTCTCTTGCAAGAAGCAAGGCAGAGAGGACACCCCACAGGGATGCATTGTGCTTGGCCATCCTGTGTCACCAAGCCCCTCTGGCATGCTCCTCTCCACCTCCCATAGGGCCACCTGGCTGCAGAGCTCCAACGTCCAACCAAGAGAAGAAAGGCAGGGTTAGGAGCTTCTTCGTTACACGTTGTCTGCTCTTGAAGTTAGGTATCTCTCAAGATCAGCGTGCTTCTTGATGCTATCTCAAGGAGGATGCTGCCTTCTGGTTTGACTCCTGGTGTTGGCCCAAGGTTGTCGAGTCCATCGTGACCACCTTGGTAGGGCCATGGAGCTCCCAGCGTTGTACGACACCGTGACTCCGGCGAGAGCGAGTCCACCCGGTTGCAGCTTGATTTCATCCATTTGCAGCTGGAGATGGTTGTGAGAACGGAGATTTAGCGGAGGAAAGTAGCAGCGAAGGAGATGCTGTGTCTGTTTCCAGCCATGGAGAGCTCAGAAAAGGGCTTTCTTGAAAAATCTAGAGAGTAAATATTGGCTGAAGAAATGGACACCTGGGAGTGAAGTTTTGAAGTGGGTATATATCGAATGTCCCACTTTCACTCCAATCACAAAAAGCTGCCTACGTGGTTTGGGTTTGGCTTTTTTTTTTTTTCATCTATAAAGATAGTAAATTGTTTGGAGCGGAGTCTGGAAGAACAAGCTGACCCCCTTTTTTGCTTCACTGCCATAAAATTTTACAGTGTTTAAAAAACCTATTTTATTAAACTCTGCGCTTTCCCAGACCAGTTTTTATGTCCAGTAGAGCCAGCCCGGCTAACGAGGCCAGCTGGTGGCTGATGCAATATCATATATTTAAGTCTGATTAGAAGTGTTAAGGAGTGGATTGTGGCAAAGGAATCCAGTTTTGGGAGGACACAAAGAAAATTGCCAAAGCTCTGGCAGAAGTACTGCCTTCCATCAGGCCTGATGTGTCAATACAACAGGACGTGGAAGCGGAAATAGCGGGCTGCTAATGATCGTTAACGCGTGGCTGGAAGGTGCTGGAGATAGGCAGAGGAGGAACATCTAGAGAAGAAGGGACAGAGTTTCTAATTATCAGGGGTTTCTAATTATCGACCAGCCCCCTCTCCTAACGCTTTGCTTTCCTTGTCAGCCCTCCCCTGCATCCGTAATTAAACCTTGTAATTACAGCTCTCCTGAAGCAGGGGATTGAATCCCACAGCCCCCGGTGCAGGTGATCCAAGGACCCGGCACGGGCTCACAGCTGAGGTTTCCAGCCCAAAAGCTCCCTCTTTTCTGCTTCTCTGAGTTTTTAAGTCATGAACTTACCAGTCACGCGTTTTTATGCAATTTCATGTCTTTTCCGTGGCTGCGTTTTTTTTTCCTCTTCTGTTATTAAAAAAGAAAAGGAAAAGCTCTCCTGGGCATGAATGAGGATTTATGTAATAGGTTGCAATGGCTCCATCAAAGCTATTGTGCTCGATCTTGTGAATATCTATTTAATCAGTGGTTTTAAAAAAAAAAGACCTTATTTGTGCTAAGTGATTTTTTTTTTTTTTCTTTCTTTCTTTCTATGGTTGCGGCAAGAATTTCCTACTCTTGTGAAGACGGAGCGCAGCCAGTCCAGCTACTCTGGGCTTGAATGCTGCTATTGAACCACCTTTATGCTGGGAAGAGGTTCAAGTGCTAAAGGCGCTTTTCAGATGATTATGGAGCTGCCACGAGAGTCCGGGAAGGAACGTTGCTGGGACGTTGCTTCTGTGACGAAGTACCGGGGTTTATTAACTGATCTATTAAATTTGAGTTCAAGAAGCAGCTCAGTTGAGCTTGCTCGCATTTTCTACATCGCAGATTTGCTGGAGAATCACAGAGTGCTATAGGGTTGGAAGGGACCTCTGGAGGTCATCTCCTCCAGCCCCCTGCCAGAGCAGGGCCACCCAGAGCAGGTCCCACAGGAAGGTGTCTGGAATGTCTCCAGAGAAGGAGACTCCACCACCTCTCTGGGCAGCCTCTTCCACCCTCACAGGAAAGAAGTTCCTCCTCATGTTTAGGTGGAACTTCTTATGTTCCAGTTTGTGCCCATTTCTTCTTGTCCTGTCCCTGGACACCACTGAGAAAAGACTGTCCCCCTCCTCCTGACACCCACCCTTCAAGTATTTATAAGCATTGATCAGATCCCACCCTCAGTCTTCTCCAGACTAAAAAGACCCCAGTTGCTTCAGGTCCCTAATCATCTTTGTAGCCCTAAGAAGCCATGTGGGTCGCTGCTAGAATTTAGGATTTGGGCCGACTTTTGATGTGTTGGAGGTACCCAGAAGGCTTCAGCCTCTGCTCCCAGAGAGGACTTTGCTCCATCAGAGCCACCCTTGCCACTCACATCGGAGCAGTGCATAGTCAAGGTGGCACTGGTGGCTCTATGCGGCCACCAAGCCACCATGTAAGAGAGTCCTGATAGGGATGAGATCCACCAGCATGTCCATTGTTATCTTCTTGGGTTCTCTCAGTGGTTGGTGGCTTTTTTGCTTACACCTCACCTGAGGAAGTGAAAAGGGGTGTTAATTCTGGCTTTGCTTCCCGAGACTAGTGGTGTAAACTTTGGAAAACTTGGAAATCTAGGCAGAACTTGGTTTCTGTGGGCGTCTGGTGAGCAGCACGCGCGTGAAAGGTTGCGTTGTTAGATTAAATCCCAGAGAACATCTCTCACGACGGTGAAGAGCCATAATGCATAAGATGTGTTCCAGCCAATAATAAATCTCCACACTTCAGCGGGGTGACATCTCCGTGGCCTCTCAGCCTGGCACATGCCGTTTTCCTTCTCCGCTCCGTTATTGAACACGCGGCGCGGTCTCCCGTGCCCAATTAAAGCAGTACCTTGGCAGAAAGCGCCGATCGCCCACCATTTAGGGCTGTCTCCGCCGAGCACAAAAGGGCTTGACATTAGGGTTTTGTTCCCCGCTTGCATCTCCTGCCACCCTTTTATCTGGTTGGCTCTTTGTGTGACTTGCCACCAGGCCCTCGCTATCTGCCTGGCATTTCGTGTTCCCCCCCCGGTCAGATGTTTTGTTGGGTGATGCCGGGTTATTAATATAGCGTGTCACATTATTTTATTTTTTTTATTATTTTTTTTTAATTCTGGCTGAGCGATATGAAGGGAATACCCGTTGTTTGTCTCCCCACCCCGGGCTTATAATCTTGATCTCTTCCAGACGCTGGCAGACGGAGAGCACGCGGTCCCCCTCGCTCCCCCGGGACTGATGGCTTTCTTGGCCAACGTCCAGTTCCAAGCACATCGACGCGTTTGCAGAAAGGTTTCCTCACCTGAAAACTGGCCCCAACTCTTACATGAAGGAAGGAGCCAGGTTTCTGCTAGAATTAAACAAAAGCCCGGAGAGCAAGGGGAAAAGTTTCAGAAATGGTGTCTTGCCTTGGGGTGGAGAAGACAAATGCCTGAGCTGGGGTAGGAGGGTGTGGGCTGGTGCTACGTCTCCTTCAAGTCTCCTCCTGGGGTTTCATCTCAGCTTGAACAGGCTAATTTTAATCCATTTTTCCAATTTAAACGATGTGACCAGCAGCAATCGGGCACATGCAGCTTTCATGGCAGCAGATGAAGGGTTGAAGACCCCGGCTGGGGGCTGAGCTGTGGGAAGAACACTCAGGTGGACACTCAGTTTATGGAGAAGGGGTATCCAGCACGTATGGTGGGGCTCAGCCCTCGTAGGATGAGCGATGTGCTCCAGGGTGTTTGCTCAGCCTTGCCTACCCACAGACCAGCCCCCCTGGTTTGGGTTGGAAGGGACCTTAAAGATCCTTGAGTTCCACCCCCCTGCCCTGGGCAGGGACACCTCCCACCAGCCCAGGTTGCTCCAAGCCCCCTCCAACCTGCCCTTGAACCCCTCCAGGGATGGGGCAGCCACAGCTTCTCTGCCCAACCTGGGCCAGGCTCTCACCACCCTCACAGTTTTCTCTTGTGGGTTTCAGCAGTGAAATCAAACACTGTGTCTTCAGGTTTTGCAACGCTGAGGGTTTTCATACGTTTTCTCAATTATTTTTGTTAAAAGGGCCCAATTTGGACATTGATTACTTCTGCCCCCTCCTTCTTCATTAGCTCAGTACAAACCTTAATCAATAGAATAAAATACTCCGGGCTTCTGAACTGTACCAGCTCAAGAATGAAGCTTTTACGATGGTGATGTGAGTCTTAAACCGCCCTCAGATATAATGATTTTGTGCCGTGCCTACCCGTTCGTGCTTATTCACACCCAAAACTGCACCTTCTGCATTATTAAAATCTAATCCATAGTGGCAAGTATTCCGCTAATATTTCTTCCTGGTCTCCTTGCTAATTTTTCTTCCCTGATCTCCTCGGTTTTGTGGCTGCATCGTTGCACTCTTTGCTGTTACTGGACTGGATGACTGAGAGCTGCACTTAATTTAATCCTGCTTTGGGGCTGCGCTGTGTTTTGCTCCGTGCTCCCACATCTCTGTTTCCTTTTGATTTGTAGTACGTGAACTCCAATATAGTGATTCCAGCAAGTGATTTTTTTTTTATTATTATTTTTTTTCAACGGGAAACCAGAGCTTCTAAGGGATGGCTAATTAAGGAAGATCAAAATGAGCCCCGAAGCAGGTCTGGGGAAGATCTGCAGGTCTAGGGAAAATAACAGCATTATTAAATGATATTTTAGGTGCCAACGGTGCGCTATCTGCTCTCGCATCAAGAGAAATAATTCCTTCCCGAGGGGTTTTCAGAAGTGCAGCCCAGGAGTTGGTTGAGATGCTCTGCCTCCTCATGCACCGTAGGAGGCTGCAGGAGCTTTTCTGAAGGGCTTCGTAGCGAGACGATGATCTGAGGTAGGACTTGAGCAAGGAGATAGTTTGGCAATGGGAAGGCACAGGCTGTTGCAAGCACAAACGTGCCGTGGCGGAATCACAAGACGGTTGTGTAACTGCTCGTGGAGGAAGTGGGAAGCTGGGAGTTTCGGGCGTGCGAGGGGAGCCAGGAACAGGAGCAGAGATTCCTGGAATATCCCAGTGAGGACAGAAGAACTGGGATGAGAACTGTATCGATCTGGGCAGCAAAGGCGCCCTCAGAGGGGCTGGTCCGTGTGGGTCACACAGTAGTTCAGAAGACTTCTTTTGGATAGAGAAGCTGTAAGAATGCTAGAAAGGTAAAAGGGGGACAAAATATCCTCTAATAGGTAACAGGAAGGACACAGACCTGTTGGAATGGGGCCAGAGGAGGCCCCAGAGATGTTGAGAGGGCTGGAGCCCCTCTGCTGGGAAGACAGGCTGAGAGACTTGGGGGGGTTCAGCCTGGAGAAGAGAAGACTCTGGGGAGACCTTCCAGTCCCTCAAGAAGGGGGGCTCCAGGAAAGCTGGGGAGGGACTCTGGGTGAGGGAGGGGAGCCCCAGGAGG
>JAOTQQ010000004.1:32672221-32696818 GCA_026546715.1 Gallinago undulata
ATCTCCCCTCTTGCAGTGTCCAACCCTTCCCCCTCCTCCTGGGGCTCCCCTCCCTCATCCAGAGTCCCTCCCCAGCTCTCCTGTAGGTCCCCTTCAGGTCCTGGGGGGCCATTAGAAGGTAGTCAAGTGTATAATATGCTAAAACCAGATCTTTGGCGCGTAGTTCCCCTCTTGTTAAACTTATTCCAAAGGCAGAAGATCCCCTCATCAGCCTTGTCCCTGCCTCCCTCCCTCCGTCCCTTCATCTCTTCCACACTTTTTAACCTTATGTGTTAAATTTTTTCTCCCAAACCCATGGCTGATGTGCCCAGCGAGCAGCAGGTACCTTATCAAACAGCCAGAAGCAGCTCTGCTCCGCTAAATGCTCAGATTTCCTTCATTGATGCATTTCCATTCGTGTCAGCAAACTAAATGTTCTCGATTGAAGGGTTGGCAATAGAATGTTTTGACTAATCAGAGTTAATTTTCTGAATAGGTATGGATTAATTATCAGCTGGCTGTTGTTTGTACATGCCATAGTTAAAGAGCTGAGTTTCTTCTCTTGATTACTTTGTGGCTGCAAATAAAGTGTACTCAAGCTGTCATTGGTAAAAGAGCAGATAATAGAGAGTAAAAGAAAATAATATTAATTGAGCTATTACCAGTTTCAAGATGTACTTAGGCAGTTGGGTAAGTAAATGCTTGAAAGAATCTCCTCCAGCGCGTGCTGTGTGAGACTGGTGCCCTGCTTTTGCATCTCCAAGTAATCTAAAAATCTTTGTGCTGCTGCTTACGCATTTTTTAATTGCATCCATTAAATGCATGTTCCCATCCATTTTTTTAATTCTTGTGGGACCAAGTAACACAAGAGCAAAGTAGTTACCCTGTACTGCAGCCATGAGGAACAGAGCAACTGCCAGGAGACCAAGTCTTTTTTTGTTCCACCCCAGAAAGTAGTTTCTGGAGACATCAAAAATAACTGTCTGATCACCCACTCCCTCCCGAGCACCCACACAACTGTAAAGAAATATTTACGTTATAAATATAACTGCTCAAGCAAACTATGCAATCATGCAAAGTGTTATTGCTGATATTTGATAAATTGTTCTGTGATTCGGCGGTTGTTGTATGAAGTTAAAAGCGGGAGGAAGGGCAGGCACCCCGTGTTTCACCGTCACCTCTGCTTCCAGGGCAGCTCCTGCGTCCTCCTCCTGCATCATTGGGCGCAGTTTGGTGCTTCTCCAGGAAAAGCATTCAGTTTTATTATACAGGAACCTGAAATGCTTCTGCAGAACCTAAGACTGAGGTTGTAGTTGGTGCCTGGGTTTTAAATGGTGGGAGTTTTTCCCCCAGCTCTGCGTCCTTCCTGATAATACAGAGGGAACCATGGACATGCTACCTCATAACATCTGGATTTTAATCAGATTTCCTGATCAGGAGGTAGAAGGCCTTAATGCTTCAGGGTGTCAGGGCACTGAGAAGGGCAGAGGCTGCCTTCATTGTGAGCCTGCTTGGTTTTCTGTTCTCTGCAGCCTCCTGTCTAAATAATGCAGGTCGAGCTCAGCGATGGCACCTTCACGTTGTTGATTTTTCTCCCAAGACATGTACTTCCCTTCTGCCATCTTAGGTGTTTGTTTTCCCTTTCTCATTTATCCCTCGGTGGACCTGTATCGAATCTCTGCGTGTATGCATGGAGTCACAGTAGGGGAATGATCTGAAATAACACTTTTGCAAGTGGAGGCAAATTGGGAGAACATGGGGAACGGGGAGAGGTACGTGTCCTGGTAGGAGAACTCAGCTCCTGCTGCAAGTGAGATGAAGCCTGAGGCTTCCAAAGGCAAGAAAACTCCTACTGAACGCACTCGTACTCCACTTGGCTTCGCTGGGACACGGTCACACATCTGGTATTTATATCAGACCCAAATGCCCAAGCGAAGGAGGCCAACCTGCTTATTTTCAGGGTTTACGAGGGGTGTCACTTGTTGAAGTGTCCAGGGTGACTTCAGCCACCAGTTGCAGCGGCCAAGTTACGAAACCCTAAGAAAGTGGGTGTATAATGGAAACGGTGACAGGAGGTTTGGGGCTTTTAAAAAAAAAAATCTTTTAAACAGTCCTCCATTTTGCAGCCCAGGCTGTTTGAAATTCCCTGAACTCCTATCTCCAGTGGCCAAGACGTGAACTGTGGCCAAAAAAGAGACTCGGGCATCCAGCTGGCACAACTGCCAAGCCCTCACCTATCCCGCGGGATTTCGAGAGTTGGTTTCCAGAGGGGATGGGGACAGGGCTCGGCTGGCGGATGGTGGCATTTCGTGGCATCTTCAGTCCCTGTGACGCTTGTAAGGGTTGGAGTGGGGTTTGGCAAAGCAAAGCTGCAGCTTGGGGGGAGGTGTGGGGAGGGCTGTGGAGCTGGGTGACGCTGTTCAGCTGCTGCCTCTCCACGCTGAGAGCTCTGCTGGGCTTAGAGGGATCCGGGCCGAAGGGAGAGGGAGCAGATGTGGACAGGAAAGAAGCCTCCAGGGTAAATGTTTTATGGTAATGCAGAGTCCTGCTTGCGTATGGTAGGGATACGCCGGCGGAAGGCTGCAGTAAATGTAGCCCTGCGACTCCTGTCCTGAGCAATTGACACGGTGTGGGTCACGCAGAGGTGACACACGCGGTGAAAACCACCTTTTGGCAGGTGCGGGTGACACGTGGCGTGTGTTTCCTTTCACAGCTTCGATGTGGAAAATGGCCCGTCGCCGGGTCGCAGCCCCCTGGACCCGCAGGCCAGCTCCTCCTCGGGACTCGTACTGCACACCACGTTCCCGGGCCACAGCCAGCGCAGGGAGTCCTTCCTCTACCGCTCCGACAGCGACTACGACTTATCACCAAAGACCATGTCCCGGAACTCTTCTCTCCCAAGCGAGCAGTAAGCAGAAATTCAGCTGACATCGTATTTTACAGTAACTAAGAGCTTCACGTGGCCTCCTGTAATCCTCGGGGCTCTGTTAAGAGGAGCTTACGGGTGGTGCTCACATTTCATAGCATGAGTGCTCAGGGATGGGTGTTTTTCATAGAATCACAGAACGGAAGGGACCTTTATGATCATCAAGTCCAACCACCAACCCAGCATTGGCAAGCCACCACTGACCCATGTCCCTCAGCACCACGTCTGCCCAGCTTTTAAATCCCTCCAGGGATGGGGACTCCACCACTGCCCTGGGCAGCCTCTTCCAAGGCTTGACAACCCTTTCACTGTAAAAATTTTTCCTAATATCCACCCTAAACCTCCCCTGACTTCCCTCTCCCCATCCCATCCTTGAAATATCCCCCTTTTACCCATAATTTAGCAGAAAAGCTTTCACATCCGTATCCTGAAATAATAGAGAATTTTTGAATATTGCCTTTCTTGGTACTAGTTATCCAGCTGGGAATTCATGTTTTAACTTCAGGGTAAAGCCCAGGCTGGGCCCAGGGCAGAGACCGCTGCGATCTGCCCCTGTCCCCGTTGAGCCCTGTCGCTCCAGCCCTTGGTGATTTTCTGCGCTCTCTTTTCTCCGTTACACTCCATTCGTGCGTTCTCAGAGCCTGGTTAACATCATTCCTGCTTTTTTTTTTTTCTGAAGCAGGTAACACACCGTTAGCCTGGATAATAGAAATACAACTTTCCTTCTATTTACAGTATTGCTCTTCCCATCCTGTTTTCTGTCACGGGTTGTTCGCTGGAACTGAGCGGAAAAGGCAGCAGAAAGCTGGGACAGATGGCTGAGCTTGAGAGGATCAATGCAACACAGCCTGGAGCTTAAACGAGTGTCTGGGATTTGCAGCCCCTTTCTTTTCAAAAGCAGGGTTTAAAGCTTTAAAGTGACCATTAAGCTATTAAAAGGAAAAAAAAAAAAGTGCTCATAAAAAAAAAAGGGAGTTTAACTGTTATGAAAGCCCTACAAGTTTTGTCATGAAATAGAAATCCAAATATTAGCGAGATCCACCAGGAGAATTCCCCTGAAAGAGAATATCCCTCCCTATTAGTCAACATTTTAGTAAATATTTACCAGAGACAAAGTAACCACTCCAAATTATGCAAATACTGCGTTTTGTGTAAATGGTGGGTTTTAACAATTGCCCCCTGTTCCCAGGAGTGGAGGAGGCAGCTGTGGTGGGGTGGGGAGGGCCCCGTCCAGCTGTGCCCAGCACCCTTATTCTCCCCAGTTTGGTGGTGACCTGCAGCTAGAGGTGTCCATTTACTGTGGGCACCAAGGCTCCTGCAGCACTCAGGGGACCAGGCTTCTCAACGCTGACCTGGGTTTGACATTGGTTAATGTCAAGGACAACTTTAATGGAAATGTAGCCCTATAGAATGATAGAATTTTCTGGGTTGGAAGGGACTTATCAGATCGAGTCCAACCATCAACCCAGCACTGCCCAAACTCCCCGTGACCCACATCCCTCAGCACCATGTCTGCCCGGCTTTGAAATCCTTCCAGGGATGGGGACTCCACCACTGCCCTGGGCAGCCTCTGCCAAGGCTTCACAACCCTTTCCATGCAGAAATTGTTCCCAATCTCCATCTTAAACTTCCCCTGGCACAACTTGAGGCCGTTTCCTCTTGTTCCATGGCCTGTGATTTAGGAGAAGAGACTGACCCCCCTGGCTACCCCCTCCTTTCAGAGAGCTGTAGAGAGCGAGAAGGTCTCCCCTCAGCTTCCTCTTCTCCAGGGTGAACACCCCCAGCTCCCTCAGCTGCTCCTCACAAGCTCCGTTGTCCTTCTCTGGATACACTCAAGGTCCTCAATGTCCTTCTTGCCATGAGGAGCCCAAAACTGGACACAGCACTCAGGTGATACCTGAGTCTGGATGAGTGGCTGTACTCTGTGGCAGCACAGCCAGGGATAATATCCCTTAGAAGGAGTCCCATGTTGGTGGATGCTTCTCTAGAGGTTCCTGTGGTAGGTACGTTGTACGGGAGTCCACCACCAGCTGCACTGGATTGCCTGGATTTAGAATCATAGAATGATAGAATGATTTGGGTTGGAAGGGACCTTAAAGATCATCTAGTTCCAACCCCCTGCCCTGGGCAGGGACACCTCCCACCAGCCCAGGTTGCTCCAAGTCCCCTCCAACTTGGCCCTGAACCCCTCCAGGGATGGGGCAGCCACAGCTTCTCTGGGCAACCTGGGCCAGGCTCTCTCCACCCTCACAGCAAAGGATTTCTTTTTAAGATATAATCTAAATCTACCACAATTTCCAGCCACAACCAGGTGTATGCCGTGCAGGAATGGCTTTACCCTGCTACGTCTCGCTGAGATAAATCACACCGGATTTTTTCATCTACGCACACGTGCTGTGTATATAATATCACAAAAAAAAAAAAGTCTCATATCGACGGTGACAATGTTTTTTTCTCAGAACTTCTGCTCAAATCTTCCATGATGAAAACGGCTGGACAAAAACCCCGGCGTCTGAATAACATTACAGACTGTGGCAGAGATCAACAAAAGCCAGGAAATTCAAAGCTGACCTTTCCCCGGACCGTGATGTTATTTTTTCCACCGCGGGGTGAGCGTGCTGCCTTAACTTTTGAATTTCCTGGCTTTTATTGCCTGGTGTTACCACTCTGAACAGTCACTCCAGCCGGGTTGTTTTGGATATATACCCTGCGAGACCTTTCCATTAGGAACAAGTTTTTTACACGGCGTTAAATAAACGCTGCACGGGTTAATGTTGGGTGGTTTGGTTGGGTTTTGGGTGCTTTTTTTCGTCGCGGAGTAAACCTCCCTCTGTGAAATGCTCTCTCTTTGGAGTGAACGATGGCCTGTAGGAGGTAAATTTTTTTTTTTGAGGTGAATTTTCTGAGGTGAATTTTCTCCATTTCTCCCTAGGCATGGGGACGACCTGATTGTCACGCCATTCGCCCAGGTGAGTCGGCCTCTCAAATTGAGAAAAGAAAAAAAGAAACAACCCAATAATACTAAAACCCTACAGCCTTTAGGCGAAGATAACCTCTCCGCTTTTGCCTCCCTCACACACAGGTGCTGGCCAGCCTACGAAGCGTGAGGAACAACTTCACCCTCCTCACCAACTTGCACGGCACCGCCAACAAGTAAGTCTGTCATTTTTGCCTTCCATTACGCTTCGCACGAAGCTGGGGGGCGGGGGGGGGGGGGGGGGGGGGGGGGGGGGGGGGGGGGGGGGGGGCGGCGACCGGGGACCCGGTCGCCGCCGACCCTTCTCGGTCGCCACCGGCCGTGGGTTTCCCGCCTCGCTGCCTCAGGCCCGCTCTGTGTCTTGGCCGGGACGCCAGGGGGCGCCAAAGCGCAGCCCGCCGGCCGGGCGCCGCCATCTTCCCTCACCTCAGGGAAAGCCCGCGGTGAAGGGGGGGGGATACTGGTGTGTGACTGGGGATACTGGGAAAGGATGGCGAGCCTGAGGAGGCAGGGATGTGTTTCTTCTTGGGAAATCTGGGTGGCCGCAACGTGGTTTTGGGGGTGTTGGGTGCCTGCGATGGGGTATGTGCCTCAGTTTGGCTGGCCCAGGCAGTTTGTTAGGTGCCCGTAGAATCATGGAATTGTTTTGGTTGGGGGAGACCTTTAAGATCATCGAGTTCAACCATTGGCCTAGCACTGCCAAGTTACCACTAAACCATGTCCCTCAGCACTACATCTACCTTATTACATCTAGGTTACTACATCTTCCGTTATGAATGTGTATAAGTATCTAAAGGGAGGATGGAGCCGGACTCCTTTCAGTGGTTCCCAGTGACAGGATGAGGGGCAATGGGCACAAACTGGAATGTGGGAAGTTCCATTCAAATCTGAGGAAGAACTTCTTTGGGGTGAGGGTGCCAGAGCCCTGGAACAAGCTGCCCAGAGAGGTGGTGGAGTCTCCTTCTCTGGAGATCTTCAAGACCCGCCTGGATGCCATCCTGAGTGATGTGCTCTGGGCAACCCTGCTTTGTCAGGGGAAGTGGACTAGACGATCTCTAGAAGGTCCCTTCCAACTCCAACAATTCCATGATACCTGTCTTTTAAACCCCTCCAGGGATGGTGACTCCACCACTGCCATGGGCAGCCTCTGCCAAGGCTTCACAACCCTTTTGGTGAAGAAATGTTTCCCAATATCCATCCTAAACCTCCTCTGGCACAACTTGAGGCCATTTCTTCTTGTCCCATGGCCTGTTCCTTGGAAGAAGAGACCAACCCCCCGGCTACCCCCTCCTTTCAGGGACCTGTAGAGAGTGAGACGGTCTCCCCTCAGCCTCCTTTTCTCCAGGCTGAACACCCCCAGCTCCCTCAGCTGCTTCTCACAAGACTTCATGGTCTCCAGACCATGTGTTGAACAGAGACATTGTTGGTGTTTGGTCAAGCTGTGGTGCTGCTTTGTATTTCCACCATCGTTTCACAAGAGAGACATTCATGGGCAAAGGGTAGACACCAAGGAGGGAAACCCCAGCCATGAGGCTGTGGGGACAGTGAGGGTTTCCCCAGCAGGGCAGGCAGTGGGTCCTGCAGCTCGGACCGTCCTGTGCTTCGTTCCTACTTTGCTTTGTTTGAGACTGTAATTGTACTGAATGGTGAAGGCGATGCTCTGAACTTAAGAGGAGGATGTTGTTTTTTCTACCTGTTGAACAAGAGAAACCCAACAAATCCCTTTTCACACCTTTGTCCGGAACCGCCGTTTCCCCACAGCTATTTATAATGAGCCAGTTATCATCATTTTCTGGCCTGTTTTGCCCCAGGAGGGCTGTTGTGCGTGAAACCAGCATCATTCATTCCTGGCGACGGCGGATGCGCACCCACCCATCCCACCCTGGGACTGGCAGGCGTCGCTCGCTCCGAGTGTCCCGCTGGCTCCTGGAGCCAAGGAATGAGGTGCAAAAGTCCACTCCATTGGGATGCCGTGGGCTTCCTGGACGCCTGAGTGGCGTCGCCTGGGTGCCCACCATGAATTCCGTTTTCTGCCTTCCAGAGAAATCCAGTACTTTACATAAAAGCCCAACATTTTATCCAGGCGGGAGGTTTTCCTCCCATTGATTTCTGTTTGCAAATTTTGATCGGAAGGAACCACTGCATTCCAAGATGGTGGTTAATAGAAAAACAGATGGCTGAAATAGATTCCTTTTTTTTTTTTTTTTTTTTTACTATTTTTTTTAAGGTTTTCTTTTTTGAACAGCTCAAGTATTTCAGCGGTTCCTAATGAGGAATCTGAAATTGGATGGGGCCGGAAGGAAGCGAGGGCGTAACCTGTAGGACACAGAGGCATCTCGCAGTGTCCTTTTGAAAACATTCCCAGATTTGATTGAGGTATAAAGTCATTTGCCCAGCCAAAGCAGAAGTTGTTAAGTGTTTAAACCATTATATACCAAATATCCAAGTCCGTGGCAGAATGTGCTTCCAGGCACTGCGGAGCTTTCCGCACAGTTTCCAAACAGCTCTGCTGGGTTACAGCCCTGCTGCCAGCTCATGATTTTATCATATGTCTCATGATATGTGGTATTTTACTTAAACTTCTGCTCTGGGAATCATGAGAATCTCCGCTTTTCTTTAGCCCCTCCTTTCCCCTCTTTTTTTTTTTTTTTCCTCCTCCTCCACCCCTTCTGGCCCGAGAAAGAAGAAGAGGATGCTGTCCCACATATTTACAGAAATGCCGGAAAATATGAATGTGAAGGGCTGGAGGGGGGAAAAAAAAACAACGAGAAGTCATAATTTTTGGACTTTTAACGTCAGGGGTTTTTAAGGCAGTTTCCTGATTGGAAAAGAGCAGAGTATGATTAATGGGTTTGGAGTTTGGCAGATGCGGCCCAGGACACGGTCAGAAAAGCATCCGGCGCCTGCTCCTCTCAACGCCCACCAGCAAGAGAGGGGGAGCCCTGTGCCCTTGAGCGTGGTGGGGGCTAAGAAGGGACAGAGCTCTCGAAACCCAGATCTCTGGGTCTCTCTTGCCACGGAAAGCAGGACGGGGCACGGCCGGGACGTAATTCAAGGATGCCAGGAGCGGTGCCGTTCCCTCTGCGGGCTCCGGCGGCGGGGGAATACCCTACTGAATATGAGTTCATCCCTCCCCGGCACCCCCCCCCACCCCCGGGGCATGTCTGTGCAACTCAGCGCAGGGTTGGGAGATACCTGGGAGCACGTCTCCCCAGATACTGGAAGCGCCGCAGCCCGCAAGCGTGGTGTCCCTGTCAGGGAGTTTCTGTTTTTTAGAGATTTGGAGATTTGGCTTTTCAAAGGCTCAGCAGAGGCAGGTCGGGGCAGATTTGCGGAGAAGTCGGCGCCCAACGTGTGCGCCCTGTGCTGAACCCTTCGAAGAATCTGGGTCCCGCAGCTCCCTCCAGCAAAGCCCAGCCTTTGAAAGCCCAGCCGGCAAGCGGAGCTCCGGGGGAGTTTGCCACTGAGGAGCGGGCTTTGGAGCTCCACCAGCAAGTCAGGAGGCTGGGGACAAGGGTCTGGAGCTGCCTTCCTCCAATGTAGACCTTACCTGGTTAGCGAGGCCTTCCTGGAGCACTTCTGAAGAACCCCCCGGAGCTACAATTGCAGCAGAATTGAGTCGCTCGCTTGCTTTGATTTCAGCTTCAAAGGAGAGCTGGCAAATAATGGATGCTTCAGTTCAGTGGCTGACTCAAAAAAAAAATAAAATAAAAAAATAAAAATTAGGGTTATGAGGTTGGCCAGGAGAGAGTGTGGGGAAATCTGGCTTCAGTTAAAATGTATCAAACTTCTTAGGGAAGCAACAGCCCGACGTTTTGTTTCTGGTCAGCGTGAAATACCGCATTCAATCCAAAATGAAGGATCTTGATTTTGATGTCAACTCTTTTTAACTTCTTTAAAAAAAGAAGTCTCTCTCTTCCCCAAGTACATTATGGTTTCAGCTTGAAAAATTAACAGTTTTATTTGGCAAATCTCACAATGAAATATTTTGACATTTGGCGAAATGCTGCACCCTTTTTCCAGTCAGACCCTGTTTGCTCGACTTAAGCCAATTTTTCAAACAGCTCTCAGTCCTTTCGAAATCCAGGCTTTTCTGATGAAATTGTTGCTCCAAGTCAAAAAACAGTCCTTCAGCTCTTTCAGAGCTTGCAGTGGTGGCTGCAGCGTCTTCTTCATGTGCTTCCCGCTGCAATTCGAAGCATTAACCATAGGATTCAAAGCTGTACATTTCTCACTTTACCTAAGGCATTGCCTTGCAGCCTGCAGGCTGGTGTAGCAGTTGACATTACTTCAGGCTCCAGTCCAGGCCTCGTAGAAAAAAAAGCTTTTTCAGGAGAAGACCTTGATTTTGGGGCACCCACCGACCCTCTTCAGCTACAGAGACCGGCCCTTGCTGACTTCCAGGTGTATTTTGAGCTGGAAGTTGCAAAGGCAGGGTGGGATGATGGCACATCTTTCCTGGTGTACCATCTTTTCAGTGTGTGTGCGTGCTTAGCCAAGGGACAGAACATCTTTGGGTTTTCCTAACATATATAGTGATGCTGCTCGTTAACTGCCAAATCAGTTTAGTGTTTTGGGCTTCTTTGTGAGTATGAAAAAGGATATTTTTTTTTTTTAATTATTTTTGTTTTTTAACTGTGGGAGTTGGCAGGCTGTACTGCCAACAGGGTTTGAAATGCCAAAATAATACCCACTGATAGATTATTCTTTGTCTCTCTTAGGAGATCCCCAGCAACAAGTCAGCCCCCTGTCTCCAGGGTTAACCTGCAAGGTACGTGTGTGACTTTTGATAATCACCTGCGAGGTCGAACTCAGATAAAGGTGTTGCACATCATTTTACTGACAGCTGCTTCTCTCCCCCCTCCCCCTGCTGCAATTCTGGGCTCTTACGGGTTACTCGTGCGAAACCAAATACAAGGGAACCAACAAATATTGTTATTTTAATAGTTTGGGGTTTGGGTTTTTCCTTGTGTGTTAGCGTAAAAGGCAAACATGATTTTGGTTTGATAGTCATGGCCACAGTGACTGCTGTTCTTCTGAGTCCCTGTGCTGCACAGGCCTGGACAAGCCCCAGCCTACAGGCCTTGAACAGGCTCAGACACAGCTGTATTATTATTTTTTTTTTTCATCCTGTTTATTTCAGTTTGTTTCCATGTGATCTATGTAAAAATTGCAATCTTAAAAAAAAAAAAACCTTTCTCAGGTGAAACTTCCTCTGCTCTTATTAGGCTGCCCTGGAAGGGCTTTTTTTTGTTGTTGTTTCGTTGTTTGCTTGTGGTCTTTTGAAATCTGCATTTAGCAATCGAACGAGAGCAGAAGTCCGTGAGTGTGGCTAATCGCATCTTCTTCCCTGTCTGCTCGCCCCCCTGCACATGGTGTCCCTCAGTCACCTTGTCCTCACCCCCGTGTCAGGTCAGAGACCGCAGCGAATGCCAGCAGGTTTGACCATGATGAGGGTGCAGAATAACACCAAGTGAAGCAACCAGAGGGCCAGCAAGGGACCCCCTCCCCTGGGGGGGGCTCGGGGTCTCCCCGGGGTGCCCAGGCGAGGTGGGGTGGGCAGCAGCGTGAGCCGAGGGACCAGTGAGGGTGGGAGCAGGAAGGGTGAAATGCTGAGGATGGGAAGCAGAAGCAACCAGCTTGGGACAGGTTTCTTTATTTTTACACCTGGCGTTAGCCTTGCAGTGCTGGGGCGCTCGTGGGACCCCTCTGAGGAGCAGAGCTGGCCCTGCTTGCGCTAATTTAAAGGTTACTCCCACGGAGAAGGAGATAAGATTTGGAGGAGTGCCCATCTGTAAGGTTTAATCTCAGCCTTTCCAATAATTATGTGCTTGGAGGGACTAATAAAACTTAATTTTTTACAGTGTGTGAAGCCTGGGTAACGAACTATCATTCCTTTTTTTCCTGTGTATTACTTACTGTCTGGGGACACGTATAGTTCTGGAGACTTCCAGATTAGGTTCCTCAGGACTCGTTAATGGAATGTGGAAACCTCTGATGCAGAATCAAAACTGGTCAACGCGGTTTTAAGCGCCTTTTCCTTCACTCCCTCTCCGTGAGCAGCAGTGAGTCAGGGCTACGAGCAGGAATGCAACTCGTCACTTTATTTAAAAATCTGTTCTAGCAAGACTTTGATTTTGTGGCCTGTGTGAAGAAAATAATGGAAAATTTCATAACCTTTCCATAGATCTGTTTATATAGGTTACAGAGTCTAATAACGAGGAGAGAATTCCGTTCCAGGAATTTTTTGATTAATTTTCTTAACGCTTTCTGTGGAAACAATTGCTTTCAACTTTTTAACACTCTGTGGATATTTTTCTGCACTACTGCCAACGTGAGCCACACTCGTTACTTTTTAGCTAATCCAAGTTTCTAATAAATTAAATACATGAAAATTTCAGCTTTCTTTTTGATTGAAGGGTCTGACGCACATAATTGTAGAGCAAGTTTTGTGTTATCCTGCAAAGCTCAAAAAGAGAAAGCAACTGAAAAGAATCCAACTTGCAGTATTTTTAACCTTGTGATCCTGACTCATGGTTTTTAATGTTTCAGGGCTAGTAATTATATGTGGATAGGTGGATATAGCTAAAATAAATTATAGTGACATCTTACCTGAGCTGTGGAAAAAAAAAAAAAGAAAAAAGAAAATGTCCAGATGTGGAAATGAGCCATTTGTGGACTTTTGTTTAGTAACAAAAGGGCTTGTGGAATTTGTAGAGCACTCTGGGCTGGATTCGTGGCCCCTTGAGTTCTTGAGCATGTAACTTAACGGACTTTAGGTGAAGTCTTCAAATGAAACATAAAATGGGATTTGTATCTTTACAACCTAAGCGAATTGTGACAGTTTGTAGGTAAGAATGAGGAATAGTCTTGAGATTGATAGGAAATTGTGTTATTTCCTACATGACAAAAGCCCATATTGACGTTATTAGTGAAAACGCCTGAGGCTCTTGGTTAAATTCCATTTCAGATTATTTTTTCTCGATGAATTTGACCCGCTCTCGCAGGATCTGGTCTCTAGGCTGAAGCCATCCCTTCCAGGCCAGCGTAAGGCACCTCATCTGCCATTCCGTGTGAGCTGGCCGAGGAGGGACAGCAGCTTTGACACGTTGAAGGAAGACTCTGGCCAACAGCCTGATAGCGCTGCTGAGGCGCCGTTACTGACTTTCTTACTTTGTGCTCTTCTAGCTCAGAAGCCAGGACCGTTCTGAATTTCTGGCCATATTTACCTGTCGCGTTTGTTGTCCCCGCTTTGCTGCCCAGAGTGCGTTCCGGGTTCCTCTCTCGTTTCCCATGGAGGCCACGGGCATTCTGTCCAGCCTTCATTAATTGGATGATTCCCTTCCTTTACCCATTTCCATCCATTCTTACCTACTGTAACTCATTTCAGCAGAGCAGAAAACAATGGCAGTCATTTACTTTCTAAGGAAGTTTCCATTTAAATGCAGCAAGAACAAAGATTTTTCAGGGGAATATTTTTTTCAGTGTTTGCAGCTTTTTTTTTTTTTTTTCCCTAGATGGCTTCTGATCTGGAAATTATGAAAGGAAGGAGAGATTTTCCTATCGGAACACTTCCAGTTATGTGCCAACGGCTCCTGTGTCTGAAAGGATGCCGGGTGTTTTTCCTGAAAGTTTTGGAGAAGGAAACAGCAATGTTTTGATTGGGACTAGGCTGCGTTACATCCCTCTAGATAAAAGAACGTGTTTTGAAGTGAAGTGTGTTTATATTCTCTAGATGGGTTAGCCAGCAAAGCTCGGGATTGTATTTTAGCTTATTTTAGCTCTCCCGTGTCACACGTTGATTCATAGATTTTTACCCCGATCAATTGAGATCCATCTGAGCGCCTCGTATATGTCTCCCTTTATTTGTCATTAGAGGAGTGATTTATGTCTTGTTATGGAAAGTACAGAACTCGGGGTTTAAAACAAAGTAGCATACATTAATAAAATTACCCTGGGGGGGGAGACAAATTACGTTCGGGGTTTGCACTGGAAGTAATACTGGCCAGCTGTTTACTCCTGCTAGAACCATGCGGGGTTTGCCGGTTGTTTCGAAGCCAGAGGAGCCAAATGCCTGGTTTGTGGACTCCCAAGATGTTGCGTCACCGAGGACCCAGGCCCATGGTGAAACGAGTGAGCTGCAGCGGAATTATGAAATCATTCTTTTTTTTTCTTTTCTTCTTTTTTTTTTTTTTGTTTTTGCTTTCATTTTCTTGAAAGCGTGAAAAATTCTGGCTGGGATTTTTCAGGGGACAAAGTGCTTCCAAAGCTCATACTGATGTCACTGTGAATTTCAGGGCTTTCTTAACCTTAGAAACACAGCCATAAAAGGAAGAGGAATATGTATTGAACATCCTGTGTTTTGTCCTTGGTATCAGCTTCAGTAAATCTGGCAGATTTTTCCTGTTGTTCTGTTATAACTGCAGATCTCAGGCACGAACAACAAAATTGCTTTTGTGAATTAACTGAGAAACCATAACATGGAAATATGAAGCCCAAGCGAAAAGTACATAAATCCTTAATTAGCTCCTGTACTTTGCAGCTGGGCATGATAATGGGAATACTTCAGACCGGGAGGTTCCTTGGTGTGCGGCATTGCAGAGTGCGAGGGCAGGGCCAGGACTTTGGTGGTTGGTGCAGAGAAGGTTGTTGGGCAGCAGCTATAGAATAAATACGATGTCACACGAGTGTCTGTGACATTTCTCTCCTATTCTCATTGCTGTTTTCTTTTCAAAGGCGGCCTCTGCCACAGTTACTTTCGTTGATCTTTGCATTACCTTGGGCTCGGTGAATCCATCAGCACCTTCTCTTCCCAGTTCAGCCCTCTCCTCCCCTGGCATCAGTGAAAGGCCTTTAGATCCTACCCAATTGATTCAACTAGTAAAATCTTTAACCAGCAACCAGTCTGGTGCTTCCTGCTTAGTTTTGTTCCTTCCTCCCTAGTTATTTATTTCACTGGCCCTAATTCCCTCTAAAATAAATGGTCTTTCACCAGCTGCCGCATTCAGGAGCTGGGAGAGGGTTTGCAGAAACTTCTCTCCAGAGCAGGCAACCGAGTGCCCCTTGGATATTTTCCACACTGCATAATTATAGTGTGTCCTCACAATTAATTATGTACCTAGCAGTAGAATATAGCTGATTTGCTTTGCAACCTGAGGCTTGGGGGGGGTGTAGTGCTTCGGGATATGTCACACACAGGCTTTTCAGGGCTCATGGGATTAAAGCTTTGTTAAAATTCCTCTCTGGGGATGGGGGTGAAAGATTGGGTTTTTTTTTTCTTTTTGCTTGTGCCTTAGCCTCTGCTTTCCTGCACATCTGCACGTTTGTCTGCACTTCTCACATGCCTTTACACGAACTCAAAACTTGTACTCTTTCATTTTTTGTATGTGGGTGTAAGATGTACACAGACCCGTGCACGAACATTTGTATAAAGCATAAACAAAAGACTGGATAATGCTGGTGCTTGTGCTAACGAGAGTCCCCACTTCTGGTTGGGAGTTAACAAGCCCCGTGCATCAAAATCAGCTCTCGGTCACAAATATCTATAAATTCCAAGTAATTAGTATGGAGCTGGTGCTCTTGCACCACGCTTCCTCCGCTTGGCGTGCGGAGAATGGCTCTGGCCATGTAGAAAATAGAAGATTCATTGGGAATTCTGTTGGTCAGCTGGGAGTTTGGCTGAAGATCTGGCCTTTTTGATTTTGGGGACAGATTGTCCGAGTCGAGTTGATGTGGTGTTTCACAAGTGCGCCGGAGGAGCCCTGGGTGACTAAACAGCTGAGCTAAGGAGTGTAAATTGTGTGCAGGAAATTCAGTGGTGCTGTAGGCTTACATATCGCCTACAAATGTTATTCTTAAAGGATGCAGCGCTAGAACGACGCGGATTATTTAGAAACTAAGCAGAACTGTAAAAGAAATCGGGCAGACATCAGCTTAATGATGCGACCGGGGAAAGTTAAGGCTGTTGAACGGTAAAGTGGTTCTTGCTGCTTGGAGAAATTAAAAGCGCCTTTCAAAGCGACCATTAAAAGTGACCCAGAGGACAAACGAGCAGAGGTGACCGTGCCCCAGGCCACGCTGGGGACGTCCCGAGGCCGTTTGTCCCTCTCCGGGGGTAGTTCATTCCCGCTGAGAGTCCGTTTCGTGTGTTGCGCCTGCCTGGGAACACACACCCCCTGAAAGTTGGACTCATGCATCTTAGTAAGTATTTCAGTTATGCTATTGACGTCAATGCAGTCATTAAATAGATTGCCGGCCCTCCCATCAGTAAACCTGTGCCAAAGACCTAGAGGCAGACACATTTTAAAAGAAGAACATCAGGTTTTCTTTTAGCGTTTGGAGAGAATAAGGGAAAAGTTTCTTCTGAAGTCACTATCCTCCTTTGCAATAAGGGAAGTTTCGGGGTTTTTTTGCTTAATTTTCTGAGACTCATATTCTGCGAGGGTAATCGCTGCATTTCATTTAAGACACTTTTGTTATGTTGCTGTGCACGTAAACAATTCCAAACGAGACTAAAGAGTACTTTTTCTGCGATCAGCTCCGGCTGAAAAATGACACTCATTTGAGGTCTCCCGGCTAGATTTATTTGTGTATCAAGTAGCAGAAGGTATTCAGGCAAACCTGCTTAGCCTTTGACTCCAGAAATTCTGCAAGGATTGATTTCATGACATCTATATAAGAAAATAGCCTTCGTTTCTCCTCGGCAGGCTCTGAAGACACAGCAGCTAATCATGACTCCATAGCAACAGATAAAAACTGTTTTCCCCTCCGCCCCACCTGTGGATGTCACATGAAGATGCTACACGTGCTGCTGCCATCAGGAGCCTGTCACTCCCTGGGGCCCAGCTGCCATCGGTGGCCGTGGGGCGAGTGGCCGCGGTGCCAGCGGGACTCCCTGCGTGTGCTCACGCTGTCCTGCCATATTTCTGAGGGGGGCTGGGCCCTCCTGGGCTGGCCAAGACGTCCATTCATTCTGGGGCTGGGGAGATACCTACCTCCCATTCCCAAAGGCAGCTCTGGGTTGGGCAGTTCTCCTTCTCCCGCTGTCGGGAATGGCTCTGGCCATCAGACAGAGGCTCCAAAGGGGCTGAAAAACCTAAGGAGATATATAGATGGCATCCTCACCCAGGTGGAGGGAGTACCTTTCCTTTGACAAGATAAGCAGGTATGTTGTAATCAACAGCAACAGTGTGTTTTTTGAAGAACGGTTGAGGAGCCAAACCACTGGGTATGTTGTTGAGGTTGTCATTTTCACTGATGATACCACACTCTGTTACGTAGGATAAAACCATAAAAGCAGTCACGGGTTATTAAAAGGGCTTCTCTCTGATGGATGATTTCTTTCTGAATGATCCAGGCAACTGCAAACCCAAGGAGGCAATGAAGAGATCTTTGTAGGGGCACGCTCTCATTGTGTCCCCATATTCACTCTGCTCTTCAAGCACAGGTCAAGCCCTGAAAGCCCAGCATTGCTTTACTCTGCTCCCATCCCTGCTGGATTGCTTAAGGCCTCTGCGAAGACAATGAGACTTTGCCATTGCTAATATTGGAGTTGATAAAATCTGCGTTTCTTTTGTTTTCTGCATAGAATGATAATAGTTGCTGTGGGTGAGATTTTGACATCGCAGTCTTCAGTGCACTGAATCAGTTCCATATGAGTTTGAGAAATGTGTGCTTGATCTGAGGAAAAAAACAAACCAAAACAAACAAAAACACCCAAACCAAACTTCTGGCAGGCCGGGTTATTTTTTTTAGGTCGCGGGGCACAGTTTGTGCATGCCTTAGTGATGAATAGGGTTCTTCATTGTCCCACTGATCTGAGCCCCTTCCACTTCCATATCATCAGCATTTTCCAGCCAGTGGGAGCTGAAACGGACTCCCGAAAGCACCCATCGGCTCATCCCCACGGCAGCTATATATAAGTTTCTCCTTCCTCCCCCGAGGTTGAGCTCACTGCTGCAGCATTGTGTCCCGGACACAGCTGGCCATGGGAGTGTGAGAGGCTGCATCCGAGTATCTGTGCGGAGACGTTCCCAGGGTAATGCACCGCGCAGACCCCGGAGCCACCCAGCCTCTCCTTGGACAAGTCCCCATGTTCAAAACTGTGTCCTCCCGCGGGATCTGATTCCAAGGGTCAGTCGCTTTCTTGCGGTGTTTTGAAAAGTGAGTATTTCTAACTTTGTGTTTTGCTTCTCGGCGGCCAACTCGTTCGGTCCGTAGCTGGGCAGGGGCTCCCACGGGCTGGTTCCTATTTGTTAGTCGTGGTGGGAGCAGCGGCTACAGAGAATCCCCTACAAGGATTCTCGCTTGTAGGGGCGCGTACAGAGGGTAAAGAGCTGGCCTCCCTGGACAAAATTTGGATTCGCCCGTTGTCCTCTGTAGGGTAGACGTTTTGCCCACTGAAGTTGACTCGACAATTATAGGATAACAATTGTAACGATTAAAACTTTAAGAGCTTTTAAAGTCAATGTATAATCCAGGCAGAATTAAAAGAGGGAGTAGAGGATTGGGAATGCACTTTTCCCTCTCATCAGTTAGGGAATTGCATCCATTCTGAGATACAGCTTAGACTCACCAATTCCCACATGGTGGTACTGAACGGTGAACGTAGTGACTCTTTTCGATGTTCAAATCACCCAGAAATGCTCTGGTTTTGTTGTCAGTATCTTCTCATCTCCTGGTTGGCTAAAAAAAAGCTTTATCTAGTTAAGCAGAGTTAAGCTTATTAATGTGAGCATAATGTCATTGTGCAACTGGTGAAGAATGTTACGCTAATAGTTAATGAAACATTTTATTGTAATACTGTTTTCTCTGTAGGAAGTGTCCGTAAATGACAGCCTTAAGTATTCTATAATTGCAATACTTTTTTGACAGAAAGGAAACAACTGTTAATTATTTATGGTTATTAATAAAACATGCCAGGTTATTAAGTTAATTCAGTTCACGGGGAAAAATATGTATGCTTACGAAGATTTACATTTTTTAGGCAGTAGACTTTTAAAATATCTAAATACATCCATCTCTGTGGAATATATTTTCATGTCTAAAGGTAGCATTGATTGACTTTGTTGTGCTTTCAGGCACTTAATCATTTTTTAGGAATTCAGAATGTAAAAAAAACAATACACACACACACACCCCCCAATCTAGTAGGGTGTTGATTTGACGATTAATGTCTTTTGGTTTTACATTCAGTACTGTGCCTGTCAAAGGCTGGGGACAAACAACCTTTCGTCGACTGGACGAGTAGGATCTGACCCAGGGTTAGACACTGTCTTCTGTTGTTTACTGGGAGCCATGATCGGTCACAATTATTCAGTACTAATTACTAATGTAGTTAGATTTAATTTTAAGAGAGCCGTGCTTTTTAATGTAGATATTCTAGTATAAATACCCCGCTGTCATAAATAAACCTTTCCAAGAAGAAATTAAACACCTGTGTATATGAAAACTCCTCTACCACACCTCCACTCTGTTAAAAAAAAAAGTCTTAACCAGACAATTTTGAATTGTATCTAAAAGACTCCAGGTTCCAGGTGTTAGGAGCAAGGCTTCGGATCCAGCTTGCCAGGGCCCCTAGAGCATATTCCAGACACCTCAACGTTTTCATTTAAAATGGGTTGAGTCCAGTTAGGCCTACAACTGCAAGTATGTGTTTAGGGAGGTTTTACAAGCTTAGGGCTTTTATATCAAAATGATTCTAAAATGTCACGGTTTACAAACAATGTATTTTTCTTTAAATACCCAATATTAGGCTGACAAAAACAGGACACAGTTCTAGCAATCCTTGTGTTCTCTGAGAAACCAGCCTGCTCTTCTGAGAAGTGGAAAAGCCAGCCTGTCTTCCTGCTCCCCTTCCCTCCCTCCCTCCCTGGCTCCTTCCCTTCCCCGAGTTTTACGAGAAATGACCTGAAATTGTGGCCCTGCTGTTCCTGACTGCAGTGTGGGACGTTCGGATCCACGCGGGTCTGGGACAGCCCAAGAGGCTGTGGTATGAGTTGAACACAGCGTGGGGACAGTCCTGCTAGCAAAAATTCAAAGAAGTAAACATTAATGAGTTGATAATGCATTGGCAAACACAAGTCCAGGGTTGGTCAGTGATAGATCTTGCTACTATTTGACAGCCATGTTGTGTTTTCCTCCTTTTCTTCCCAAAGCTACTTCTTGAAGAAGATAAATCCAGATACGAGTTTCCAGTCTGAACTGGAGGATTTTCTGTTTTAGCAGTAATCCTTTATGGGACATGGTCCACATCCAGAGCCCGGTCAAATACGTATGCTGGGCCTTCTTCTTCATTCAAGTTCTTTGGGCAGAGTATTTCCCGAAATTCCTGTTACTGAAGTTTCACCAACTGTTTTGCAGCTTCAACGACATTGCGTGAAGCTTTTTAAGTATTTCCATCCGCTTCCAGTGGGAACGTAGTATCCAGGTAAAAGCCAAAAATTTGTTATTCGCACTTTATAGATCAGGAACAAAAAGAAAAAAGAAACACAGGAAGAGCTGATGCTCACACCACATTTTTCAACAGCAGCTGCTCGTTCTGAGCCTGCCTTTGTAACACATCCAAATGTGGTCAATTTAGCAGGCTGCTAGAACGGCTCTTACTGCAAACGGCCTTAAATGGAAAGTCATGTGCGCCTTAAAATCAGATGTTTCACAGAAATTGTATGAATTTCACTGAATTTATTTCACGGACCTAATCACTTCAGAGAAGTAGGGTGAATGACGATGCAGAGACCTTGGCCAAGGCTAACATGAGGTGCCTCTTATTATGCTGCTAAATGTAAGAAATTCTGAATGGTGCCACATTGCATAAAACTTAAAGGATAAAAAGAAACCACTGGAATAATCTGCAGTAGACCAGCCCATATTTGACCTTCAGTGGGGAACATTTCCATGTCCATTTAACGTGGTATTTTAACTGAGATGGTTAATAAGGGTAGAGCTGACATTTGGATTCCCTTGGACTCGGTTTGAGGTGCTTAAATAAATACATTTTGAGGGCCTTAATTCAATGTATTTTGAGAGTGAAAGGCTGTTCCTACCTGTGCTGGCTGTAGGGATTGGACAAGTGTTTGCGCTTCCAAGTCAATGTCAGGGAAAATACGGTCCAGTTCTGATTCGTGTCCCAAACACAGCTTTTAAAAAGCTGATAACCAGGGTGTGATGGCCACGGTTTGACGGTGACACAGAGGCACGGTGGACATCAGCACGTGAAGGGTTTAATATGGAATATTAAAAGCTGTCAAAACAAATGATGCTGGTTCGTAGGATACTGACATCTCCCTCTTCCTCCCCACCCTTTTACCCGTGGGACTTACTCTGTGATTTTAAACAGATTATTCTAAAAGGCTGTACGTGCAGTTTAGTAAACATAAAGCACACTGAGTCATGGCTACGAACAGCTGAAATTGTTTGCTAGGGTAGATTAATACAGATGATTAGCACAATGAATACTTTAGCTGTGTTGTCAGCTACTGCAGGTCTGAAGATTTTTGGGGTTTGTGACTTGAGGCTCACTCTGAATATTCATAGTTACAGTGTGTGGACATGCAAAAACTGAATCCATTCGTCCCGGGTTCCACCAGAGAGCTGTCTGAAGGCCATTAGCTTAACAAGGTAAAACATTCTGCATTTTCAGAAGCTGGAGGATCACAGACTAAGAAACAACTTTTTAAATCGTGTGTGCTTTCAGATTGTTCCAACCAAGAACAATTTCTTGGTTCTGTTGTGTGACAGCTCCCCGATCTGGAGTGAGCAATGCTCTGCCCTCCCACAGTGTCGTTTGGAACAGTTGGGGATCGGTCGATAGGGCTTACTCAGAGGATCACTTAAAAACCAAATATGTCAAAACAGACCATTTTTTGCAACGTGAGTGGCTCTGCTCAGTGCGGAGCAGCAATGTCTCCGGGTTTCAGCTGTAGGAGGACAGTCATATTCAGTTATTTTGAGAGGCTAAATAAGGGCAGAAAGTTCAACTAAGGTGAGCTCAAAATCGGTGAGGCCGACATTGTTACCCGTTGGGTACGTAAAATATCTACCGTAGGAAAACAGATTAAAATTCCAAACTAAATCAGCTCTTTAAGCTTCCATCCTAAAGGATAATGCTTTTGAGAAATTACATTTAGCCGTGAAAAAAAAGCCATTTAATTATATTTTATAATTAATACCATTTAAACTGCTGGCAAGGAGGCTCAAAACAAAGCGGAGGACTGTGTGCCCAGTCTTTCCAAGGCTGAGAGCGAGGCATGTGGACGCGAAGGTTGATCTGTGTCCTAAGGAATTCCTATGAATTATGGTTGGGATGCTTCCAGGAGCCACATTCTTAACTTTCATATTGAAGACCTGAAAGGAAATGAAATTGAGAGGAGATGAACGACAATTTTGTGTTAAATTGTAACCTTTCCAGGAGCCAAGGAAACTGATTTAAAACGCGTCTAACGTTTTACCAGTAGCCTGTTCTACATTGCTATGGTGATGGGGGGGAGCCTTATCCTGACCCTCATTTAAAATTTCTGAATAATTTGCCTCATGAAGAGCTAATGATTATTAATAAACTTTGCCTAGTGCCAAAGTGGCCAGGTGGAGCTTTCCAGGTAGACTGGTTTTGTACTTCCAGGATTTGTCCCTGAGGTTCCTCTGCCATCTCCTACTCCAGTATTTGTTTCACCACACTCAAAGGACTTTCACTCTGATAGACTATTTTGACCATAAGTTTTATTATCTCCAGGTTAAGCCGGTTCAAAACCTCATTTAATGGCTGCAGATGGGTATGTGGATGAAAGTACCATCTGAATTCCGTGGCGGATCCAAATGCAGACCTTTTTGTTTGTGGTTTGCGGAGCTCTTATGAAGTAGAGCACGGTTGGTCCCTTGCCATCTTTCATGTTTTGGGGGTGGTTTTATTCCCTTTGTTGACTTAGAGCTGTTGGTTGCTGTGGGTCTGTCTGGGTAGTTCCTTTCCTTTCTGTAGGCCTTTCGTGAAAGTCATGGTTGCTCAAGGAGGAGTTTCGGTGCGGGGAGGTCGCCGAGGTGGGTGCACAGGAGGAGGGCTGGGGAGTGATGCTGGCCCTGGGTCCCACTATGGGCTGACACGGGCCAAGGTCCCCTCTCCAACCCAGCCGTCCTCGGCGCACAGCACCCAGCTAACGAGGCGCAGAAGGTCCTCAGACTGGCTGTGGGTGAGCCAGCTCCAGGACCGGAAGCCGTCTAGCCACAACAGCACGGGATGGTGCCCCACCTAATTAAGCCTGTTGAAAGGCAGGGCTAATTAGTTTAGGTGGAGCGCCTTGTTAGCACAAGGATGTTGCTTCCAGGATCCAAGTTGGTTTCCCTGCACGTGTGAGCTTACCAGCCCTCTCCGAGCCAGCCCACATGTGTCAAGTGAGATAATACACAGCACGGCACAGGTAAACCCTAAGTGGGTAAACTGGGTAATTTCATAATCGTATCCTGATTTTTCAGTGTCTTTCTCACACTCGTGCATTCACACGCGTGCCATGTGCTCAGGAAGAAAACAGTGCTACTCACACAATGAAATGCTCATTTTAACTGTGATCCGGCCTTTCCTTGTTTGACTGGAGAAACAAAAACACAGGCTGGGCTCCCCAGGATTTACAGGGAGGATTGGGATTGGGATTGGGACTGGGAGTTGGGTCCGGGCTGAAGGCTGCCTTCTGCAGCCCATCAAAACCAGTGGCCATCTCCATCCCCAGCCTGCAGCTCTGGGCTGCTTTCACTGCGCTTTGGGGAACGTGTTGAGTGAAGGTGTGATGGGGATTGACTTAATTTAAAAATTTGTAATGACCTTGGTAATTGTGATCTATCTTCCGATGATGTGTTCAAAGTATGTGTTTATTTCCTTATAAAATGTGATCTGAAAAATCTTTTTCAGCATTCTCCTTGCAGCTCTCTCCTTTAAGCGCGCTGTCAGTCTTCTGCACTTGTTTTGTTAGACCCTGCGTACCAGAGGTACTCTCTTGCGTCGTGTTTTTCCTCCTGTCTTGTGATTACGGCAGGAATCCTACAGGGCAACAAGGAAATCAAGCCCGGTCAGTAAAACGATAATGTGCCAAACGGTGTGTTTGCTCCCCGAGATAAAGTTGGAACTGAGCAATCTTTCCCGTTCATTCGACAGGCCAAGATTAGATTCTGCCCCTCTTGCCATTTCTGCTTCTCCCTCTCCATGGGCTGAGGAATTCCTACTATGCAGGCAAATCCCGTTCCCAGATTCCCCCGTGATATCACTGCTAAGTGACATCTGACAAGATGCTTCCTGCATTTTGTTACTTCCATTTGGCACCATAAAAGCACTGTCACTTACCCTTCTGATTTGTGGCAGCCACGCTGTATTGTTCGCTCCGTGTGGCTGCCGTGGAGGGGAGGACACTGCAGAAACGGGGACTGCCTTCTGATAAAACACCCTATCCCACCCTACCATGAGATGGTATCTACAATCTAAATCCTTCTTCAGAACTTCCCCGCTTTTCCTCCCTCGTTAGCATTTCAGATTAAACCTTTAGGCTTATCTTCAGATCACAAATTAACCTCTCTGGGAAGCTTCATAGGCTCCTGTTACCTGCTTTAAGGTGCTCTGAGTGTTTACGCCTCATTTTTGCACCTCGTTGTCATGCAAAAGGTGTTTTAGAGTGCTTGCGTATCTGACACCTGGAAACACACACAATAAATCTAAGAGTGGGGTTTTTTTAGCTTAATT
>JAOTQQ010000004.1:32724503-32740731 GCA_026546715.1 Gallinago undulata
CCCCCCCCCCCCCACTCCTAATCGGACAGCACCCGGTAATTAATCGGCCCCCCCCCCGTCCCCCCCCCAGCCGCTGCAATAGGATTAGAGGGAGGGGAAGTGCGTCACGAGGTACGAAGAAGAGGGTTATGCTTTTGGTGACTGTGTGTGGGGGGGGTGAAAATAATAAATAATAATAAAAAATGATGATGATGATAAAAAGCAAAGGGGGGACCGTAGGGTGGTGCGTTCCCGGCCCGGGGGGGGGGGCTGTGCGGGGAGCGAGCGCGCATGTGAGGAGTTGCGGGGAGGGAGGGAGCGGGGCCGAGCCCGCCTCGTCCTCCCTTTCTCTCAGCATCCTCCGGTGATGCTGGAGGTGATACAGGCGCAGCAGCATCCATGGCCTGCCCTTAGCCTCACCACTTGCTTTTTTTTGGGGTTTTTTTTTTGTGGTTTTTTTCTTTAATTTATTTTTTTTTCCCCATCTTATTCCGGCAGCGAAGCGAGCCGGGGGTCGGAGGCGTTCGGTTTGAGGGCTGGCGTTAAGGAGCTGGGAATCGGGATCGTATCCTCCAGTTTTTTATTTTTAATTTTTTAATTTTTTATTTTTTAATTTTTTTTTTTTCCAATTTTTTTTTTTTTTTTCCAGGCTCCTTGGGAATTAAGGAATGCAAGTCTGCCACCATGATGGAAGGTAGGTGACGATGGCCAGCAGCGTCTTTCGGGGTGGCTGGAGTTTTTGAGAGCAACCGGGGGGGGGGGGGATGCTCCGGAGCTGCATCCCTCCGAAGCCTTTTCCTTTTTTTAATAATAAATAATAATAATCCATAATAAAAATAATAAAAAAATCCTCCCCCTAATCCCAGTGGAACCCAAGCACCCTGCCCACTGCCGGCGGATGGGGATGGTGATATAATACCCAGCCCATCGCATCCTTTGCAATTCCAGCCAGCTGGGGGGGGGGGGATGCAAACACCCAGTGCCCCCCCCAGCCGGGCAGGGGGGGGAAACCCACTTTCCCAGCCCCCCGTGATGCAGGGAGGATGAGTTGGAGCCTTCCCTGTACCCGCAGAGCGGGGGCCGCGACAGATGGGGTCCTGTGGCTTCCCGGCGTAGCCGTGGGGATGAGCATCTTCTCCTTCCCCTCTGAGAATATTTGAATTTAAGGTAATTTTTGCCCCCGTCGTGCCACTGGTTTGAAGATGCAGGCTCCACGGTGGAGGAGGAGGGGGGGGGGGGGGATGTTGGATTGAGGCTTATTGGAATAAAAAAAAGGAAATGAGAAGGAAAGATGGGCTCCAGGCACAAGATACTTCGGGCAGCGTTGCGAGACTGTGTCTGATCGTGTGTGGGAAAAGCCCCTGGGCATTTCTTAAAGGAAATTTTAAATTTTAACCCATGTCGTTTGTCTCGGCCATATGTAAAACACTTTTTTTTTTTTTTTTTTTAAAATGTCTTCTGGAGCAATATGCAGGGAAAGGAAGACTCTAATTTCCATTATATATATATTTTGTTTTAATATTTTTTTTTTAAATAGATACTTCAGGGCCAGCAAGACTAAAATATTCTGGTTTTTTTTTGTTTTTTTTTCCTGGCCCTTTGGTCGAGGCAGAGCTGCATCCGGCGCCGGGCTCGCGGCGCTGCCGGCATGCCAACCAGGCAGCTTCCCGGGATGACAGGCAGAAATTGGGCTGCTTCTCACTGTGTCCCTGCAAATCCCGGTCTCCTGCCCTGTCCAAATTCAGCTAGAGGGGTGTCGGGCTCCCTGTGACCCAGACGGCTCGTGCTGACTTAAGATATTTGCCTAAATCTCGGAAATTCACGTGCTGCGATGGCCGTGTAGGAATCGCTGCCCGTGATTTAATTTTGATTTATTTCGGATTCCTTGGTGTTAAGGGAATGGGTGTCGTTGTCCTCTTGATGCGAGGAGATGCCTTCGGTGTCTGCTGGACTGCTGATGGTGGAGTCTGAGGCGAAAGAGATTTAATTTTAGGCCCGTGACATCAAACTCATCCCGGCGTGGTCACCTACGTGACACCCTGGGAAGCAGGCACACAGCCCGGGCCACACCGGGTGGCTTCGGAGAAGGTGGCCTTAACAGCACCTTTTCCCTCTAAAGTAGAGGGATTAACCTAGAAAAATCAACGTTGGCCTGCTGGGATTCTTGGTTTGGGCTATTTAACTAGTTTTGAGGCTGTTTTGGGGGGGGGAAGGCGCTTGGATTTTGTTATTTGAGTGGGTTTTTTTGTGTTGGTTTGGGATTTTTTTTTTTTTTTGTGGTTGGTTTTGGTTGGTGTTTTTTTTTTTCTTTTTTCTTTTTTAATTTTATTTTCCTTGAGGATTTTTGCCTTGCTCGTGAAATTCCCAGGATGCGCCGCTGCGCGGGAGCCTCGGCCACCCTGGCCAGGGCAGGTGGGTCCTGCTGGGGGGGGGGTGGGGGGGTCCCTGGCCCCACACCAGGGAGGTCACCCAGGGCTGGGACAGCTGGGTCATCGGGATCTGTTGGAGGTGGAATCGTCTTTCAGGAACCAGTCTTGGGGGAAAAAAAAAAAAAAAAACAACAAAAAAAGCCCAACAAAAAAAAACCAACCCCCAAAAAACCCCCAAAAAAACAAGAACCCACCAAAACCATAAAAAAAACCCCAAAAATAATAAAAAAAAAATCCTAGCCACAAAAAGTTTCCCCATTTTCTGTAATATTAAACTGCTTCAGGTGTTCCCCAACCAGTTAAGGAACCTAGAATGGAAGCGAGGAAATGGCACTAGAAGAAATAATTACTGCTTTTGATGACTTTTTAAACGGTTGGAAAGCGGTTGGAATAGTGACACTTTGGTGACCGATGTCCTCCTGAAGCACCGGCGCCTTGTGGAGATGCTTTATTTTAACGTAAGAATCCTCTCAAACGTCCTTGGATTAATTTGGTCTGAAACTTTTTAAACCTGCACAAAATGCCTCCAGTTCCCTGCAGGAAACCTGTGAGAGGGTTTTCATTAGTATTATAATTATTTAAATTACTTGTCTTGTTGGAGGCTGTGCTGGAAGCTGAGGGTGGAGCTTGGGGAGGAGCTGGGCTGTGCCCACCTGGAATGTGTCTGTGCCACCCCTGGGGATGGACCTGGCTTGGTTGATGGTTTTGGGTCTCTTTTTGTGGAAACAAGAGAGTTTGGCTCCTTGGGAATGGTGGAGGACACGCAATTTGTACTGGTTTGTGCTGAATATGGAACATTTTCTCGTTCTCCTGGTAGATGGGGAGAAAAAGTGCCTATTTTTCCCTGTAGGCTTAAAAATCATGATGATATAGATCTAAAAAACCCTACCTGTGGACAGTCTCCAGAGACCAGCCCTTGCTGGGAGAACTGAACATGGTGTCTCAGCTGCCATTCACCAGTGGTAAATGGTCCTCCACCTCCATGGCTTGGTGGGATGTGGTGAGCACAAGCGTTGCCGTTGCTCACCATCCCTCTTGGGGATGGTTTTGCTGCACGTGGCCTCGTGCACGCAGGTGGAAAGTAGGTGTTTGGGGATGGGGACTAACCCCCCCACCCCCCCCCCAGCTTTGAACTAACAAAAATAACTTGTGGCAAAACCATATTGTGTGGTAGGACTCAATCTGGGACCCAGAGCGGTGCTGGAAAGGTCCCACCACGTGTTGGAAAGGTCTCTGCATGGGTGGCAGTAGATGTGAGGGGCTCTTAGGTGTTCCCTTTGATGGTAGAACAACTCACTGGTATTCAGAAATGCACTGGGCACGTCGTTAAGGTAAACATCCGTGCGCAAGAACGAGTTTATCTCCTTTTTGTAATCCATCTGTTGCGTCTCCGATGGTCTGAAGGTATTTCGTGCAGCTTAATTAGGTTTTGAAATCGCTGCTGCAACGTGGCGCTCAAGCCAGAAGCTCTGAGATGTTCGGAAAGATTAGAGGATCGTTTGGCTGATGGGAACAGCCGTGGTTATGTTAGAGAAGGTCACTTCTTCTTCTGTGGGAGATGGTACCTGCGTTTTTCCAGAGCCCAAGCTAGATGTTTGCTGGGGAGGAGCTTTCCCAGAGTGGAAATTTCTCTGTACCTCTTGTCTCCAGGCTTTTTTGCACCTGTTTCTGGGGAGTTTGGGAACTTCCGTGGATGACTGATCACATCCAAAATGGCAAAAAACTTCTCTGCATCATCTTTTAGCGATGGATGTCTCCAGACCTTGTGTTTTCATTCTGCTTGAAAGATAGTACTGGGGCCAGAGGCATCTAATGGCACATAAAAAGGCCTTTTTCTTGATTAGGCAAGAAAATTAGCTTTATTGTATTTTAGGTGGTCACGTTTCAGTAGATGGTGTATCTCCATGTTGGCCATGTGACTCGGCAAGGAAATCACCTGGTAGAAGCATTTGGGCTTTAATTGAGAAAGCCAATAACAGGTTTAAGGCAATTAACATGAATTAAGGCATGGATGGAAAAAAAACATCCCAGAAAATACACGAAGACCATAATTCCCATCAAATTAGGACCTGTATTTTCCAATGTGTTGTTTGAGCCAGGGCTTGCAAAGAGGCTCGGGGCTTGTTTGGGTTTTTCCAGCTCTCGTCCACCAGCGGCGTGTTCCTCTGTGCCGAGGGAGGGAAGGGATAAGTGGCTCCAGCTCTAAACCAACAACCAAAGGTTCCACCTAGACCCCGGGAATTTGGGAAATGTTTCAGATTTGGGCTGGTGGCATTTAGCAGTTAGAACCCACGTGGTGCCAAAGTTGGTAGCATTGAGGAGGGTGGGGCTGGTCTTTTCTCAGTGGTGCCCAGGGACAGGACAAGAGGAAACGGGCACAAACTTGAGTATAAGAAGTTCCACTTAAACATGAGGAGGAACTTCTTCACTTTGAGGGTGGTAGAGCCCTGGAAGAGGCTGCCCAGGGAGGTGGTGGAGTCTCCTTCTCTGGAGACATTCAAAACCCACCTGGACACGTTCCTGTGCAACCTGCTCTAGGTAGACCCACTCCAGTGGGGGGGTTGGACTAGATGGTCTCCAGAGGTCCCTTCCAACCCCATATGCTTCTATGATTTAAACCAAAATATGAGTGAGGCAGCAAAACCTGCCTGTGCCTCCCACCTAAAATGATCCATGGGATGTAGTGGCTGGAGCAGAACCCAAATAGGTTTGGGTTGTTTTGTTTGTTGGTTTTTTTTGGGGGGGTGGGTAGAAAGGATAGAAAATATGACAAAACTCAACGACTGCATGTGATGCAGGATCTGCAAAATGCCTTCTTGGAGCGAGTCCTTGGGGACCTCAAACTGGTGCCCAAACCCAGCAATTTGGGTTTCTCTGCCAAGGCAGAAACTTTCTGCATGATTCATTGGCCTTATTCAAATTTTAAAGACGCGTTAGGAAAAAATAATTACAGATCAAATCAAGTTTCTGTTCTCCTTGAGCTTTCATCACAGGATCTTAAGCAGTTGAAGGTGGAAGTTCAGTTGCAGGCTGATGTTTCTGGGGGCTTTTGAAGGCTTTTTTGCTTTATCTGTGTGGACAACAGAGGAGTGAGGCTTCCAGTGATTACAGCTACTGGTTTTTTTTGCACCTACAGCCTCACAGAATGATATATTATAACTTTCAGTTTAGTTTTAGGTGTTTTTTTTTAATTTCATAGATGGTCACCAGGCAGCTGCTGGTGCCAGCATGGCTTCCCGAGGCGTACGTGCTTTCCAGGGAGCAGGAGGCGTGGGATTTTTGGGGCTGTCCTCTGGGAACAGGCATGGAGCTCCTACCCCACCCTACAAATCCCCATCTCCTGCCCCGCACACCAGTGGGCTTCAGCACAAGAAGTGGGAGGGTGAAATTCCCCACTACCTCTCTTTTACGCTGGGTTAGTGCTGACACCGATAATACAGTTTGAAACCAGTGAAGTACTGGGACTGGAAAATCACTTTTTTTTTTTTTGCAGCCTGTGTTACCTGGGAGCTGTTCCTTATCCATCCCAGCCTTGGAAAAACATCTAAGGCCGTGGCATGTCTGTCTTTCCACTTTAATTATGACTTTTTTGGTGTTGCACCCCACAAATATGTTGGTTTTCTAAAGTCAGATCCATAGAAATCGTGGTGCCCAGGGGCAGGACAAGAGGAAATGGGCACAAACTTGAACATAGGAAATTCCACCCAAACATGAGGAGGAACTTCTTCACTTCGAGGGTGGCAGAGCCCTGGCAGAGACTGCCCAGGGAGACGGTGGAGTCTCCTTCTCTGGAGACACGTTCCTGTGCAACCTGCTATAGGAGAACCTGCTTTGGCAGAAGGGTTGGACTAGATGATCTCCAGAGGTCCCTTCCAACCCCACATCATTCTGTGATTAAAGATGCACCTTGTTATTAGAGGCAATAAATAATAAATGGGTATTTTAGCCCACCCAGCATCGCACCTATCGCCTGGGGGATGTGGGGAAATGGGGCTACATCCCCTTCCCCACTTCTGTTATGGGCACCACCAGCTTCAGGAAAAATCTCAGGTCTAAAACATCACCTTGGATGAGATGGCTTAACAAGAATCATAGAATGGATTGGGTTGGAAGGGACATTTAAAGATCATCTCATTCCAACCCCTCTGCTCTGGGCAGGGACACCTCCCGCTAGAAGCTTTTCTATCAGCTGAAAATGAAAATAAACGTGGATATTATGAGACAGTATGGAAAAAAAAAATATAAATCTCTATCAAAACCTTCCCTGAACCACCTCCCCATGGTCAGGGTCTGGGTGGCCCATGGATGGATACAGACCCAACTCTGTGTCCTTCTTGAGGGGTTATTTTTTTTTGATTCACTATTGTCAGGAGCAGCACAATTTAAAATAAAAATAACCTTCCTCCAGTATTTTGCTGTCAGGGAATAAATGCAATGCTGCTGAAAGCAGTCCTGTAGCCACCTCCTTACTGGTGGGGTTTGCTTGGAGCTGGTGGCGTTGGTAAATACGCCTGGTAATGAGCTCCTCTGGGGCACTTTTAGGTCCCTTCCAAATGACAAAGGGGGAGTTAGCTTTTAAGATGTGTTTTGCAGAGGTTTGGCCTGATTTTGGGCGTTCGTGCAGAAGATGCAGAAGAAGCCTATGTAGGTTGTTAATAATAAGGTCATTTATCTCCATGTTTACCTGGCTCCTTCCACCTGGGGACCTCGAGCTCCTTCACCCTGTGGGGTGATGGGTGGAAGAAGCTCCTGGAAATGAAGCCTTTCTTCAGGTCAGGTCTCCTGCTCTTATTTTTAGTTACACCATTGCCAGGGTTAATCACCGCTTTAAAAACGAGGTATTCATTTGACAGCAGACCGTGGGAGGAACAGGCTGGTTGGAGGAGCTGGAAAGAAGTGTCTCGTCACCTTTTATTTTGGGCTTTAGTCTTCATCGTATGCAAATGTAAATATTGCAGGCTTGGGGGTTGTTGGTTTTGAGGGGTTTTTTTTGTTTTTTTTTGATGACCAAATTGAGAGCGAGTGACGCTTTTTCCTGGCATCTCACCCAGAGTTGTGCCTTGTCCCCAAGGAAGTGGCTCCCATGGTGTGCAGGTGACAAACCCACCCCACCGGTCCAGGTGTCCTCTTCTCCACCTGGAAAATCAGGAGTGGGAGCTCCTGGAGGGTCAACGTAGATGTTGGCTAGCCTCAGTGGCTAGGTCATGGGGTGATGGAAGGCTGTTTCTTGGTGTCACGCCTGGGCAAGGATTTTGGTGGGTTTTCTCGAGTCCTTATGTTTTGAGTAAACACTACGACTGTAGGATTGGTGTGTTTTTCATAGGAAACTGTCAAAATAGTTGCTGGGAGTCTACGGTGCGCGTGGAGGCGATGGGTTTTAAGGAGATACCTTTGAAAACAGGGCTGTGAGATGGGACCCGCTGTTGGCCGTGTCTCCAGCTGAGGAGCAGACGTAACGGCGAAGCCTTCCAAAGAAAAGGAGAGGTTTGTGGTAGGATTTTTTGGGTTTTTTTGGAGGGGTGGAACACCAGCATGGGGGGGTATAACGTGTGTGGGTGTCTCCTGGATGCTCTGTGTGCAAGGAGTTGCCCCACCATCAAGCCCATTGCCCTCCTGCAGCTGCTTGGTGCCAGGGCAGGCGTCTGGGAGCACCGTCGCCTCCCGTTCCCAATAAACCAAAAACCCCAACCCCCCCTAAAAATAGAAATCTGAGTGTCGCTGGGGAGGGAGAGCCCGTCCTGGGCAACTTCATAAATAGCACAACAACCTTTAGAAATGCATCTGGGTTGGGGTTTTTTTTGGTTTTTTTTTTTTGTGTGCGTGTGTGCCAGCTCTGAATGAAAGCCACAACTGTGTCCAGATTTAATTTGCTGACAATATTGATGGGGACGTTTGTGTCCCCGTGTCCCTCGGTTGCCACACACCCCGGGGTCTCTGAAAGTTGGTATTACAAATAAAAATAATAAAAAAAAATATCTAATTTCTAGGGAAAGCAGGCAGTGAGCAATTCCTGCAGCTGCCTCGCTGAGGTTGGTGAAGTGATTTGCATCCTTCTGATGTCAGATAGTCCTCAAACGCTCAGCTCCACTGCGGAGGGAAAATGAATTGATGCCCTGTGTGCTGGGATGTGTCCTGCTGATCCTGCCCTTTATTTTAAGGACAACCTCTGGCTGCTGGCCTGGTCCCTGGGCTTTGCATCCCTGGGGGCTGAGCATCCCCTTGATGAGAGGGGGAAAAAAGGTCTGGGCTCCTGGCTGCACCCAGCCAAAGCCACGCTGATGGTTGCGCTGGGTCTTGCCGTGGGGGGAGCCTGGACCTGTATTTGTATGGAATATAAATGTATTTCCGTGGCTCAGGGTGTTTTCCAGTGTGCTGGGGATGGAGGTGAGGGCTGGGGATGGAGGTGAGGGCTGGGGATGGAGGTGAAGGCTGGGATCTCCCCCTGCACTGCAGGGACAGGTTGTCTGAGCTGAATTGTGCCTGCAGAGCAAAGGGGCCACTCTAATGCCCAGACACAGATTTAATCTGGAATATATTTAAATAAGCTGTGCCCTTCCCCAGCCCTTTGAATTCCTGACTCTGACTGCCCCCTTGAGTGGTTGGGTGGTTTGCAAAGGTTTCCTTCCACCTTTCCTCCCAAGGTGGAGACCAAAGGAAAAGGGAAAGAAGGTGAAGGTCCTGGGAGACCAGATCTCTCCGGGTATGTAGGGGTAGATGCTTGCTGTTCCAGGGGTGGAGCAGAGCCTGGCAGGAAACGTGGGTCAGCAGCCACAAACCCAGAGGTGCCCACTGGGTCTTCTTCTAAGTTCTTCTTCACATCTAGTAGCTGGAACAGGATACGTATTTTTAGAAAGGTGCTGAATCTCAATTTGAAAACTCCTTAGGCAGACTTCACCCCAGCCTGTTCAGAGACTTTAATTACCCTCACGGTGGAAAACGTGACTGTATTTCTGAATCGGCCGCGGGATCCTGCATTACCTCTGCACGCTGGAGTGTAGATCCCTTCATCACCACGTTTCCATTCCTTAAGAAGGTGCTTGGACCCCAACGCAGCCTCTTTCGATGTGGTTTTTGATGCTGTGCTGAACAGACCAAGCTCCTGGAGGTGCCCATCTCCTGCTCCTCCAGCTTTCATCTGCCCTGATTTGTATCCCATCAACCGTGTCCCAGCTCTGGGGTCTCTCCAGATGCATTGGGTGCTGGGTTCAGGCACAGCAGCTGAGTAGGACCGAGCCCAGGTGTGATGCCACCTCTCTGCTCCTCTTTGGCATGTCTCTGCTTGATGATAGAGCTTGTTTTCAGCACAAAACTCTTGATTTCTTTGGTGGTGGTCAAGAGCACCATCACTGGACCCCTCCAGTGCAAAGTGATGTGTGCCACATCTCAAAAAAGCATTATTTCCAAGGCTCAGCAGCCTGGGACCTTAAGCCAGGAGTGACCATTCCTACTGCAGGAGAAAATGACCCCAGAGCAATAACTTGCAATGTTTCATTGTATTCAGGCTTATTTGTGATCTTGTTTTAGGGTCTCAAAGGCTTTTCATCCTTCAGTGACTTCCAACTGAAATTTCTGATCAGGAGCAAACTTCTCAGCGCTTATTTTTATTTAAAAACCAAACCAAACCAAACCACCCCCACCATCCCCCCCAACCTTCCAAAACTCCACAACAAAAAGGAACAAACCCACAACAGTTGTTGCTCCCTTTTTTCTTTTGTTTTCCAGGATCTCCTTTCCAAAGCTGCAGGTGAGAAGCCACCAGTGTTCTGCTCCAGTGGAGAGCAACACAAGTGGCAATGAGGCCACCATCCCTTTTTTTTTTTTTTAATTTTATCATTTTCTGATGGGGAGAAACCATTGTAAGCAAGTGGAAGATTGTGATATGTGTCTGTGGGACTTTGCTAGAGTGAACGTGCGGTGGTTGTGGTTGATTTGATGGAAAATACTCTGATGTGGCCTCAGGATACTAGAGGTGTAGATGTGGCACTTTGGGACGTGGGTTAGTGGTGGACTTGGCAGTGTTGGGTTTGTGTTTGGACTCAATGATCTTAAAGGTCATGTCAAACCTAAATGATCCTGATTCTCTTTGGAAAAAAGTTCTGGGTTATTTCTTTTCTTTTTTTTTTTGATATAAAGGAGCTGAGCTGTAAGAAATGATTCATTTTTTGTTGTTGTTGAATTGGTAGGAGTATCTTCATTGTGTGTTTCCTGGGAGCTATGGTCCTGGAAGATGTCCCTGTGCCATGAAGGATGGGACGTCTTGGCTGGTGGTGCAAAGCCCTTGATAGGGATGGTCCCAGCAGGCCCGTAGGAGATGCTGGGGGTCAGTGGTGACCCACAGCTCTTGCTGGGACAGGGAGCTGGAGAGTGTTGTCAGAAAGTGTGAAATAAGGTAATTTAGCCCTGCTAGGAAAAGGAAACCTTGAGAATTGAGGGGAAAAGTGAACAACCAGTCAACTTGAGAAAGGCTTTAAATTATTTCCTCAAGGGGATAAGAAGGGTAATTTATTGACTGAGAAGACAGACATTTGGTAAAAAGACCTGGCATGCATTATTTATGTTGCTTTGCACAGAGGATGGGAGCCTCATGCTGGAAATAAATACCCTCAAATAGGGGGGAGAATAGAAGGAGACGGCAGCAGAGCAAGCACAAAGCTGTTTGTAATACCAGGAGCCTGGCGTGAGGCTGGGAAATACAAGTGCTGCTGGTTAAAAAGTCAATCTTTACCAAAACTTGCTCTACAGAGGTAGTGGAGATGCAGAATTTTAAAATAGGGAAGAAATCGGGGAGGCAATGGTACGTTGTTAGTTGCCTGTGGTGACCTTCGGTGGTGATGGGTTTGTGGATGGAGCTTGGTACCCGTGGGGACACCGCAGCGGGTGGTGGGGAGCAGCAGAAGACCTTGTCTCCTGAAGGTCTCACATTGTCACCCCTGGCCATGGTCTCCAGGGCCGGGTTGCTGCAGAAGGAGCTCCTCGGGCTGTGACACCAAGGGTGCTATGGCTGCTCGCTGATGGTCCATCCTCTCTTCTCCGGAGCAAGGTCTGCAATTAGACTTGTAAATGAAGGCAGTTAAAATATTAATAGCTGTCTCGGGGCTCAGTTCCTCGCTGCGTTATTAAGCCTGCTGAAAGGCTGGTAACGAGCTTTAATGCCAAGAGTTGGTTTAGGTAAAGCATTTTTTACGTTCTGGAGATGTATACTAATTTAATTACACAGAAGGTGGGCAAAACAATGAACAGCATGGACCGAAACAGCGGAGTTACTGAGATTTTTCTGCTACGAAGGCCATGGCAGTTGGGAACGTCTGGTTGTTGCAATGGACCAAACAGGCCTGTTTTCACATGAAACACGTCCTCGGTGCACGTTGTTGCTGTGTCAAACCAGGGGAAAATTCTGTGCTGACCCACAAGGAGCATTTGGGACGCTGCTGGTTTGGGTTATTTAGCCGGGGCTGGATGTGGTTACACCCTCCCTTCTTACACGTTAATTAATTTACCGTTTGAGTTTTGCCTCCGGGCACGACTGGGAGAGCCCAGGAGTTCTGTCTTGCCTTCTCTGCAAGTACTTTGGTCTTGAGTCTCTGGCACAGCAATAGATAACGTTTATCTTCATGCACAGACCAAGTAGAACTAATTTCAATCTTTTTTTCCTTTCTTTAGTCATCACAAAAGAGCATTTAAAACAAAGATTTTTATTTTTTTTTTTTCTCACTGACTTCTCTGCTGTTGGAGAGGTTTGTTGCTTCCAGGAGGCCCATCCTCCCGAGCGAGCGGTTCTTCCTCCAGGGACTGCCCCCCCCCGCCTCAGTATTTGGGGGTCCAGGAGCAGGAGCTGGTCCCACCATCTGGGGATGGAGGGCAAGGGACTGGGATTGGGAGAACAGGGTTCTTCTAGAGGCGTGAGGTCTTCGGTGTAGAAGATGAGATGTTGGTGGTTTTTAAGAAGACAGTTCAGAAAGATCCATAGCATTAAATATTAATTCGCGTTTCTCAGGTGCCAATTCTTTAGTATATTAAGGGAAAAAAAAAAAAGGATAATAGTAAATAAGAGGTGACTAATGCTCCCCAGTTCAGAGAGCTGTTTGAACTGGGATCCTTGGCACACAATAGTTGGTTCAGCCTTGGCTTGTGGTTACTCTGAGTCTTTAAGTGAGAGCGTTGGAAGCCATTTGGCTTGAGGACTATTTGCAGCATGTGAAGTTGTACCTTGGAGGGGCCGGTGTCTTTCCCTGTGTTTGGCCTCCACAGATGAAGCTGGTCTTGTGGCCGTTGATGTGATTTTAGGTGTTCCTGCCATTGCTGGTGTTCTCTCCAGTTCATGCCTGATGTGGTGGGAGCTCTTCCTGGCGTTACGGTGTCCTAACAACGAGCACAAACTGAACCACTGCTGAAGAATTCCCCACTGGAGATTGGTTTGGGTCAGGTCCCCAGCAGTGCTCCTTGATGGGCAGAGGTGGGATTTGATTTCCATGTTAGCTGCTGCTTTAGAGACCATCACTCAAGCGGTGGTTTCAGCTCCTCCCTGCTCTGGGCCATCCCTTGATGCCCCACATGGATTTGCTCTATTTTCTTCTTTCATACCCATCTTTGTGCCACCTCACTGCCTCTTCTCTGCTTTCTCTCCCACTTACTGTCACCTTTTCTCTTCCAGCAGTAAATCTGTCGTGTCCCGTGAGGTACTGGTGAACCCACGTAGCGTTCCCTCTGTGAACAAAGTTCTTCTTGTTATTTTATTTTTTTTTTATAAAGATGATTCTTGCCAGGACTGGGGTTTATGGCAACTTCAGCTCCTAAAACCTGCTGAAAGGAGCATTGAGGACCAGAGCTGAGGGGACCACCCTCAGCTCTGTCCCCCCACCGTCGATGGGGTGCTTTGAACATCTCTCTGGACCCACTTCCACCATCTCTTGATAACTGTCTCCAAGGGAGGCTTTCATTTCTGTTTCGTTTCTTTCCTTAATATCCCTTTTCCCCCGCTCAGTCGTTACCTTTTTAAGCAGATGGTGGCCCTATTATATAACTGAGCAGAAGGCTTCCTCGCAAAATTTAGCCAAATTGGGTGCTTCTGCAGATAAGACTAAACAACAACTCGTTTCTGGGCTTTTTCAGCCCTCCCTGTTCTGCTTTGATATCAAAGTTATTCTAGGAGGGGGTGAGATGAAGGGAAAACTTCCCCGGTTATTAATAACTCGCTGGGGCCTCGAAGAAGTTGTAGGAAAGCTGGAAGGGCAAGACGTAGTAAAACCAAATCTGTCCACGTCGGGGTTTGCGGGATGAGGGTTCAGCATCGCTGGGTGTGCTGCCCCCAGCAGCTGGGGACGTATGGATCCCATAGGCTGGGCGTCTATGGGACCCCATAAGGGATTCCTTCATCCCTGACCACGAATTGCTTGCTTTGGGCAGAGGAGGGAAGTGGTTATTAGAAAAAAAAAAACCTTGTCTGGATAGCCCTTAGGCTGGAAAAGAGGGAGAAACTCGCAGAAACCCTCTCTTTTAGAAGTAGTGTGATGGTGGCCACTGTCCTGGTGGGCTTCATGGCTTGTGGGGCTCCCTGAGCTTCCCGGCCAGCTCCAGCATCCTTGGTACCGGGCATGGCTTTAAGCCTTGTGCAGATCAAGAATCCCAACAACAAAAGATAACCAACCTCTTGGTTTAAACTGGTTGGTCTTGGTGGTTTGTTTTTGTTTTCACACCAAAGAAGGGTTTCCCCACCGCGTGGGGCATGGCAAAGGAGTGTGTAATTAAGACAGTAATCTTAAAAATATTAACTGTGAAATACGGAGTCGCGCACGCTGAGATCGAGTTAACAGGTGTTAAGTGGACAAATAAAAGTGGACAAATAAAAGTGAACAAATAAAAGGCACAAGCAAGCGTGCAGGCTTCCTGCAAAGTCCTGCAGGCAGTTTCTTGGGTTTGGGTCTTGTTCTTTTTTTAACCTTATTTATGAGCTATGAATTATGACGGGGCAAGGAACCTCTTGAAGCATAACGTTAAACCCAGGTTCTTATTTGTCTTCTTTCTCCCCTCAGGATTGAAAAAACGTACCAGGAAGGCCTTTGGTATACGCAAGAAAGAAAAGGATACTGATTCCACGTAAGTCGATGAGCTCTAAACCCCATTAATTTATAATGATGCCGGGGAGCGGCCGGTGCCGGCGTGCCAGGATGGGAGGGACGTCACAGGCATTTGTCACCCTCGGACCAGGTCTTGTAAGAACATCTAAGCCCTTTCCCCGCGTCCACCAACTCGGGTGCTTTCTCGGCGGGGCTGCAGAGATGATAAAGCCCCTTGTCCACGTGGTTGCCGTTTACGGGGACGGTTAGCGGCGACGGGAAGAAAATGACTCCTCGGAGAGTTTTGGCAGATTAATCTCTGCCCAAGCTGCTCATCTGCTGAGGTCTTTTTAGGTGCAAATGCCCTGTAAACAGATGCCTGTGCAGGCAGCGAGGCAGTCACGGAGCAGGGAAGGGCTGCGTGGTTTTTGGGGGGAAGCTTGGGATGGGGCTGATGGATCATGTTCTGCTTTGGGGTTTGCTCCCAGAGATGCTTTGGCTTCCTGGGGAAAACATCTGGCGGGGAGTTTTCCCCCCACATCTGGCAGGGGATGCTGTCCCCACCGGTGGGGCGCCCAGCCTTGGAGGGCTCTTTGGCCACCGCGGGTGTAGTTTTTGGGGTAAATGTCCCAAAACAGTGTGGCAGAGGAGCCTGTGCAGCAGAGGAAGGGCAGTGGGGAGCCCCACTCCCGCACCTACAGCCCCCCCCAGGTGCCCAGTGTCTGGCATGGCAGAAACCCCATGGGTTTTTTCCTTTTTATTTATTTTTTTATTTGCTTTCCTGAGCTGTTTCGCATCTCGGCAGCGGTGGGTGAGGTTTCCCATGTTGAAGGGACAGCCCCTTCTGGGCTTTGCCTGCTGCAAAAGGGGGCCCCAGAAATATGGGGGGGACATGGAGCATATCCCAAAAGGGCTGCGCGGCACCGAGCTGTTGTCCTGCTGGCAGAGGGGACCTTGTCACCAGGAATGGTGGCTGTCCATCCAGCAGCCAGGGCAGGCTGTGGGACAGCCAGGAGCTCCTGTTCCAGCTGTTGAATGGTTTAATTTATAATTTGCCAGCAGTTCGGGCTGGGAACAGGCTGCTCCACATCTTCTGCTCGTGGGAAAATCGATGGAACCAGGTCTAGGTCCTGCCTTTAGCCACCACCATGATTCCCATGTGTGCTTGAAGAAGCCTGCTCTTCCTAGAAGCTGGGGAAGCTGGTGGCACACTGAGATAACGAATCCTGGGGCATTCCTGATGGTAACGAGCTCGAGGAAAGGCCACTGTGGGGAAGAGGCTGCAATTAGCAAACGGCAGTAATTAGTACATAGCGGGGTCGCGTCGCGGTCATCGCCCCAAATGGCTTTGAGTGTTCTCCAAATCCCCCATCGGCAGCTGGTGAGGGGTGATGGGCTCAGACAAGAACCTTTGGTCACCTCCTGCTACAGCTGGGCTACCGTGGCCCACGGCCTGGGTGGTGGGCACCATGATGTTTGGTCTCTGGAGGTGCTGGGGCTGCAGCGTGGTGGTGAAGGACCTGCTACCCCTCCCTCCGCTGGCTGAGGGTCTTCACAGCCACTTCTGGCTGGGCTTTGGGGAGATCAGCAAGAGGTGACATTTTCTGCAGGTAAGGGAAATTCTGCCCCTCTGCTCCACCCTGGGGAGACCACCCCAACCAGTGCTGCCTCCAGTTCTGGGGCCACCACTATCAGAAGGACATGGAGCTGGTGGAGCGGGGCCAGAGGAGGCCCCGGAGATGCTGGGAGGGCTGGAGCCCCTCTGCT
>JAOTQQ010000004.1:32741009-32751952 GCA_026546715.1 Gallinago undulata
AGGTTGGAGGGGGCTTGGAGCAACCTGGGCTGGTGGGAGGTGTCCCTGCCCAGGGCAGGGGGTTGGATCCAGATGATACTTAAGGTCCCTTCCAACCCAAACTTGTGCATAATTCTATGAAATACGGATGCAGAGGGGGGATCTTTGCTACATCCAAAAAAAATTTGGAGAGGTTTGTGCCAAGAGCTTAGACACGAGCTAGGAGAGGTGGGAGGCCGACGCGTATGAATTGGGGAAATCCCAAGGTGTTACTGTGTTAAAGCAGAGCTGGACGGGCAGCAGCTCCCCGCAGGCTTTCGTTGATGCCCTGAGTCACACACTAATTCGTGGCAGATCTCTGGCAACGCATGAAACTCGGGAGCGTGTGGGAGGTGGAGGAGCCTGTCTGTTTTTTTTTGGTTTGTTTTTTTTCTTTTTTTTTTTTTTTCATAAACATATTTGTCTTTTCACTCAATAACTTAGCATCCTCAGACGGCGTTTCAATCCGGCGGCTGAGCCGGCCACGCCGCTTGCTGTCACCGAGGTCCAAATCCCATAAGCAGCTGGGGATTAGGATCCCTGAGGTGCCTCATCAATTTTCAAATCCGTTCCAAAGAGAAGTGACTGTGCTTCTGGCAGAATTTAAAAAAAAAAATAAAAAAATCTCTAAATGCAATTTTTTTTTTAATTGTCTTTTGCAAGAGGATGCGCCCCCAGGGCTGGGCTGTGGGATGGGTGCAAGGAGGAGGAGCCCACCTTCCTCCATGGCTGGGAATGCCTTATCATCATCAGGAACATTTTATTTACTAATAAAATCTAGTGTTTGATGACACGAGGCCACTGGCACCGAGACCCTCGGGTGGGTTTCACAAGGCAGGTAATTCCCATTTCCCGACAACTTCCTAATCGAAGCCCTTCCTGCTGCGGATTCGTTAGGAAAACCAGTTCCACAGTTAATTAGGGAAGCGGCGAGGAGTTTGGGAGCTAACGTGGCTACTTTCCTTCCTTTGCAGGGGGTCCCCGGACAGGGATGGCATCGTAAGTATTGCACGGCCCCCCAGTCCCTCTCCCGCCCTGGAATGGGAATTTCTCCATCAGCACTTCGTGACCCATCCCTTCCTTTCTGTTTAATATAGAAAATAAACAGGTAGCTTCTTACTGAAATTTAAAACAACGGCACATTCCGGGTTTTCTACCAGGTGAACACAAAATTCCAACCTGAGGAGCACCGTGGGCAGAGGGACCGGGTGTCCCGCTGAAACCCCGGCTCCGCATCCTCGTTTCTGCTCCCGCTAATTGGCCTGGGTCGGATTGGCTGGGCGATGGGTTCAGGGAAAATTGCCAGCTGTCTCCAATGCCTGTTTTTATTTTCTATAGGAAACTGAAAATGAGGAGATACTTGTTGTTTTGTTTTGGTTTTGGTTTTTTTTTTAATTATTGCTGCTTTTATTTGTGGGGTTAAGTAGAACCCCCTCCCCTCTGCTAGATCTGGGTAGTAGAGGGACCTACGTCTCCTTTAGAAGTTTAATTTCAATTTTGCAAATAAGTATGTTGGGTTCAGACTGGGGCTGTGCTGGTCGATATTTTTTGAGCAAACTCAGGTGATAGAAGCTCATCTTGAAATAAAAAATGAGAGTTTGGCAGGGAGAGCGGTGCTGGGGTGCCTTTTACAAAGCCAGATGAAAATCGAGGGGCCAAATTGCTCCTTTAGAGAGATCACTCTTTTTTTTTTTTTCTTTTTTTTTTTTTCCTTTTCCCTCCACATCTGACCCAAGATCCTTGGCTTCGGGCTCGCCCTGCGCTCCTAAGCCACTTGTTAAGAAAGAGCAATTAAAAGGAAAGAGCCTGCAGCTCGGGTAGCGCTTTAACCAAGGCTCTATTCAGCAGGAATAAATAAATAAAATATAAGGAGGAGGCTGGAGGCATTCATTCCCTCCGCTGGCAGAAGTGCCTTTTCTTGCTGGGCATGGGCACGGGGACCTAGGGAGAGCTTGGGTGCCCTCCTTTTCATTTTCCAGGTGGTTTCTTGCTCCAGCTCAGTGCAGGGCAGGACAAGCTGAAGGATGCAGAAATGCAATATTTTTTTTTGGGGGGGTGGGGGTGTGTAGACATTGTGAAGCCACTGAATGTATCGGAGGCGGGGGAACTGGAGGATGGAGACCTTGAGTATATCCCTTCCTCCTGCCACATGTTCTCACTGGTGGGGTGGCAGCTCCTCTGACTGCTGAATAGAGCCCCGTCCCCCAGGGAAAGCCACGCTGGAGCCACAGCTGAGCCCTTCTTTCCTTATAAAACTCTGGGGTGTGTTTGCTAATTCCTTGTAACTTATTTTTGTGTGGCTTTTTGGTTGGTTTTTTTTTTTTTTTTTTTTTAAATATTAAGAATTAAAACCCACCCAACACTTTAACCCTTTTTCTGCCAAACCCCAATCCCTTCCAGCCGCCCAGCCCTCATGCCACTGAGCCACCACCTTGCAATAGCAAACCCGAGAGTGTGCGTGAAGGAGGAAAAAAAAATTCGGTAAGGAAAACAGTGGAGCTCGGTGTACGGCTACGAAAGGGCGGTTCAAAAGAGTGAGTCACTTTTTTTGGGGGGGTTGGAAATCCAGAATGTAGGAAAACCCCATTTAGCTTCAGTCAGGTGGATGGATCTGAGTTGACTAGAGGTGGGGGTGAGTACAGATGGACTGGGGGGAAAGCAGAAGCCCCACATAACTGCATCCGGAGTCTGATATTCTTATTTTTTTCACCCTTCTGCTGTTAATGAGGCTACACTGTCCTCGGGCAGCATCGGGAGGACCATTGGGTAAAACCACCCAGTGGTGAGAGCCTGGGCCAGGTTGGCCAGAGAAGCTGTGGCTGCCCCATCCCTGGAGGGGTTCAAGGGCAGGTTGGAGGGGGCTTGGAGCAACCTGGGCTGGTGGGACGTGTCCCTGCCCAGGGCAGGGGGTGGAATGAGATGATCTTCAAGGTCCCTTCCAACTCATCCATTCTATGAAATGGGGAGGATGAGGGAGCTGGCAGCCTCATCCAGCCCCCGTGATGCTGCCACCCCCGGGATGGTGTGTTAGACCCTTGGCAGGGGTGCTGGGGTGGGGGTGCTACCTCTGGCAGCTGAAAGGAACTGGATTATTATCTAATTTAGGTGCCCAAAATTGAGAACGCGGCCTAACTTCAGTCCCTGGCTTTGGGTAGTTGTTTTTTGGATGCCCGGAGCAGACCAGGAAAGGGTCCCACAGGTGATGGATGCCCAAAGCCTCCTCCCAAACCAGCCCCCCCCCTCTGTCCGAAGCAGCAATAACCTGTGTGTGTGTTGTCGGTGTGTCATGATGTGCACTAACACCACATCCCACCCAGCTCAGCCCGGACCCCTCTCACCACTGAAACCAGCGTGCTCTGCCCCCATTCGGCTCCTGAATAACGGAAACCCAACCTTACTTCCAGTGTCTTCTGTGGAAAGTGTTTATTTCCTGATAAACAGGGGTGCTCGGTGGGCATCAGGAGCCCCTGGTGCCACCAGGTCTCCCCGTGGTCTGAAACACCCCAGCACGCAGAGAAATGGTCATTTAATTTCTCTTCCTTGAGACATGGTATACGTTCAGCTGATGAAAGTTCAAAAAAAAAAAATTAAAAAAAAATATATTCTTTTAGCTCTTTGGTATGGAAGACCTTCCAGAAGTGAGAAATGCTGGTGTGCAGGGGCAGAGCAGTGATGCCAGTGCACTCCTGGGAGGTAACCTGTATTCTTGTTTCCTTAACTTAAAACTTGGGAATTTTTTTTTTTTTCCAATGCGTTGCAGAAGAAGACGAATGGAGCCCCGAATGGATTTTATGCGGAGATCGACTGGGACAGATACGTAAGTGTCCCCTGGAGCCTCCCCTCCCTCTGCCCGTCTCCCAACGGGGGACCCTGGCTGTGCCCCCATGCCACCATTTTGGCTTTCTGGGTGGCCATAGCTATTTTGGGTGATGTCCAGGTGTTAGTTGTGTCCAGATAGGTATTTTGCATCTGCGTGTTAATTAAATAGCCTAAAACTGCCCAGAAACTGGGTGGCTCCAGTGCCTGATGCCCTGCAGGTGAGGAGAGAGCTGCCCACACCTGCAGGACATGGCAGTTACTGGGAGAAAACCCTGGGTGGCAACCAAGCATGGCAGAAGATTCTCTGCAAAAATTGAGCAATTGTGAAATCTTACCTGTGGAAAATCTGTCTGCTTCCTAATCCTTTGAGTTGTTTTTTTTTTCTTTCCTTTTTGCATGCCCTCTTCAGAATTCACCTGAGCTCGATGAGGAGGGATACAGCATCCGACCTGAGGAACCAGGCTATATCCTTTATTGTTGGCTTTGCCTCATGGTTTGCAGACCGTAGGAGGAGCTGGGGGTGGTGGGCAGGCCACTAGCTATTTTTTTTTTAATTATTATTATCATTATTGTCATCATCATCAGTTTTTTAATAATTATTATCATTATTGTCATCATCATCAATTTTCCCCCTTTATATTTTCCTCCCGAGCTGTCACTCCACAGCTAACACTGGCTCCTGGGGGAGTGAGCTTGAGGGTGATTTTAATTGCCTTTGATCGGGTGCTATGAAATGAAGAGGAGGTGGGAGCAGCGCAAGGAGCGTCCCGGTGGGAATGACCCGTGGGAGTCTCCCCGTGAGGGACACCTCGATGTCCCACCTTGTCTGTGGGTGCTGACTGTGCAGTGCTTCATCACAGAGGATGCTGTTGTGGGACAGAAATGGTCTGCGCGGCAGTAAAATGAGCAAAGACCAATTTGCAGCTCCCATAATTGTGTCCCGCTAAGGGGTGGGGAGATGTTGATGACCAGAGCTCCAGTTCCCAGGCTGGTGGTAGGTTTTCAGCCGCCTCCTCAGAGCTGGAGGAGGAAAAGCATCAGTGGAAAAGCAGAATTTTTTTTCTCTGCTGCCACTGAGAAATGCTAGTGCTCTGCGGGCCGTGGGCCAGGACGGTCCTCGTTGGGAAGAATCACAGAAAGGGACCTCTGGAGATCATCTCCTCCAACCCCCTGCCAGAGCAGGTCCCACAGGAACGTGTCCAGGTGGGGTTTGAATGTCTCCAGAGAAGGAGACCCCACCACCTCTCTGGGCAGCCTCTGCCAGGGCTCTGCCACCCTCACAGGAAAGAAGTTCCTCCTCATGTTTAGGTGGAACTTGTTATGTTCCAGTTTGTGCCCATTGCCCCTTGTCCTGTCACTGGGCACCACTGAGAAGACTGGCCCCATCCTCCTGACACCCACCCTTTAAGTATTTATAAGCATTAATGAGATCCCCAGTCAGTCTTTTCTCCTTTCCTCTTTCTCCTCCAGACTAAAAAGACACAAGTCCCTCAGCCTCTCCTTGTAAGGGAGATGCTCCAGGCCTCTCATCATCTCTGTAGCCCTCTGCTGTCCCCTCTCCAGCAGTTCCCTGTCCTTCTTGAACTGGGGAGCCCAGCACTGGTCCCAGTGCTCCAGATGGGGCGTCCCCAGGGCAGAGCAGAGGGGGGAGGATGACCTTCTTTAACTGTGGAAACCTTCTTTAACTGTGCTCTACCTACCAAAGGAAAGCACTTCTACTCCTCCAGCGAATCGGAAGAGGAAGAGGAGGCGCACAAGAAGTTCAACATCAAGATCAAGCCTTTGCAGGCTAAAGATGTCCTGAAGAGCGCGGCGACGGTGGACGAGCTGAAGGCGTCCATAGGCAACATTGCACTTTCTCCATCCCCCGTGGTGAGTCCTCGGTGTTTCCACCTCCTTCCCCTGGTTGCAGAAGCTGTGATGCTCTGTGGGGGTCACTGAGGGAACAGGGGGGCTCTGCCTTTAGGTGCCGATGGCCATGTTGGCAGATGTGTCCTTATTTAGAGGGTCTAAGCTGTATAGAGGCAATAACGTCACTGCAAGGAGATCCCAGCTGTATTGTGGTGACGTTTCCAGTTCAAAATGTCTTAAAAATTCTCTTTCTTCCTCATAAAACAAGGCAGCTTGGATCATTCCCTTATTTTCTCCCTGTTTTCCTCATATTTTTTCAATGTGGCTGTAATTCAAGACGTAAATTGGACGGGTCTTGCCCCGATTCCCGGGACGGGGAAAGCATCCGTGGGGTTTTTCATGGTATGTTGGAGGGACATTTCTTACCCCGAGGATGGATCAGGAGTTCTGGAAGGAAAGATCTTGTCTCCTTAGTCCCTCTGGGTATAAATACCATCACCCTCTGGTATTTCTAAGGCTTGTCAAGATTTCTGTCATCTCATCCCAATCTGTTCAGCCGTGAAAAGATGTGATTTTTGCCTTTCAGTGGGCTTCAGTGTGGGCTACAGTGTCTTTTGAGATGAAGCTTTCCATGGTTTATAATTAGCCTGTATCTGAAAGTGTGAATGAATCCCAAACTCTAAGCGAAGAGGAAATAAAATTACTGCCTTTTATTTCTTTGCGGCAAATCAATGCGATGTCACCGATTTTTGATGAAAGATTCTGTGACAAGTCACCGTCCTTGGAAATACCAAGTCCTTCCATCAGGACTCTGCTTTCCTCTTATGCTGGGTCCCTTTAGCAAGGGGCATTTCTGGATGCTTTTTGTGGTGTGACCAGGGAGTTTCAAATCTTTCGAGGGCTAAAACCAGCAGTTGGCTGCATTGGGAAACTCCCCTCCACCACCAAAAAATAAAAAAAGGGGAAAACACCACCCAAAAAATCCACAACAAAAAAAAACCCCACCAAAATTAAGCAAAGGAAGGATGGGGGTGTTGGAGACTGGCAGTTATTTGCCAAATAGGTGGATAATTTTGATCAAGAGAAGAAAGAAAGAAACAAACAAAAAAAAAAACCCAACCAAACAAAACCCCCCCAGAATTTCTTATTGCAAACCCAAGCTAATTTTGGTCTTGCGGAGTGGTGGCCCCAGCACTTTGGTGGTCACACGTGTATATGTCTGTAATGGAGGAGAAAACATTATTTTTGGGAGGATAGAACATTATTTTTGGTAGGAGAGAGGAAGTAGTGCAACCTTCTAAAAACAGAGTAGGGCAAGTGCTAAGAATTTGTTGAAGGGGCCTCTACTGGTGTGTTCTCCTTCCATCGGGGTGCAGCTGGTGGCAGAGACGAGGAGTAGCCCCTCATTGGTTCCGTGGTGGAGGCACCTCAGAGAATCCAGCCAAAAAACATAAAGGAACATTGTTTCTGGCAATAAATAAAGATCTGTCAGGAAACTATCATGGAATGGTTATGCTCAGCTCCCAGCAGTTGGAAGTTCCATGATTATTTTTACTCTTGGTGGTGGTTTTTTGTCAGTGTTGGGTTGATGGTTGGACTTGATCTGAGAAGTCCCTTCCAACCTTGACAGTTCTATGATGAAATAGAACAGATATAGATAGAATATGATCAAATAGGTATGATGAAATAATTTTGCACTGCTGGATGAAGATTAGGCTGATGTGGTTGGCAGTTCTTCTGCACCTTGCCTTTTCCAGGGAGGCAAAACCCACAAAATGTGCATTTTTCTAGATATGACCCCATCCCTTGAGGGGTTCAGGACCAGGTTGGACGAGGCTTTGAGCAACCTCATCCAGCGGGAGGTGGGTCTGCCCAGAACACGGGGGTGAGACTGGATGATCTTCAAGGTCGCTTCCAACCACTCTGTGTCTCCTCTTCTCCGTGATGTTTTTCCCGGTGACATCAGGGAGAGTTTTGCCATGGGTTAGGAAGGATTTAGCCCCTGTGCGTGTCAGCGTGGTGTGGTCTGGGTCCTGCCCTTTGGGCATTGGGTCGGGATACTCTGTGCTTTCCTTGGGCAGAGCAGGCTGGAGATGGTGCCTCCCCGAAAAGCAAAGCAGAGATGTTCTGCTCAGCCCCAAGGGCTCGGGGAGAAGCCCTGTGCCAGGTGGAACAGAAGGAACCATGCTGCTTCCCCAGGTTGGCATCCAAACTCCGGCGTAGGGAGCCAAAGGGCCCAGATGGGGAGGTGAGCGGTGCCACCACCGAGCACACCGGGTCCTGGCAGGCATCCGGGAAAGCACCGGTGCCCGGGGCAGGAGATGTCTGAAGGAGTTTTGCATCCATGGGAGGTTCCATGCTTTGCTGTCTGGGTCCCTGCCCTCGTCCTGGGCTTGTTTTCTCTGCAAAGCCCTGCTCCATCCCTCCTGCACGCTGGCCTCTCCAGGGAGAGAGCAGCAGGATGGGAGATGCCACGTCCGTAGGCAGTGTCCTCCCCCAAGTAAGAAGAAAACTGGAGATACCGGTGTAAACTGGTGTCAGCTGCACCCCCTGCCCGAAGCCCACTAGCTCAGGTTGTTGGGGGATTTGTAAAGGTGTGAAAAAATAGTCACTGGGCGCAGCTGATGGGGAATAGCCTGAAATTAAAGCACTTGGGGGGGGGGTAAAATCATACTTTTGACTTTCCTCTCATAGGGATTCTTCAAAAAAAAAGTGAACCAGGCTGGGAAAAGGCCTTTTTTCTACAGCTTTTCTATAGCTAGCAGGGCCAGATAAGGGCAAAGCATGCAAATCCTTTCCGTAAGATGTCTCAGCTGCAGGATTTATATTTCTGTATGTTCTCTCTCTGGCTCCGATCTCCTGTCCGAGCGGACGGCAGCCCGGCTGGATGCGCCACGACTCCGCTTCGCTGTGTGTTTCACAGTTACACACCTGAGGCTTCTGGTCGTAATGCACATCTTTTATTTCTCTGTTATCCCTTCATAGAAAATATCTTACATTCTCATTTTCTTCTTTTTATTTTTCTTTTTTTTGCTTCTGCATTCTTTTAGAGGAAAAGTCCGGTAAGAAGTACTGTTGGTTTTTGTTATTTTTCCCCTCTCTTACAATTTTTTTTTAACACAATCTCCTGTTCTCTTGTTTGCACGGTCCCTGTTCTGCATGTCTCTAGAGCTGAAATGTGAAATGCAAACAACAAATCTGTCTTGGAAGGCGGGGTGTTTATTATTTTTCCTTCTCCCTTGATTTAACTTAAAGCGTTTTAAAATAGGCTGCCTTTTGCTTTGGGTGCACGCACTCTGGGGGTGTAGTTTGGGTGAAAGAGCTGGTGGTTTTGGGCAAGATGTGTAAGGGTTCAGTTTTTATCTGGCCACGTTTTGGGTACGTCATTGTGGATTTAAAGGTAGGAGAAGGCAGAAAAACTCATTGGAGGGTATACCATACTGTTGTATGTGATGGTGGTGGCCCCCCTGGGAGAACTGGGCTTTGGACTGTTTTGAGCCCAAAATGGGGAAATCCAGCCATCCCAGTAGGTTTGGGCTCCTTCCAGATGCTTCTCTCCCCCTGCCCTGTACCCGGGGTGACCCACCAGCTGGTGGGAGCTCCTGGTGGTGGGGCTGGGGGCTGTGGAGGAGGACACGGTCCCCCGTGGCACTGGAGGGGGGGCGCTGGGGGACTCGGGGCGCTGACCTGTCGCTCTCTGACCAGGTGTCTCTTCTCTCTTCCTTCTCGCTGACCACAGCGGCGCAGCCCGGTAAGGACCTGTCCCCCCCCCACCCCACTCTGGGTTTTGGGGGTGCTCGTGGGGGTCTGAGGTTTTGCTGGGGTACCGTGGTGAGCTTAGAAGAAGGGGATCGGGCCGGCAGTGTCATCAGCCACCCCCTTGGGTGACCCCCCAGGTGATGGTGGGACCCTGTCCCCCTCCTCAACTGATGCGCAGGTGTCCCTGGTGATGAGCATCCTCCACGGCTCCCCCTGCATCCTTCCATCCCCCTCCCCGGGGACCATGCTTGTGGTCCTGGGGTACCCCTGCAGCCCCAGTCTTTGGCGGGGGGGTGGGGTGGGGTGTTGGCTTTTGCTGTGTGCGGGCACGTGTGTGTTGCGTGGCACGAGCGAGGATTTCCATTGCTAAAAACACATCGTTTGGCTTAAGATGCTTTGCAGCCATCAAACGTGAGGATTTGGGGTTTATGCCAAGTCCAACGGGGGGAGTGTATCAGTGACCCCCCCCCCCTTAAGCCACCACTAGGACGGTTGGGAAGGCGGCACTGCCTGGTGGGTGGCTTCAGGTGGCTCCAAACCATCTCGGCAGGGTTTTTCTGCTCCTTCTGTGCTGGGGTTTCAGCCACCTCCAGTAGCATCCCCCTGGAGCAGGCACCCCCTGCCAGGGCTGCTGGGCTGCTTTGCTCCCGCTGCGTCCCTCCTCGGGTGACAACTGCCATGTGCCCCCGTCCCTCTGCGTCCCACTTACCTCGTGTGTTTCTAATTCCAGGGGACGATTAAAAGGAATTTATCCAGTGAGTATTTTCTACAACCTTCAAGAAGTCATGACAAGGTGGTGGGTATTTTTGGGATGGGGGTGGGTGGGGGGGTCAGTTTTGCTTTAAAATGGTCCTGGCAGAAATGATGGTACCCAAGTGTCTTCCTTAAAGATGCCCATATGGGACATCCTTGGGGTAGCCTATAGAAACAGTGCAGCTCCCCAGGCCACCTCTCCGCAGAAATAAATCTGAATTAATAAAACACACCTTTTTCTGCCAGTGTCTCCATAGCTGGGGTGGGATGGGACACGTGCTGTGTCGGTGGCACGCCTGGTGCGAGCCCTCCTGCCAACATGGGCTGGGGGGGGAGGATGCCCGGGGGACAAGGGGAGATGGCTCTAACCCCACGCTGTCCATCCTGTGCCGCAGGTGAGGAGATCGCACGGCCCCGGCGCTCCACGCCAACGCCGGACCCCACCAGGTCAGTAGAGACTCCATCAAAATAATTAATTAACACAGGCACATCACGCCGATGGGATTTTTTAAACGTTCTGATGGGCAATAGCACATTTGTGCCGCTGCTGAATGGGAACTATCTGTTTTCAGCTCTGGATTTTGACCTTTTTTTTTTTCATGTCAAACCCAGAATGGTTTCTCCAGAGGGACCTGGACAGGCTGGAGAGGTGGGCTCCCGCAAATCGCATGAAGTTCAACCAAGCCAAGCGCAGGGTCCTGCACCTGGGACGTGGCAATCCCAGGCACAAATACAGGTTGGGT
>JAOTQQ010000004.1:32754314-32765123 GCA_026546715.1 Gallinago undulata
AGGGGTTCAAGGGCAGGTTGGAGGGGGCTTGGAGCAACCTGGGCTGGTGGGAGGTGTCCCTGCCCAGGGCAGGAGGTTGGAACTCGATGATCTTTAAGGTCCCTTCCAACTCAAACCATTCTATGATTCTGTGAATAACGCAGTGAATTCTCTGAGTATTTTCTGCCAGCCCAGTGAGGGTCCACGGGCGCTTTGCTCGGATGTCAATGAGAACCCTCAGGTCTTTTTCTGCCAGGCAGCTCCAGCCACACTTCCCCAAGCCTGTAGTGGTGCATGGGGTTATTGTGGCCCAAGGGCAGGACCTGGCACTTGGCCTTGTTGAAGCTCATACCATTAATGTTGGCCCAATCATCCAATCTACCCAAGTCTCTGTAGAGCTTTCCTATCTTCATGTGAATCAACATTCCTGCTTAACTCGGTGTCATCTGGGAGCTTGCTGATGATACACCCTCTGCCCTTATCTAGATCATCAATAAAGATGTTAAACAGAACTGGTCCCACCACTGAGCCCCGAGGCACACCACTTGTGACTGGCCACCAGCTGGATTTAAATCCATTTTTCTCTCCTTTTCCTCTGCCTGAAACCCCGTGTTTTGCCGGGTGCCGCTCAGTTTAGGACTTAAACACCCCCTGAAAATTCACATCTTGGTAGTGGAACACCAGGTTTGAGTACAAACCCGAACCTCAGGGTGTTCCTCTGCCCTTGTCTCCTCCCGCAGCAAGAAAACCGGGGAGGACCCCGCCGCGCTGGCACCGCTCTTCGGGCCCCCGCTGGAGTCGGCGTTCGAGGAGCAGAAGTTGGACGGTGGGTCTCGAGGGGGGGGACACAGGGCGGTGGCATCTCCTGGGAGTGCCCAGGACCTCTGGTGACCAACCCCTGGTGGTCAACCCTGCTCTTCAAGAAGGGGCAAAAAACCCCAATTAAATCTAGCTCTAGGCAATCCTGCTTCAGCAGGGGAGTTGGACTAGATGATCTCTATGGTCCCTTCCAACTCTAAAAATAATTCAGTGAAATTCAGTGAAATTAGAGTATGAAGTTGCGTTACAGGCAGCGTGAGGTTGGGGTTTCTATGGGTTATAGGGAAACAGAGCAAGCGTTTGAGGCCAATCAGTTAATTACGTGGTCTTGAGAGAGATCCTGAAAGACAGCAGGATATTCATGCTAATATTTAACAAATATTAAAAATACCGACTTTGAAGCGAAACCCCGGCGATGGGTGCTTGCCAGGCCCCTCAGCGGTGTGTGTCTAACGGTGGCCACGGTTAGTTTCCAACACCAGGGCAGCGTTTCAGTGTCACGCTGATTTAATTGATGCCAACAGACATGTCTCTCGGTGCTTTCCAGCTCACCGTGCCCACGAAGATGCCATCTCAATAATGTCATTTATTTTCCCCCCCAGAAACGGCATTCCCCTGGGCAGGGGTATAAGGATGCTTTGCTCCTCCTCAAGCCTTTTTTTTTTTTTTTTAAAAAAAAGTGTTTTCCAGTTTTCCTGAAGCACCGTGATCTCACAGGGCTTGTTGTCCCCAAAGCAAAACCTCATTCACCCGCTGGAGCAGTTTGTCCCTGGAGAGGTCTCCTCCTCCTCCCAGCTCCCCCTCGGCTATGGGGACGTGGTCGCTGCCCCTTGCACCCTCATTATGCCTCGTAATTAATGACTCCGGTTCATTCTTTTAATCAAAACTATGTTTGCGTGCAATTCTCTCCACATAGGCAAAAAAAAAAAAAAGCGCAAAAAGTTTAAATGAGATGCAGAAGAGACTTTTTCCCCCTCCAACCTCTGTGAATGTAACTGCATCTTTTCATTTTAATGCTTTGGTGTTTTTTCTGTGTATCTGAAAATCCCAGACTTTTTTTTTTTTTTTGCAATTACTGCAATTTTTTTGCTTACTGTAACAAGCCTCCAAACACATAAGCGGCATTCATTGTTTTGTTTGTCAAGCAGCATGAGTGTCAAACTAATTGCTTGTCCTGTCTAGGAATCGGGCAAGCTTGTAATTACCTAACATCACAGGAAAGCCCCTGTCTTTAATTAATGAGAGGATTCTGTCACTATTTATTTTCCTCTCTCTACGAGCCCCAGATGAACGCGTCTCATCTCTGTGTTTTGGTGTTTGTAAGAAAATAGCTTTGTGGATGCCCTTGCGTGTGTATTTATTTTTTTTTTTTTTTGATTTTTCAGCTACTCTAGATCAGCCTGAGATATGGGGTTCAGTCCAGCCCGTCAATGCCAGCGTAGAGTCCCCAAAGCTACCGAGACCTTTTCCAACTGGAAGTAAGTGAGCGTGCAGGTTATCGTGGAAAAGAAAGGAAATTATATATAGAACTCAAATCGAATCTTTTACTTTTCTTTATCCGGTGCAATTCTGTAATGTCTTGATTGCAGAGAGAGTCAGAGGGTTTTTATTTCCCTGGCTTGATTCTAGGGGTGGAGGAAGGACAGGGGATGGGATGGGATGGGAAGGGATGGGATGGGGTGGATGGTACCCAGGGGCTGGTAGGGATGGGATGGGGTGGATGGTATCTGGGGGCTGATAGGGATGGGGTGGAGTGGATGGTACCCAGGGGCTGATAAGGGATGGGATGGGGTGGATGGAACCCGGGGTGGGAGAGATGATGCTCATCCTCTGGCTGGAGCAAATGGCTTGTATGGAGCCAGCAGTTAAACCCACCCGCTCTCGGGGGCGAGGAATCCCTGATCACTCATGTTAATGATGCAGATATTGGGCTGAAAAAGTTGGAAGCACTGGTTTCTCCGGGCTAACGCAAGAAAAGGCAACACAGCCCAAAACCCCTGCTTTTCCTTGCAGCTGGGGCAGGTGGGGGAACCGCATCCTTTCCCCCTTCCTGGTGACAAAGCCATTCTTTCCTTATTTCCCTGCTCCTTTCCCCCCTCAGTAGCCATTAGCACAACCTATTTGATGCCAAACCCACCCCCAGCCCTGGTGCTGCCGGTGATGGGCCATTGCCAGTGCCCATGTCCCAAGGCCAGGGCCACCTCTGGCCACATCAGGATGGGGACACTCGTGATGGAAGCGATTGCTGCAGCCTCCCGGGCTGCTCCTCCAGGAGGTTTGGCCACGGATGCTATTTATATCTGCTTTGCAGAAAAGAAAAAAAAAAAAAAAAAAAGCCCCGGTAAATCAGGGCTGGGTTAATTAATCCCGGTATTCCTCCTCCCGGATCCACGCGGGATGGGCATGTGAGAAACGCGGAGGCAGATCCGTGCCTCAGAGGCTACAGGTTTTAATTAAAATGGTAATTCCGGTTTTAAAAACGTGGGGACAATCTAAGATAATAATAATAACAGCACCAAAAAACATAAAACCCAACAAAAAAGGCCACTGGCAGTTGCTTTTTGCTCAAAACACCACAAACCCCCAGGGCTGGAGGGACGTCCCTGCCTCAGAAGTGATCCCTCGGCCACACGCTGCCGCGTCCCCCCCATTTCCCAGCAAACTGTGGGGGTTTCCTGACGCACGACCACGGTTTTGTGTGATGTTCTATTATTATTATTATTTATTTTTTTTCTTCCCCTCTGCTCTGTTTTGCAGCCCCTCCGCCGCTCCCACCGAAAAACATCCCGGCCACGCCGCCGCGCACCGGCTCCCCTCTGACGGTGGGAATAGGTAAAAAACTCGGCACCCCCGACCCTCACCCAGCCCCGGTAGAGCAATCCAGAGCCTGGGGGGGGGCTGCCCTGGGCCGGGGGGGTGTGTGTGTGTGTGTGTCAGGTCCCTGTGGCTGCGTTTTGGACACGGATTTGTCCCTTTGGCATCCTCTTCCCTTTGCGTTCGCGGCGCTTCAGAGGATGCTGTGGTTGGGGCGATGCTTTATGAGCAGTGCAAAGATGCTTTTGACTCCCCAGCCAGTGTCACCCTGGTGAAATTAAGTAAATTAGTTCCCCCCCCGCCCCCCCGGCTTTGATATTGGTCACTTTTAGCCACGAAAAGCAATGCTATCCTTAAAGTCTTGCTCAAAATTGGGAATAATTAGAGCATTGCTATTACCTGAAGCAGAGCTGCTTATGAAATAAGGGGGTGTGTGGCTCCTGGCTGTGTTGGGGGGCTGCTGCTGCCATGGGAGGGTGGGAAACCCCCCCCCAGTTCTGCAGATGGGGCTGGCAGCTGGGGGTGAGGGGAGGGAGAATGGAACGGTACCTGGAGTTAAAGGAAGGGACTGAAAGTGCTTCTAAGCGTATAATTCATGGTGCTGGTGGGTGCTGTCTGCTGCGGGGGCAGGTTTTGGGGACGGGTGGGTGGTCACTGCCTTTGGACAGGGCACTATGGACACGCACAGAGAGCACCTCGGGGTGTCATTCGCATCGCCATGGAGAAATCCATGAGCTCCATCCGCTCCATCCACCAGTCTTTCATTCACGCTCCCCTATCTTGATTATTTTAACTTTTTTTTTTTTCCTATTTATGGAAGCAGCCGGACTGGCAGGGTGTCCCCCTACACACCTAGACCCATCAACACCAGTAAACGCAGTGCCCAGCCCTGTGTGAGGCTGGTTTGGTTGGTTTGGACTCGATAATCTCAATGGTCCCTGCCAACCATGAAGATTCTGTGATTCGCTGGGGTCTGGTTGGCTTTCACGCTTCAGCCCGTGTGGCAAGTAAAGCAAGCGGCAGAGGCCTGTTATTTTTATTTCTTTTTTCTTTTCTTCCCTGTTCCAGCAAAGCTGTATTTTATTTACAGATGGTTCCCCCCAAGATCAGGAGCCGGGGTGGGATGTGACACGAGGAGCCCGGGGGGGGGGGGCACATTAATTTGAGCAGAACGCGCTTGGAAGGAGCAGGGGCTGGGGGAAAGAAAAAAAGCAAGGAAAGGGGGAGCAGGAGAGGGAGGATGGAGGATCAACCTCCTCTGGAGGTGTCACGTTGTGCTGGTGGATCCCATCTCCATGTGGGTTGTGGGGTCAGATGTGGACCCTGAGGTTGTGGTAGCTCAATTAGCGAGTAGAGCCCTAAATTTTTGTCTGCTGCTGCTTCCAGCTGAAATGCATACACCCTCTCTGCCTCCCTACTGCATGCCCAGTGCCAGCAGGGTTAAATATAGATATTTTTATATATATTTTTATATATACATAGTGGTGTGGACAAGAGTGCTTTAGGTTGCTGGGCAGAGTGCGTAATTTTATTATCTCCTGCTAACTCAGCGTGATGACGGTGGCATCGTTTTGCCAGCCTGTAAGGGAGGCTGGGAGCCCCACTGCAAATTTTGGGGGGGGGGGACGGGACTGGGGGGGACCTTTGTGTGGGAGGTGATGGAGGAGGAGGAGGAAGAGGAGGAGGAGGAGGGCTTGGCTTGCAGTGCATGCTCTCCCTCCCACCCTGTGCGTATTTCAACCCAGCCTGGTCCCTTGCGCGTCCCACGTGCTCCTGGTGGAGAAACCCTCCCCAGCACATGAATTATAGTCCCTTTTTAAAAACGTTTTCCCTTTTTAAAGCAGAAAATAGCTGGCCTAAGAGCCCCGTGTGCTGCGGGGCGGGTGCTAAGTGTCAAATAAACTGCTTTGACCGCAGGAGGGGACCAGCCAGCAGCAGAGCTCAAACGGGACAAACTTCCCTCCATCAATGACGTGGACACCATTTTTGGGCCCGTGCTCTCCCCCGAGCCTCCCGCTCCTCACGCGGAAGTTAAGTGGGTCCATTTTTCCGATCAATCCCCGGAAAACGCCACTCCGGAGTTACCGGCCCGGGAAAAAACGGGGTCCCCGGTGGGCAACCCGGCCGATGCTGTGGTGGCCCAGCCCTCCCGCCCGCTCCCCTCGCCGCTCCACCTGGAAGAGCTTCCCAAGAAGGTTAAGGACGATGCCGCCGAGCCGCTCGCCTCTCCCAAAGAGTTCGGGCTGGGACAAAGAGCCACCCCGCCGCCCCCTCCGCCGCCCACCTACCGTACGGTGGTCTCCTCGCCCGGACCGGGGGCCAGCAGCGGCACGGGAAGCACCAGCGGTACGTCCCGCGGCCTTGCCTGCGCTTCGCTGTGGCCATGACCGCCTCCGCCGTCCCCTCCCCGCCTGGTTGTGCCTCTGCCCGGCCCTCTCCTCCTTCCACGTCCAGCGTCTGCCCTCAGCCTCCTGTGTCTTCTCCCCGCTGCCTGTCTGATGGTCCCCCCTCAAGCTCTCGTGAACCTCCCTTCCCACCTCCACGCGCCCCGCCGCGAGGTTGCCATGGCCTCAGTAGGCTTCAGAGTGAACGCAGGTGGAAATATTTTGGGCAAATAACCTGAGCTGAGGTTATATCTCAAGGCTGAGACCCAGAGAGGGGTTTGAAGCTGTTGAAGATGGATGGGTCACCACCTCCTGTCACCACCTAACTCTCAGCTCGGAGGTGGCACGGCTCTGTGAGAGCGTGGAAGCCCAGCTGGGGCTGGAGAAACCTCTCACCGGGGCAGAACCCTGTAGCTTTGATAGGCTTGTCCTGCCTGCCTGCCTTCACCTGCTTAATTAGAAATGCCAGCGTGCTCGTTAGGCCAAATGAGCTGGTGGGGGGGGTCAGCTTACACAAGCTCTCCCCTAGCGTTTGAGGGGGTGCAACCTGCTCGTGTTATTGTAGAGGCTTTACTGTAGGGGTGCAACCACAAATCCTCGTCCCCACCAGCCATGAGGCTGCCATCCTGCATCCACAAGAGACTATTTTTGAGATTATTGCCCCCCCCCGGAGCCTTGCAGGAGCCTCCAGCCCTGCAGGGAGATGATGATGGGGGCGGAGTGGGTGCCCAACCGCTGTCACCAACCCTTTGTGAGCTTGAAGAGCTGTGCCCTCTGCTTTGGGGGGTTTGTCACCTCTGGGGGGGAGGGGAGGTTGTGTGGGGCTGCTGGGGGTGTCCCCCCCCAAGCGTGGCTGTCGCTTCAAGTGTGGCTTTGCTTCCGTGGTGGTGGCTTTTCTGTGCCGGCTGTGGGGTGGGTGGAGGGGTTGGGGTCTGTGCAGGGCTGGGGATGTGCAGCATCCAGACCCTGGTGGCACTGGTGGGAACTGGGAGTTCTCTGGGACTGTGGCAGCAGGAAACCTCGAGTTTGTTCCTACCCTGCTCTCCACCTCACCTTGCTCTCCACGACCACAGAGAGCTGCAAGATGGGGCTGGATGGAGAAACCCCACCGAGAGGAGTCAGGGGCTGGATGGAGCCGGGTTCCTGCTTGGGAAGATCTACCTCTCTTCCCCAGAAATCATCTCCTGTCTTTGCTTGGCCCGCGGTCCAGCCCCCTGCCACCCCAGCCCTACCCAGCCCAGCGTGGGGTGACGAGCTGTGGAAATGCAGAGTGTTGAAATAATGCACGTTAAAAAAAAAAAAATCACGTCCATCCTGGGGGTGGGCGATGTGGATCCCACCCACCCTTGGCACTCCTGCCCTCCCCCTCGTTCTGAGGGACCTCCTTGCTGCATCTGGCACCGATGGGTGACCAGGTTGGGGATGCCATGGGGCAGAGCCATCGCTGGCCACCATCCCATCCCGTGGGAGCCTGGGTGTCACCAAGGCAGGGCTGGGGACCAGCATCCCAGCAGCCTCCTGACTGCTTACTGGTTTACAACATGTCGCTGCAGAAAACAGCTGGAGGTACATCAGTCTCCCAGGGACCTCAAATACCTTAAAAATAAATCTTCTTGGATGAAAGCTGGTGGCTGCTCCTGAGCTGGGGCAAAACATACCCTGAAGCCTCTGTCTTGTGCCACTTGTTCAGCGCTTTCCCTGAAAAATTCCTGGTTTGTCAGGCTTTTATTGGGATAAGGAAGGGAAAAATTCAAACTTTGGTGCCCAAATTAGCCTTCTAAATAAAAGCAGTTTGAGTTTTGGAGTTGTGCAAGTGAACAGCCAGGATTTACTCTCTTGAAAGAAGCCCATCTCTCACCTTAGCCTTCTGTCACTTACCTCTCCCTCTCGTTCCCGTAGATCTAGGGTTGGAATTTCCTTAATCTGAGCTATTTACCCCAAATCCTTAGGTAGCTGATTCTCTTGTAAGCAGGGGAGCAATGAAGCTAGAGACATCACCGTATGGTCACTGGGAAAAAAGAGCTCTGCTCTGCTCTGCTCTATGGGGGCTGTTGGCAAAGGCCAGCTCAGCCTGTGGGGCTGCACAAGGGGGTCTGCAGCCCCCCCTCCCCATTCCTGCCACCCCTCTTGTCTTGGTGCAATCCCCGACTGTTCTGTACAGCCCCAGTTATTGCTCGATTTACCCCAGAAGGAATTTCTATACGTGGAAGAAAATATTCTGGTGGTCCTCTTAAGTATCTGTAAAATTTCTGTTTAATTGCAAGAAATTCTTTGGTGGGAGGGTGGTGAGAGCCTGGCCCAGGTTGGCCAGAGAAGCTGTGGCTGCCCCATCCCTGGAGGGGTTCAAGGGCAGGTTGGAGGGGGCTTGGAGCCACCTGGGCTGGTGGGAGGTGTCCCTGCCCAGGGCAGGGGGTGGAATGAGATGATCTTCAAGGTCCCTCCCAACTCAAACAATTCTAAGTCCCCCTTTGCAGCAAGGCAGCAGCTGATGGGGACACGTGAACTCCAAGGCAAGTTCTCTGAAACTCTTCCAGAGGGTTGGGAAAGGCTTGGTGCTCCCAGAGGACCTCCTGGCCTCGTTCTTCCACCCTTCCTCTGCTTTGCTCGGACAGAGCTTTGTCCCTCTCGCCCGGGACCCTTTGTCCCCATGGTGGTGGGGACTGACCCCGCTGCCTGGCCATGATGCTCGGGGACCTGTGGCATCAGCCCCGGGTGCTGCAGGGCTGGAACTCCTCCTGAGCGCATCATTTTTCACCTGCCCACATTGCTGGTTTTTAGATAAAACTCTGAGATTCCTCCAATAATAACGTTCAGGGCGGGAGCCAGGTACCCAGCAAGGAGGGCATCCCTGAAAACTCTTGAGCAATGACCAAGGAGACCTTCTGCAGGGTGTGTGTGGCCACCAGGCTCCTGGAGGAGAAGACATTGCTTCCAGATAGGGGTCGGGGAGGGGGGGACCAGCCTGTGGCACGCTGATGGCTCCCTTTTCTTGCAGGTTCCTCCTCCCCGGCTCGTCCTGGCACGCCGCTGGCCGCCTGTGGCACCCCACCGCCGCCACCCCCACGGCCACCCTCCCGCCCCAAGCTGCCCCCCGGCAAGCCCACCGTCGCCGACGTGGTACGTTCACCGCGGGAACGTGGCGTTTGGGGGGGGGGTGTCTGCATTTGTGCAGCCCGGTGGGACAAATTAACGGAGCGGAGCAAGTCATTAAGGGCGAGTAATCAGCGGGTGCTGCCTGGGCTGGTTGGAGTTTTCTGTAGTTTGCTCACAAATGACACGTGGAAAAATAGCAAGTGGGGGTTTGCGATGACAATAAAGGCAGAAAACGGCTGTGAAAAGGGGGGGTGAGGGTCTGACCGTGCCCGGCCCCCCCGGGGTAAAGCAGTGGGGGTCTGCCCTGGGAAGGGCGTTGGGCTGGGAGGTGGCCCACGCGCTTCGGGTAAGTTGTGGAGAATTTTTGCATTGATGGTATGGATGTAAAGTTATAGAATCATACAACAGTTTGGGTGGGAAGGGACCTTAAAGCCCATCTAGTTCCAACCCCCTGCCCTGGGCAGGGACACCTTCCACCAGACCAGGTGGCTCCAAGCCCCCTCCAACCTGCACTTGAACCCCTCCAGGGATGGGGCAGCCACAGCATCTTCGACTTGTCCGGGTTGCTCAGAGCCCTCTCCTTGGATGTTTCCAGGGATGGGGCATCCTCTGGGGAAACCTGTTTTCCCCAAAGCATCCATATCATCCTTGAGGGATCTTTGAGGACCAGAGCTGCTCCCAAGCGAGCTGGCACGCGGTGGGCACCGCTGCCTTCCCGATGCTGCGTGCATTAAATCCATCCCGTGGCCCCTGGAGCTCCCACGGGCTCTCATGAAGTCCCACAATGGGGACACCAAACTCCTAGACCCTCAAGATGGTGGGAATCATCTGCCATACTTCTCAGGCCAGACTAGAACACCCTTGGTGCTAAAAGAACCAAAGTTGTTGAGTTTTGCCCCAAGCCGGCGGGGCTGGAGGTACAGAAAATTACGGGCTTTTCGGGCAAAAGCTTCTGTGTGTCGGATGCAAATGTCGCTGTGCTTATTTTCTTTAACTTTTTGCTATTTTCTGTTTTTCTCCAGTCCAGGCCTTTTAGCCCTCCTATTCACTCGTCCAGCCCTCCTCCGGTAGCGCCTTTAGCCCGCGCGGAAAGTACTTCTTCCATATCTTCCACCAACTCCCTGAGCGCAGCCACCACTCCCACCGTCGGTAAAAACCCACAGCTCTGCTCTTCTTTCCCCTTTTCCCATCTCCCAGCGCCCTCTGAAAAGATTCCTCAGGGCCTTTGGTTGCTCTCCGGGTTCACCTTCCTTCATTTTCGCCGGGTTTTTAAGGGAAAAAAGGGGTTTGAGGTGGGGGGTCGGAATTGAGGATGCTGCTGGGGGAGCTGCCTCCAAACGTTGGGAATGACGGATGTCGGGGTGAAGGTAGAGGTTATCCTGAAGTGAAACATAAGATAAAATGTGCTTACGGTCTGTAAATTTGCTCAAAATAAGCTTTTGTTTGTTTGTTTGTTTGTTTTTTTGGCGAGGGATGCTCGTACCCTGGAGGGGGAGGAGTTGGGGGGGGCTGGAAGCCAGACCTTGGGATCCAGGAGACAATTAATGTTAAATCCACGTGAATGTCTTTAAATTTATGCGGGAAGGGGGGGGGGGGAGGGGGTTGTCTTGGAAAAGGTTCTTCCAAACCCTCAGCTTAACGCGTCCTCGACCAGAACAAAGTGCTGCACTTTTCTTTTGGAGGAATGGCCTGAAAAACATGGGGTTTGCCAACACCCCCC
>JAOTQQ010000004.1:32792803-32808629 GCA_026546715.1 Gallinago undulata
GGGGTTCAAGGGCAGGTTGGAGGGGGCTTGGAGCAACCTGGGCTGGTGGGAGGTGTCCCTGCCCAGGGCAGGGGGTGTCACTGGGTGGGCTTGAAGGTCCCTTCCAACCCCAACCATTCCATGATTTGCCTGGCAGGTACCTGTCTGCAGGGAAGAAGTTCTGCTTCAGCTGCCGGGTTCAGTGGTCTCTGCAGCAAGACCTGTGGATGTGGCCCTTGCCCAAAAAAAGACACAGAGAAGAGAGGAAGAGGCTCTAAACGAAGCACAGAACAGGGACAGGTCAGTGTCCTGGCTGTCCTTTTCTCTCTGGTAATATCTGAAAGAGAGAAGTGGGTTCACTGAAGCAGCGCAGAGTGGTGCTCCGTGTCCCAGGACTGGGCAGGCTGGTTTTGCTGCCGTGGGTGGTGGTGGCTGGAGATGCTGTAAGCTTCTACAAAACATTCTTGCAATAAAATGCTTTAAGGAAACAACTTGTCAATTACGAGGTCAGAAATTCTATATTTAAGAACAAAATACATGAGGACCTTTGGAGAGCTTTAGCACTTCCTAGCACCACAGGTGTTTTCCAGCAGCATAATGTCACAGTTAATGAGTTTACACCATGTGCAGGGTGAATTACGACATCTTACAGCCTTGACAGAAAGCTCTTTTTTTTAACCAGTAGCATCCGTAAGTAAACAGTCGTGACCACCCATGGAAAATATATGTTGTATTCTGTTCAGATTTGTAAGAATGATTAACACATGATTCACCTTAATGGGTGTCTGTCTTTGAAATGCACGACGATTAATTTTATGCCGAGGGAAGGCTTCCCCGCGCGCAGAGGGAAGTGGACGTTAATGCATCACAAATGATCTTTAACTTCAGTGATGAGTTTAAATGTCGGAGGTTTATTGTCAGGCCGACGAGGGCATGGATGTTCTCTGTGTCTATAAAATAGATGTCTGGCTACGGAGGGCTTTCTGGAAACGCTCTGCTGCCTGCTCCCTGCTGGAGTCTGTGTCTTAATCTTAATTACTCGCCTCTAGAGATGCTCCATATTTTCTGTGAGCAGTCTGAAAATCCTCTAAGGTCCAGCTGGTGGCTCGCTGGGTGCTTTTTTTCTTGTTTCTTCTGGTCTGTCCCCCAAAAAAGACAGCCTAGGCAGCCCAACGCTGCCTGCTCCAAGCAAGCCTTCCCAGCAGATCCGTGCTCTCCCTGCTGGGCTGGGCTGGGGGAGGTGGTGGACCTCAAAAAACACAGATCATAGAATCATGGAATGGTTTGTGTTGGAAGGGACCTTAAGTATCATCTGGATCCAACCCCCTGCCCTGGGCAGGGACACCTCCCACCAGCCCAAGTTGCTCCAAGCCCCCTCCAACCTGCCCTTGAACCCCCCCCCAGGGATGGGGCAGCCACAGCTTCTCAGGGCAACCTGGGCCAGGCTCTCACCACTTCCAGAGGTGCCAAAGTCAACCCTTGCTCCAGGAGCACACTCCTGCCTCATGTGAGGAGCCGTCAGGAAAGTGTTGGTGTGGGACTGAGGGAATTTAAATGGTGATTTGTTGTTATCCTCATTTGTCAGGGGTTGAAAAGTTGATCTCTGCTTTTGCCTGGTGCGGGATGATCTGCAGCTCCCAGATCTGATGCCCCTCAAATCTCAGCTTTTACCCTCGGCAGCGTTTATGGGATGGCAGAGAAGGTGGCTCTGATGAAAAGTCCCTTCTTTCACTCTGTGATTTCACAGGGAAGATACAGATTCCATCTGGGAAAGAACTTTAGGATATATTATGGAGTGGCCTATGAAAGGGGTGATTTTTGCCACTTTTCGAGTAACCCAAGGAGAAAAGACCTTGGGAGGAAAAAACCAAGGATGAAACCAAGGAGACAACATGACCAAGACCTTTCCATTCCTTTATCTGTATTATAGGGAGGGCCATCTGTGTGTTAATAGTTTGTCTAATGAGGGGGGCTTCCAGGGGAAAATTTAGAGCGTTTGAAGGAAGTTTCTAACTGGTATGGCTTCAAAGAGAAATTTAATGATTGGAAAAGAACAAAAGGTTTATGTTAATCCTACAGTAAGGCTTTCTTGCTGTTTGCCAACTGAGAAGTGGTATCGTTTATCTACTGTTAAATCGTTACAGCGGGACCAATTATGTCACCTGTAAAAAAAGGGGAAAAAAAAGAGCTGTGTGACAGTGTAACTGCAGTACAAGACATACAGAGATCCCAAATTCCTCATTTATGAACTGAGAACAGACCTGCTTGTGCAGTGAGCGCCCGGGAAGCAGGCTAAGGTAGTTTGTGTTACCTCGGGCTTTGGAATTGGGTTAATACTATGCTTACCTCTAACAGTGGTCCTTAAAAATAGCGCTTTTTGGCAGGCCTGTTTGCGTTGCCTTTGTAGCATCGTACTTAGCAGCGTACACACATACATCCTGTTTATAAAGGAAATTAATTCTCAGTATGATACATGCATGGTAGCTGTGCTTAGATGTGATTGCCCCTGAATTCTCTCTCTTTAGTGTTAGGTGCAGCACAGACCCAGTCGTGCTGAGCCTGGGGGCTCACAACTGGCGTTACCAGAAAGGGGGGGAGGTGAAGGGGTGATGGTGGCAAAGCAGGGCTCCCTCTGGCTAGTGAGGCTCTGTGACTCGGTGACCAGTTACGCCACATGCCCAAAGTCTGGAATTCAGCACTGATATTTTCAGTCCTGTTCAGTGACGTACCCAAAACGTTATCCCTATACTCTTATTAACTGAAGGACTTCTCTGCTGCCAAGGTCTTGGGCTGCTTTGTGGTGATTTGCAATAACTTTATTTTCTACGTTTAACAACAGTGGCCTCGCTTTTAGTTTTTAAGGGAAAGATCTTTTTTGCTCTGTGGTTTAGAGAACTTAGCAAATGAGGCTGGTGATTACCAGACTTTATAAATGAAACGCTGACGATTGTGGATTATTAATCCTTCATACTTTAGGAATGAAGGTAAGATTCTCTCCAACTTTAGTGTTTTGCACCACGTAACTCAGAAGGGATTTTAAAAAGTACCAGTCCCACTTTACAAACTGGGAACTTGTATCTGGTAAGCCCAAGGGACTTGCTCAAAGCTGGAAGGACTAAGGGAGCTGTGCAGCCGGGGGCTGCAGCCCCCCTGAAGATAGCATCTGGAGGAAGGATCCACCTGGAGCTGGAGGACCCAGTGTGGCACTAGGATTTCATAGCATGGAGCAGGCTTTGGTATAAATTAGCAGTGATTTATGCAAAAGTAAACAGAAAGGATTCCCAGTTGCTACCAGTCAGGTTTTTACAGTGGTGCTACGTGGGATCTATGCATGGGACGATGGGAGAGGAACCTGGTGTTCCAACAAAGTGAGGCTATCTTGTTGGTGGCCAGGAGAGGGCACATCGTTCCTGTCTTCTCAGCAGGTGAGGGCTCTCTGCCTAACACAGGCACCTGCAGACTGCATTTTAGAGGAGGCTCCACCTTCCTGCCCTTGCCCCGAGCATCCCTCCCAAATCCAGCTGTGGGGAACCGCTGAGCAAGCAAAACTTCCAAGTTTCTTACCTGTTGACTTACCCGTTCCTGAAATTTCTAGCAGTATGGGCGTGCAGAAGAGCAGGAACCTCCCCAGGTGTTATCCTGGTTATCAAATTCTATCTGGTTCCGCTTATTTCAATATTTATTAGCTAAGACTTTAACAGAAAGCCCTTGAAGTGAACCTCAGAGGTCCACTAATTTCTCCCAGCGAGTCGTACCTTATCACTGCTGGGAGCAGCCAGGTTCTGCAGCTCAAACACCCCGACTTCTCCTTTGCTGTCTCCCACCAGAAGGCAGTCGGTGTTCGTGGCAAAGAGCACAGACATGAATTTCTCTCTTGGGCTGGCACGGCATGAGGTCACAGGGTTCAAGCTGCAACCCAGCAGAGGCAAATATTAATGGTGACAGAGGTAAAATTGCATTTGGCTGGAGGGTAAAGTCTAGTAGTAACACAGGTCTGATAAATGTTGCATGTTTTACTTATGATGTTCTTCTACATTAACTTAAAAACTAAGAAGTGAGGCGGTGTTTTACTTGGTCTTGACCAACTCCCAGCTGCTATTAACTAAGTTGCCTAAAATCTGTCCTGTTGTCTAATACGAGGGGTGGGTGGGTGCGTATCCATATTGTTATCATGTGAATAATTTGCTTTTTGCTACTGCATGATTTGGCAGGCCTCCTGCTCCACCGCTGGCTTCATGCTGTCGTTGACACCAAACAGTGCAGCCACACGTTAACGTGAGATGTGCACCTACTTTACAGCAGTGGGAAAAAGTGAGAGGTATCTGAACTTCTGACCATCTTAAATTTAGTGATTTTTGTAGTAGCTCAGTTCTGGTATTTTTTCCTTTTAACTATAGGAGCGGTAGAATCTATGATTTCTGCAGGAAAAAAAAAGGTAGTTTTACCCTTTATCAGTGCCACGAGGCACCCAGCTCCTTTTCTTGGAATTGCAATTCTCTGGTAACGACCATCTGCTTTTACAGAATGAGTATTGCAAAATGCAATGCTTTCAATCAGCGAGCAAGCAAAGGGCGCGGAGCTGTCGTGGTCTGATAACAATACTGACGGGGCAAATAATGCCTGGCCTTTGTGCCATTAAATTTCAGAATCTTCTTTGAGAAAAGTAATTACTTACATGCTGACACCCAGATCCCAAATTTCAACTCTGCTTTCGTTTGCTGCGGCAAATACAAAGGCTGATTTTGGAGACCACGTAATGTCGTGGACAACAGTGGTGGTGGAATTGAAAGTTAACATGGGCGTCTGCGAATCCTGGTGCCATAAAATGATGCTCCAGTCTGCAGAGCAGCTCAGGAACATGTCTGTGCTGAAGGGATTCCAAGCGACTTTGTAGACAGGACCCTTGGTGTTTGGGAAGAAAGAAAAAAACCAACTTTCTGTTGTTCTAGAGCTACAGCCTCTCAGGATGGTTTTTAGTAGTGACCTTTCGTGGAAATCCCTGTCCTCTGACCTTAAGAGCAAAACTAGCATTGGCTTGTGTGTATCCAAAGGGAATTTGGATGCAGCAGGAGTGAGTTTAGGAAATTAGGACAATAAAGGCAGGAGAGAATTTAGAATAAAAAGCATTCAGCTGCTTCTGCCCCTTCAGCAGTTGTCAGGAGAAACTGATGCAGAAAGGGCAGCTGCTTGAATAAAGCAGAGATTTTAGAAAACAGAGTTAAAGTTCCGTTAAAGTCCTGGCACCTTTCTCTCAGAAGTAAGACTGTTGCACTGTGGTTAACAGTTAAATCAAATTACCCATTATTTTCTTAAAATAGGGCCAGAACTAAAGCTTTAAAACACTTTATGGTAAAATCTTTCATAAATTACTTTAATAAAAAATAACCCTTACAGTTTAGAAAGTAATCCTGTAAAACTGTGATGCTTTAACTATGGGAATTTGTTCCTAATATAAGAAAAATTCAGGTTTCTTTTGTTGCAGATGTTTTATTTAGTAAATATAAGCAAAGAAACTATTGTGTTTGTGTATTTGAACAGTTTCTGCTGTCAGTGCTTTTTCTACATCTCACTCACCTTATGGCCTCTGTATGTCTTTAGAAACTGCTCACTGGATGAACAAGAACACTTGTGGATAAGACCCTCTTCTGTTCCAGCAAGATAAAAATTAGCGTCCTGAAAGAAAGGTAAGCTGTAAGGTAAGTGCTGTAACTTTTGACTTCTGAAAATCTCAGACTTTCTGTGATCCACGTGGGCAAACGCATGAATTCTTCAAATGCTCTGAGGACAAAATACACAGCTGGATGAGGAGGAGAAGCAGAGCCATCGAAGTCCTACATTTGGGAGAGGCTGACAGGTCAAATTTTCACCAACTTAACCAGTTCAAAGAGGGAAACTGCCCTAGGATCTGGCCCAAAGTGGATGTGAGTAACACAGCTGAGGGAGAGCTGTCCACATGCAGGGATTATTCCTTGGTTTCCCAGATCATCCATTTTGGGTAAAACTGTTACTAGCTAAGAATTGATTTGTTTCAAAACTAAATATGCTTTAAATACCAGTGCCAAGCCCCAGGTTAGTGCATACTGAAGTAGCTCCAGCTGAGGATCTCTCCCCTGCACAGTTCTCCTGGATAATGCTTTAGCCAGGATGGACTTCCTGAGCCTACCTTTGGATGGAAGTCAAAGCACATTCCAGCTGCCAGTTGAGATATCAGAGCTTCGCTTTTCCATTCTTTCTCACCCAGAAATTTCTTCTCCCCTCTTTCTGTTCGCTTTATTTTCATCAGATCTGTGCAAATAGCAAAGAGTTTTTGTCAAACGGGTTTGTGACAGCGCTATGAATAACTTGCGCTTCTTTGGAACGCTCAAGAGCTCTTAAATGTTTTGTGTATGGTGTAAAAAATGTCACCTGAAATAAAATGAAGCAATTCCAATTTTGGGAAAGCCGCAGGGGAAACTGCTTACCAGTGCAATCTAGTCTTTTCTGTATAAACCACGAGGTTATTCGGCCATCTGCTGAGATACAGATCAATCTCTCTGCTTTGCCCTCTCCTGTTGCACCTCTGTCCTGTTCCACCCACCTCAGTTGCCATACAGGACCCGTGTGTTTATTTGTGGATTCACTGGGACAAAAGATGCACAGGATAAATCATATATGAACAAAAGACAAGACAAGACATTTGAGAAAATAATTAACCTTTTGTTTTGTAATGGACCTCCGCTCTTATGACAGAAATTGTGTTTACCTTGTCTTTAAAAAAAAAAAAAAAGAAAAGAAATCTGTACACTGTCTGTTTTCTCCAGGAAAATGTTTTTTTATCGAACAATTTTGGATATTTATGTGCTGACACACCTTTCACTGATACCTGAATCATGAAATCAATCTATGCCTTAAAGGAGAGTGTCCTAGACCTGGGGAGCTGCCCTTTAGGACAAGCATCTCCCTCATCATGCACCCCTCTCTCATTTTCTTCTAAATTCTGTTTATCCCTCACCTGTTCTGATGTTCTCTCCATTTTGGGGTAAGTAGAATCAGGGAGAAAACACTGAAAGTTACCAGTAGTCTCCCATAAGGATTTATTTTATGGGACAAGATTCTCCTAGTTACTTAATACATGGTGTATAATTTGCTGCATTTTCTTAAAAAGTCAGAGCATAGAACTAATTTTTTCACTTTTCCAATGTGAGGAACTCGCTTTCTAGGCACAGCAACATTGCAGAGAGTTTCTTACCCTAAGTGAGGGTCAGTGGCGTTAAAGCAATGTACGCATTTATCGGCAGAAATAAGACTAGAGAATGATGGCAGCGTCTGAGGGCATTTATGCATTACCACAAATTTTTGTGGCTGCAGTTTTGCTTTGGAAACATCTAGTATTTGAGAGTATCTAGTGTTCATGTGGGCATTTCCAGTCAGAACTGGAGGATACTGACCAAAGTTGGAAATGAGAAAATTGTGCAACGTCCCCGAGCAGTCGCTTATCAAGACTCTCCCTATTCCCTCAGCTCCTCAGTTGTGAGTGTTCTTTTATTTTTTTATTTGGTGAGGTGGGAGGAGGTGGGAAGTCATGGCCTTACCTGCTGTCCAAAAGCGCAGCGTCGTTACGACTCTGTACATCGTAGATTGCCACAGAACCGTTGTACATTCCAACTGCTAAAAGATTGGGGCTCGCCAGAGAGAAATCCAAAGCAGTGACGCTGTGCTCGCATCGGAAAATACGCTCTGGCCACTGACCAGTAGAAAAATAGAGAATTATTTGAAGTTAGCTTCTTGATTTACCTCGTTCTTCTCAACACTGGATATGGAATTACCAGGCTCTGCTGGAAAAGTCAGGTGCTGATGACCATAGTGGCCACTTCTAGACAGAAATTAGGTACTGTCTTCTAAATAGTTCCGTTTATTTCTTGTTACAACTGGTAAAATTAGGAAAAAATAAAGGCTATGCAGAAATATGACACTGTAAAATAAGTTAGATGGGCCTACTCCAAACCAAACACCTAAACATCAAGTTCCCTAAGATTCAGCTTTGTGAGTACAGTGGGAGGTTTTTGTGGATTTATAGGGTTTTGTGTTTCGGTTTTTTAAACAAACTGGGCATTTTGGAGAATTTCTCCAGAAAGATGTTTTCTATCTTGTAATGTGAAGGTAAGTGTATTTCCATTTATATCCAATTACAGAAATTTTGCTGAAGATAAAATGCAACCTGATGTACTTCAGGTAGTTTGTAAACCCCAGTTTTCATTTCTCTGTGCAACCAAAGAACTGATTCAGCTCTTCTCTAAGATTAAATCTTTAAAATCACTGCACCAAGCTCTTGAAATGGGAAAGAGCAGAGTTAGTTTGCAAAGAACTGTATTATGGCCAGACCTTATTATTTCTTACTGTTAGGGACTTAAGGACTGCGGTGACATCAGGGAATCATAAGAGTATTTGCTTGTTGTCAACATGATAAATATTTATCAAAGACTCGACTCTGCATGAATTAAATTAGTCTAATACACAATTTTGGGCAAGGGAAGTTTGTCAAACAAATAAAATTGAAGTTGTGTAATTTGACAGCAAGCAGGTGATTTTTACTGTGTTGCTTTGTAACTGAGATTTCCAAGATATTTTAAAAATGGTTAGTTTAAAAAGGGTCGCTTTTCAGATGGATTTGTAAAGATGTAAATGTTACATTTATGAAACCTACTGTCTTTTTGACAGTATTATGAGATGTTAGATTAGATAATTATGTTTAATAATATACTTTTTATTTGTGCTCTTCAGCTTAGCAGAATTTAGTGATGCAACAGAAAACAGGTTAGAAAGGATAATCCTTAAATTTAAAATACCGATGTTCTCTGTAATGAGAGTGTGGAAGTATTGAACAAATGGTCTATAGATTTTTGGATAGTAAAAGGTAAACGATTTATTTTCACATTTGCTGTGCTTGAGACTTTTCCAGTCTAAAAAGTGATTTCTATGCAAGCGGGTCTCTCCGTGGTAATAACAAAACAGATTTACAGCCTTGGCTGTAACCTTTACTGCAGTCGGAAACAGTTTTCCAGAAATGCGTGGTTTGGGCTAGCAAATTCAGCCTCACTGGCTAGCTCTTGTTTTTTGAAACAGGAAGAGGGAAATAAATAAAGCAGAAAAACGCATTGAAGGGAAAAAAAAAAAAAAAAAAACAACAACCACCAAACTGGCTGTTTGTTACCATGGGGTTCTTCAGTGACCAGCAGCAAGCCAGGCCTTTCTTCTGGTCTTTAAAATTGAATGCTCCGTAACCAACAGCTAAAAGATCCTAAAAACAGAGATTAAGAGAAATATCTCAGTTTAACTTGGAGTTCAGTTGTATATTTCTAAAAGGCAGTTGTCTGTTAACAGTGACTCTCAGTGCAAAGTCTGGAAAAATAATGCTGGTGTCATATGCAAGTACAATAACACACAAGAAGAACAGAGTTTCGGAATTTCTAGAATACTGGTTCAAGGAGAAGTACATTCATGGTCACTATCAGTTGGGTTTATAATCTCCCTGCCCTGGTCATCAAAAAATATGACCCTTTCCAGAGATGAATGTACATTCTTTTATAACCATATTTTAATGTGCAGCATTCAGTGGAATATGTAATAATACTTCCAGCGCCTCAAACTCCTCGCTTTTAGCTCTTTATGGTGGGGTCCAATGAATTCCGTTCATTCCTTTCCACAAGCAGAAGGGAGAAATAGCAGAAAAATTTTAGTCTTCAGCTCCATTAATTTTTTCTTCCTGTATGAAACAACTTGTCTGTGAAACTTTAAAAATAGGTGTTTGTTTGCCCTATAATTCTATAACTGAAGTCCAAATGTGGACACTGAATGTGTCCAACCTTACAATATTTGGGGATGTACTAACTGAAATGGTCTTTATTTTCTCTTTCGTTTTTTTCCCTTGGGGCAATCTTTTGTGTTTCTCATCCTCACCTGCTTTGTACCTTCCTTCCATTCATTATTTTTCAGTGGCCATAAGAGAGCTCTGTTGGAAAAACTGAGCCTTATATTACTGTACAAGTAGATACTTCTGAATCGTTCTCACCTCCCCTCAAACTGAATTAAATGAACTTGCACCAGATGCTCAAAATCTGTGCCTGTTGTTGTGTATCTTATCCTTAAAGTTTGGTGAATGCCACTTTCTTGGGAGATGACTGTTAGAAACTATGGTTCCTAAAACTAGAAACTAAATGGTATCTAAGCTACCATTAATAACTTCCGTCAATAGTATTAAAGCTTAGTAGTAGGAGTTTTAAGTTCAGCTTCTAATTCTGTCGCAGACCAAGTCTTTTATCTTAATATTGTTGTTCAATTAATGGTAAATTGACGTTTTCTGGACCAGTTAAAGCTGTTGTGACCCATCTGTAGGAAAAGCCTAGCGCAGCTGTAGAATAACGTACCAATACTGTTACGTGGAAGGACAAAACGCAGAGAGTGGGATGGAAAGACAACCCGCCTGACTGTAGGGATGGATCCATCTCTCTGAGATCCTTCCCGACAAAGAACATCAAAATCAGGAGTGTTTCTACACTAACAGTTGTTTATACCATTTTTTCAAACAGCTTAGAAGCAGTGATTTTTTTCTTTTTAACTCACGGGGTTTACTTTGCTCCAGGCCATACTGCTCACGCTGTGACCATTCGTTAAATCACAAATATAGGACCACAGTCCTTCCAATCTGGGCGGTACAACTTCTTCTAGGCTTTTATTTACGTCTGACAGAATTGATGGGTTAATGAATCGTTCCTTCTGCTCTTCCTTGTCCTTCTTTTCCTTGCCCTGCTCTTTCTGTTTAGCTCCTTTCACGGCTGTTGCTGTGTCTGATGTAACCTCGGGGTCTAAAATACACAAATACGGTAAAGTCTGAGTAACGTTTCACTTGGGGAAACTCCAGGCATTCATATCAGAATTAAAACTTGCCCTTGCAGGAACAAAAAAAGATAATTTGAGGAATTAAGACATCCTAACTTTAAAACTGTGGCTAAAATGTTGATAGGGACATCATAAAAAATGGCTCTGATGTTGCAGTCTGTAGCCAGTTAAACTCCAGGTGTTTAATGAGTGGATTTAGCTCCTCAGCAGCAAGTTAGGAATTTATATCCACCCCCCACCAGGAATGTTTCTAATCTCTCATATTTATGTTTAAAGAGGGAATTTTTTCAAGTTAGGTGCCAAATTTTAAAGAGCCACACTTAAGGATTGATGCTGGAACACCATAGCTAAGTTACGTGATACTTAGTAAGTTGTTCATTGTCTGGCAAAATTAAGTGCAGAGAGTATTTTTGGACTGCATTTGCTAAGCATTTTTTAATTTTGTTTTTAATCATCCCTCTATTTTATGTAATGTGCAACTCATAAATTGGTCTCAGATCACTGTTAACAAAATAAGAAGACTCTAATTGCCAGATTGTCAGACCAGAAGCCCTCCTGGCCAATTTGCAACTCCTGTAAAAGGTAAAATATTACTTAGCAACTTGGGTCCAGGAAATGGCTCTTGCAGTGAATGTACTTTATGTTAGACACCGAACATCTATCAGGCTAAAACTTCTATTTGCTATCAGTCTCCTTACAAAAATAAATAAAATGGTAAAAAGGCATTCCAATGCAAAAAAAAAAAAATGGTTGGGGGAAGTAGCAGAATTAAACTGTATCTTAATGGTTGGGAAGGAATTTTGACTCCTATTTTGAGTAAATCTCAGCTTCCTCTGGAGGAGAGGTGGGCCAGCTCAGAACTCTTTCATTCAATTCTTCCACCAAACGACATCTGGTAGGGATGTTGGTTAAAGTGAGGGTAAAACTGCAAAGTTCACGTTGATGTCTCAAACTCTCCTTTCTTTTGTCTATTTCTTAAAGATCGTGGTGTTTCTGAAGACATTCGGTGAGGGTCGTAACTCCATGACTTTCAATATCAAGCAAAGGCTTGTGCTGGAAACAGGGTACCGATAACAAACAAACCTCTAAGGACAGGAAACTGCCGGTAAGCTGCGAGTTTGGGTTGAAAAATGTTCTCCATGAGAATCCTCTCCATGAAAAATAAATCCCGCTGAAAGTTTTCCGATGTTAATATAGCTCCTGAATAGCATTCCTCCTCTTCGTGGACAGGATTTTCCAAAACCGCTGTACGAGAAGTTGTGCTGTCTGACAACAGATAATATGGGGGAAAAAAAAACAGTTTTAACATGATAATACTTTGCATAGAAAAGTTAAAGGGATAAGAAGTCTCCTCCTGCAAAAAGCATAGAAGAAGCTATCCTCAGCAAAAATTACTTCCACTATGAATTTTTTCTTGCTTTAATTTTATTTTGTTTTATTGATGATGAGGTACTTCTGGAGTTTTTCACAATTGGTGTTTTCCTTCTACTGTCTGAAGTTAGTACCAGCAGACTTTGTCACTGAGTGTTTATTTTATACCATTTATGACAGCGTTGTACAGAAAAGGTCTCGGTGCAGAGCTGTCCGAGATTCTTTAGCAAAATTCAAAGTGCCAGCCAGGCAGCCCAAGCACTTTCTTCATTTTCACCATACAACACAGTGATACGCACGGTTTAGAAGGATAAAAACGTGGCAGAAAGGTAAACGTGGAAAAACATTACCTGTGTCAGAAGAGACAGACATGGTCTGATGGTGCTCTTTGGCCGGATGAAGTTTGCTGCTTTTCCCAGTTGTGGCTCTGGTACCTTCTGCCTTGGGCGTAGGTTTTATTTCCAAAATGTTAACCGAATCGTACGAGTCCCAGGAGGTGGCTGTCACCCCTGGAAATGAATTCCACCGTGTTATACAGGTCTCTGGTTTTGGTACATTATTATAAAGCACTACAGCTGAGCAAAGATTTGCTTTCTATACTACAGCCCAACTCTTTGGCAGAGGGGCCTTTGGAGCCGAGGGAGGGTTGGACAAGGTTGTGGCAAGGCACATAATAAAAGGGGAAGGTATGTTTTCAAAACAGATTAATATCTATTTTACTTCTCCTTTTGATACATATTTTTTTCACTCATTTTACGTATGTTAATGAACACAAAAGACAAATGTTTGGAACAGCTTTTCCCATAGTTTTCTTTGGCCTCCTACACAAAAGAAACATCCAAAGCTCAGCATGTCTAAAACCTAGATTTTCTTCTACACATTTTTTTTCAGGTTGACATTTTGTAAAATTGCATCTATTTTGTGAGAATGCCAAGATTTTCTCCTTTCCCCAAGATTTTACATCTCATAACAGAGTTTCTCTTCTATGTGTTATGGCAAATAGAAATAGAAATGAGCATCACCAAAAAGTCAAGGGGGACCAAAAAAGGGAACTATGTGCTTTCGTGTTTCAAGAGAATAGTTGAGTATTGAGTGAAGTTCTGCCTCCTGAGAGGCCCTCTCTGCTGGCAAAGTGCTGGGACAGGCAGGACATGGCAGCTTTCAGGGGATTAATGACTGTTTTACTGCAGTGGATACAGAATACTGGTACTGATGTTCAAGTATTGAACAGTGGGGACAGAAAATGCCACCACAAATCAAAAGTGTGAACTTAAAGCTCTGGAAGTGAAAGTTGAGGAAACATCTTCTCCTGCTTAGAGATGAAAGGAAAAACCCTTTCTTCAGTATCCAGCCTGTGTGCAGTGAGTCTTCTGATGTCCCACGAGCTAGGTATATGCTAAAGTTTTCCCAAATAAATATTTAGTAAGTAAATTAAATGTAATGATAAACCCAAGGGTACAACATAGTAAACGAGAGCCCGTTATTAAATACCCTTTCCTCTGTGGTACTAGGGGAATTTACCTTTATCTTCCATGATGATTGGGTCACATTGCACTTCCTTGGTCTTGGCAGCTCCATTAATGGTTTGCATCATTTTTTCTACAAAGCGATCATTGCCGGGTCTATTTTTGCAAATGTCAGCATAAATCTTATTCCTCTCCCTCGATAAGAGAAAAAGAAGTGTATATTGACTTTCTGAAAAACATTTGCGTTTGAATTCTTGGTGTATTTAACCACGAGTTGAGCGGGAGAGGATATTCCGCGTCATAAATGTACTGCTTGGGGTTTTTTTGGATTGCTGGATTTTATTTCGCTCTCTGTAATGTCTTTCAGCAGCGATTTCTGACCACCTGATGCTGTTCTAAACCAGAAATGGCCAGTAGAGGTAGGCATCAGCAAAAATCCCTACTCCAACTACCTTTGGAGTTCAAATATATGTAATTCTCATCATTCAGGAGTGAAAGGCAATGCATCCAAGAGATAAAAACAAAACTAGCTCATTTCTGTTTCCTCCAGCCCTCAGGAATGGTCAGTGAGAACCATTTTCTATGGTTCTATGGTGAAACTTTTTCTATTATTTTTATTTTGATATTGTGACAGCAGACATGGATTCTACCCAGTCTTAGCCCAACAGCAGGTTGCTGTTTCTATGCAGTTGGCAGTACGTGCTGCGTACACCCTCTCCATCTGATTCATAGGATGTTCTTCCTCTTCCTTCTTCCCCAAAATCACACCAGCGTGATTCACAGACAGTGGGGGTTGGAGTCCCACCGTGAACTTTGTGGCTATACAGGCAGAAGAAACCTCACTGATCTAAGTTGTTTGACTTGCCAACTGCAGTAGGCAGCAGCCCAGGCTTTGGGGCTTACAAAAGCTGTGTGACAAGTCTGACACCCATCATGGAGAGAACTTTGCTGCTCTCTCTCCCAGTCAGCTCCTGGGAATAACCCAAAAAAATTGTGTGTTCTGGGTTAACTCCCCACCAAAGCTCATGGTAGTCCAGAGAGGGGGGGTCTGAAGTGGAAACACGTGAGAAAAGGAGTCTGAGGGGAGACCTTCTCGCTCTCTACAACTCCCTGAAAGGAGGGAGTACCTGGGGGGGGTCGGTCTCTCCTCCCAAGGAACAGGCCATGGGACAAGAGGAAACGGCCTCAAGTTGCACTAGGGGGGGTTCAGATTGGAGATTAGGAAACATTTTGACACTGAAAGGGTTATTAAGCCTTGGAATGGGCTGCCCAGGACAGTGGTTGAGGCACCATCCCTGGAGGGATTCAAAAGATGGTTTGATATAGGGCTTAGTGACATGGTTTAGTGATGTTTTCTTTGTCAGTTAGGTTGATGGCTGGACTAGATGATCTTAAAGGTCCCTTTCAACCCAGACAATTCTATGATTCTATGAGGTGCAACAAAGGGGAGACACAATATTTTAACAATCATAGTCATGCACAGTGGGGTGAGGTTTCTTCTAGCTGGAAGCACTGAGAAGAGCTTCCGAGGAAGCCAAGGCCTGTCTAGTTTATTTATATCTTTGTTATTAAGAAATTATTAGCTGTAAAACTATGCATAAGAATCAATGCAGGGGTTTGCAATTTCTTACTGTTTTCATTAAATGAAATGGTGTAATTCATGTACACCATACTGCAGCTTCTCTTTCCCCCAGCCCCTGTGTGGTTTTTTGTCACCATCCCCTGCTTTTGCTAATCTGCCTTGATTTATCAGTGAAAGAAGGTATGAATTTGATCAACAAGGTGGAGCTTCAAGGAATTTGCTGAAAGAGGGGAGATGGAGCTGAGATGTGGGGAAGAACTTGTTGGGTGTGAGGGTGGTAAGAGCCTGGCCCAGGTTGGCCAGAGAAGCTGTGGCTGCCCCATCCCTGGAGGGGTTGAAGAGCAGGTTGGAGGGGGCTTGGAGCAACCTGGGCTGGTGGGAGGTGTCCCTGCCCAGGGCAGAGGGTGGAACTTGATGATCTTTAAGGTCCTTTCCAACCCAAACCATTCTGTGATTCTATGAATTTAGACTCTCAAAAGAGACCCAAGCCCAGTATGGTTTTAAACAAGGGTGAAATGGCAAACTTGTGGTAGTAAGACCATTGAACCACGTG
>JAOTQQ010000004.1:32835543-32851502 GCA_026546715.1 Gallinago undulata
CTGCCACGTAGAATCAATTGTGTTTTGGTAAAACTGTAGTAGACAAGTGCTGAGGGTGAGATGGGACAAACTGGTGCCCTTTTAACAAGCTTCATGGCCCCATTGAGAGATTGTTGGCACATGAGGTCTGCTGTAAATTTATAAAGGATTGGGAAATAACAAAGTTCCCTTGCATAAAAACCCACACGTTTTTCTTAGGAGCCGAATACTTCGAATTTTGACTGTCTGTTCATTTGGGAGTGGCCGTTTTTAGTAGATGTGATCATCTTTTCTCTGTTTTTGCTGTGTTACGTTTAAAGCACACACCTTTAAGCTGTGGGACGTGAAATATTGTCATTAAAAATCTCCAAACTTTGTTTGGATGTTTCTCAGGAAAGCGATATGCCAATCCAGGAGCTCCTTAGCCGTTACGGGTATGACGGTACCATTCCACTCCAAGAGGATGATGATGATGAAGATGATGAAGAAGAGGAGGAGGAGGGAGAAGATGATGATGACGTTGATAATGATGACAACAGCGGCTGCAGTGGTGAAAACAAAGTAAGCGTTTACGTTAATTTGAAACTGATTTTCATACAGCCATACTGTCCTCAAGATGCCAAATCACAGCAGAAGTAATTAAGAATGTAGTTGGTTTCCGATGCTTTGTTGTACTGAACTCTAGTGTTTATTCTTAATTACCTGTCTGTATTTCTCTTCATTGCCCTTAATTTCATCTGTATCGTTCCAATTGCTTCCTGTGGCAAATCAGAGTACGTGTATACATTCGGCATCACGTAAGAAGGGTCTATAATTGTCTTTCAGAAATAGTTTTGCTTCGAAATGGGTGTTTTAAATGCCTGAAGGCACCTTTACGGTGCCTCCACTTGCTTCACGCTGAAAAGCCGATGTACTGAGACTGAATGGTGACGTGTAGAATTGAATTAAATGTGTCTCCGAGTATCGGAGATCGCTGTGAGTTTTCTAGCATTTTAAATGGTATTTTTTTCAGCCTGGCAGCCCTGGTTGTACTTAAATTGTTAACTGAATCTCATGCTTCAGGTGTCTTTGCAAAATGTACGGTTTTGAACTCGGCATCTTGAAAACCCTGTTCCCTGTGCTCTTAAAATAAATTCCCTGATTTCAGGAGAGTCTTTTCTCCTGGCGGATGTCGTACGTATTTGTAACGATCCCGTCCCGCCGTGGGCACAGCCACAACGTCCCCATTACTGGTGACATTCAGAGTTGCATCCTGAATTCCATTAAAATATCAAACCCTTTGTGTTGTCAGTAACAACAACAACAAAAAAAGGCTTAAGCATTAATGGAAGTTGCATTACCTAATCTGGCTTTCAAAAGGATGCATTTTGTCCTTTGATATCTTCCCCATTTTAGAAGGTCTGGAATGTGACAGGGAGATGAGGAATGATATCTCTGATGCAGAAAATGAAGTTCTTGGGATTTAAAGGCTCCCTCAGCAGATGCTGTAAAAGATTGTTCTTTGGGTTGCGTAGTTCAGAAAGGAGAAAGACAGATAGTTGTATTACATCGAAAAAGGTTCAGGAAGGTGGAAGAGGGGGAGAAACTTGCACCACGTGAAGGATGCAGAATTAAAGTAGGACACAAAAGTGGTTTATTTTGCGGTGCGTGGCGGTGTTGCTGAAATCTCCCGTTCTTCCTGCATCCTTGCTTCTTAATGACTTCCCAACACAACTTCCATCCTCTGCCTTCTCACGACCTCCTCCCGAGGTCCCCAGGTCTGTTACTGCCTGCTTTAAGGCACTGCCTGTCTTTTCTCTCAAAGGGCTACAACCCTGGTGGCTGGAGGAGTCCCCTTTGTCCCTCCACAGGACACTGACCCTCGGTGGGGAGGGTGGCGGGGGGTTACTGGGCTCCCCAGAGCCCGAACTGGTGTTGCGCTGGTTCCCCTCGGGGTAGAGGAACGAGAGCTCCAAAAAAACACGTGTGTGCTTTTAGCAGAGAGGCAGGAAAATACATCTGGGGGGGAGGAATAATTTTATAAATCATTCAGGCTTTCTCTGCAAGCGCTCGTCTTTCCGCGGCTTATTTAGCTCTGCTGCACTTAGCTATTTTCTATTTTTAAGCTGCTTTAAAGCTGCACACGCGATAATACTCTGCTCCCTGGGAAAGGTGCACATAAACATGTGCTGGGCCTATTGCTTCTGTTCTGTTAGAACTAGCTAGTTCTTGGTGCTCACAAATAAGCCATAAAACACATAAAATATATCGGCAACGTGCGGTGAAATAGAAAACACTATTAGATCTTTTTTTTAACCTTTTAATTTTCCTTAGGTGTAACCCTTCCCATAGCTGGGGTTTTATTCTAATAAAGAATCACGGAATCACAGAATGTGATTCCGTGATTCTTTATTAGAATAAAACCCCAGCTATGGGAAGCATTACACCTAAGGAAAATAAATATAGAAAGAATGAATCTTTATTTATCTTCTAATAAAGAAACTCCTTCTAATCTTTGATCAGTGCACGTACTTGAGTCTACTGATAGGCTGTTCCTGTGGGGTGGAACCACACCGTTGACATTAATTTTTATGGAAGGTACCATTTTCATTTGATTGAAGAAAATATAGCTAGTAAATAATTCTCCCCTCCCCCCCTTAATTGAAAATTCATAAGGAAAGGTTTTAAAGACCAAAGTAAAATTTAAAGTTAAATGAGATTAAATGAAAACCACAAGGATTTGCTTGACTAATTTAAAAAAAAAAGAACCTAGGGGTGTTATTTAATTATGTGTTAGAGTCTGAATGTTAAATTGATCTGCTGAAAATTCTGGTCAATAAATAATATGATGTGTTTACATATTTGTCGTGGCTCGGTCTGGACAATCTCTCGAGTCACTTGAAGTCAGATAAAAGATACTTGGGGTTGACATATTGACAGTTTTGGAAAAAAATATTGCCAAAACAGTGTTTGTGGCACTCAAGGGATAAGCTGACCTCCCCTTTGCTTTTTTTTTTTATATTTTAAGGAGGAGACCATCAAAGATTCATCAGGTCAGGAAGATGAGACGCAGTCATCTAACGACGACCCAGCACCATCTGTTGCTTCTCAAGATCCACAGGAGATAATTCGCCCGCGTCGCTGTAAATATTTTGATACAAGTAGGTACAGTTCAGTGCTCAGCACAATAATCTCAATATGATTTATCTTTGGTTGAGAAGCACTCTAGTTAACGGAGTATTCTGCTTCTGAAATATGCATCTTGATCCCTATAAACATTTGTTTGTTCTCTCTCATCACGCTGCTCTTGATTATCATTATGCTCAAATTAATAAGCAAAAAAAAAAAAAAAAGCCCTGTTTTTAGCCGAATGCTAAATCTTCTCTGCAGATCAGAGTCTGTATAAAGACTACAGATACTCTCTCTTCTTAAAAGAAAGGATTAAATTTGTGGATACATTTACATTTCTACACTTTGGAAAAAAAGCAGGCTCTCAGACAGCGTAAATCCTTTCCTGACGCTGCTCCGAGTGCTCTAACGCTCCAGTTTACTACCCTGCAAACTGGTCTGTAGAGGTGTGCCCTGCAGAAAAATCTCCTTGTTCATGGAGACTGGGTGCAGCAAGTGTTCAGTGTGGTCTTACCAGTGCTGCCAGTTCAGGTGAAGGCTGTAGGTAAGAACATTTGCAGGCAGGACACGCGCCGTTCCCACTAGGGAATTGCCACTCCGCACGGGATTATCGTGACAGAGCCCAGTGGCACCAGTTTAAGATACCCCATCAGAGGAGGTGAGATTAAAAACTGACATTTAGTAGAAACAGAATTCCCGATTTCTTCAAGATCACCAATACAGAAACCCAAAGCAGTGAAATCTGAAAAAGGCCAGTACATTGTTAGACCTGGAATAATGAAGGGAGAGATAACGGTGAAGAAAATGTGCTTCGAGAATTCCCCGTTTGATACTGTTTCCAGCGTTGTGGGCTGATTATTTTCTCTCTTGTTTTCTTTAAAAGCTGGGTTTGCATCGTTTGAGACTGTTGAGCTTGTGACTGTTCCTTTAGAAAGCTCTCATTTCTCATTTTCCTTTACTTAACGGGATCAGAACCTTTTATCACTGAGCTATCACCAGGGATGTTTGGGCAACAGATATTTTATCTTTCTTTGGTGGAAGTGACTCGCCGATGTGTGAACTCCTACTGTTCTATGTTTTAACAAACAAAAGTTAAAGCAAAGGTTCCTTGTGACACCTTGTACTTGATACTTATTAGCCGTGACGTTGTAGAAAAGCCATTTTCTAATCTGTAGTTTATTTTAATCCATAAAGGCCAAGGAGCCTCAGCACGTAGCTGTGCAGAGGATTGCAAGTATCTTAAAGTAACTCTATTTTTTAAACAAAGCAAGTGGATTGCATTAGGTTTTGGTTCTTTTATTAATTTTTTTTGCAATGTTCAGCTGTGTATAGAATGTAATTTAATGTACAAATAATTTTAGTGCTGATACTATCACATGCTATACGTAAAGTAGCCTGTATCATAAAGAGCTTAGCATTTTTGTCAGTCCTTATCTCAAATAATCTATTTTAAATGTTGCTATGCATCTCTGAGCAGCACATCCAAGCCTGCTAAATCCCAGGAAGACTGAGAAAAGACCAGTTGCAGATTTCTTATACTTTTAAGTCTACCTTAAATTCGGTGACATTTGCTATAGTGGAAGAAGAACAGCAGTAACTGAGCCAATTGAAAATGGTGCTGAAGCCCAAAGAGATGCTGGACATCCACATAAAAATACTTTGGGAAGATAGCTCTTTGTAGTAAATTTGGCTATGGATCCTCTCAGCTCCTTCACAGCTGGGTGAGGGAGAGGGAGATTTTAATGAGGCAGTAGTAAAATTGATGGATGCCTTCATTTGTGCCTTAATTTTTCGGAGCCTGTTGCGTAGTTTCACTAAATGTGAACATCAGGTGGGAGGGTCATTTTTTTAAAGCCGCCGATACTAAAACATCAGTATTGTCACTAAAAGTGCCATTTGCAGTTGTGTGGTGTTAGAGAAGGTGGGATGGGAGGCTGGGCTCCTCCTGTCCCCTTTGTCACCCGGGAGCTGATGTCACATCCCCAGTCTCCTCGCTCAACTGGAGCTTGGTGTTGGTGTCCACGGGCCCCGTCGCAGCTCATCTTGTGTAAATGTTTGAACAATTTCTTTCAGATAGTGAAATAGAAGAAGAGTCTGAAGAAGATGAAGATTATATTCCCTCAGAAGACTGGAAAAAGGTAAATACTAATAAGGCCTCTTAAAAAGGCCTATAGTTCCTGCCTAATGGGTTGCTCTGTTACCTGGTAACTGAGAGCTCTAGAGCTCACGCAAACCCTCTCCAGTTTTTCCCCATAAATATAAGAGTCTTGATGGTAAGAAGTTTTCAAGACCTCTCCAAATAGTCAAAAAAATCCATTTCCATATGGTGCCTGTTAACTGTATTTTTAGATTTTGAACAATGAAAGTTTTAAGGGGTAAAAAAAAATGATGTGGTCACCCTCTTGTTTGCTAACAAAAACCATCACGGCTGCGGTTGCTTAACTTCTTGTTTCTATTTCTAAACAGGAAATCATGGTGGGCTCGATGTTTCAAGCTGAAATTCCAGCTGGCACATGCAAATACAAAGAGAATGAAAAAGGTGAGACCGGGCACTATTACCATTATCACTATGTGTGACATTATTTTCTAATGGGGAGAAGGAAAAGAATTGTTTGATGTCCTGTGTCTTACAAAATAAAAACAGCTCCTTCATGTGAAAAATGGAGCCATCATCTCAAACCGTAGTTCATCCTGTGCTTCACCATCAGAGCTTGAGTCTTGGAAGGGGAAAAGAAAGATTATATTGCTGGTGCCTTTTGAACCCTTGTATTCTAAAGTGGTGATGTACACAGGCTTTGCACGTACCTTATGTTAACCTCCTCACCTAGTAGATTTAATTTATATAAAACAAAATAGATAACAAAGAAATTGTGTTGCTGGAATTGGATTAACGCATTAAAAGAGGCAAAATGGTACCAGCAGCTTTGATTTTCACGTTTTATAACTCTTCAATCATTATCAAAGAATCTCTTGTTCTTCTTCTGGGTTTTTTTCCAGGATTTTTTTCCCCTCCCAAGCAGAGCCTTTGGCTGTGTGCTGTCAATATAATCAAGTCAGGAAAGGTAGATCCAGTTTAAACCCAGCTCTGAGCTGAAAAGCAGATTTTCCTGCTCCTTCAGCCCATTGCTAAGAATTTGTTTACACTCCAGGTCAGTTTGAGACTGAGTTTGTAGTTTTTATATAAATTAGTTTTTAAACTAACCACAGTTTTTTAGACTAAGCACAAAACTTGGTGCTTACCTAGAATCCAAGTATATAGACAAGCAGTAGCAGGTCTTTTGCTTCGAGCTCCAGGTTGCAGGAGTTACACCGTAGCCTGATGGAGCTAAAAACCATCAAAAAAGAGCATTTCTCCTGCTGCTGACTCCCACTGACACATTCCCTCAGCTCTGGACTCCGCTGCCAGAGAGGCTGAAGAAAATGTAATTTCAAACTATGTGAGAAGTCAGGAGCTTCCATGAAAAATCGAAAATGACCAACTTAAAAACCATCTGCTTTTTTAGTTGCAAAGAAGTTGCTCTTTGCACACTTTCCTGCTTCTGGCTAAAAATAGAGCTCGAACTATGTATTTGCCTGGGATGCAGTAAATTCTGCTTTACTGGTCACCTGCTTTTCCTGGTATTTACTCAGCTCCAAATGCCTTCTGGCCTCCAATAATAAAAAAAAATGTAACTGCTTTATGCGCTGCAGTAACCTATATAAAGCAGGTTTTCATAGTCTTGCACACAACTCTTTATAGAACAGAGCACCTACGTCACGGGTGAAAACCATTGAGGGAAAAGTTAAATTTTCACTAATTGTGCTAGGTTATTGCAGTTTTATATACCGGGGGGGGGGAGTGGGGGTAATGCCTTCTGCCACTTCTTTCCTTTCTGCTGGTTTTTGGATGTAATCATTGACAGGACTCTAACAGGAATATTAACAAAGCTTAAAATGTTAAAAAGTAAATATCTGAGACTCCATATTTATTACTTTGTTGTACATATTTCATTGTTTCAGTTGCTCTCTAATGAAGGGGAAATTCCAATTCCAATTGTAAAATTCCCAAGCACTGAGAGGGCCAGTCCTTTCCTATCCAGCCCTGTAAGCGAAAGCACAAAAAATGCTGGAACTCTGAAGAAAAACCACGTTGCTTTTCAGAACGAGTTCTGACACGCTGCGGTGGGGAAAGAACAATCACGTAATTAATCTACACTAAGCTAATTAGGGTCTCTCCATATGCCTGCAGACCGAATTAGCTGCTACCAAGCAATGTCAGGTTGTGAAAAATCTACAAAATTAAAAGCCTTTGTTTGCAAGACACTTAATAATTTAACTTACTACTTTTGATTATTATTTTCTTTTAATTTGTAGTCTACTTTCATGTTAAAAAGCATTTTTTTCAAGTATCCAGGCACCACCCTGACCTTTCCACCCGCACTCTCTGTCCCCTACCTGTGGTGACCGTGCTTTCCCGAGGGACCGTGCCTTTCTCTTCTCAGAGGAGCTCACAGAACTCGTGGAATCGGTGTTAAACTTACTTTCTTGCTGATTTTTGTAAGGTTATCTTAGATTGAAGACCAGGCCACGGGCAAGGTCTGGACGCTTTCCTGATTCTAGTTTTTTTTCAATAATCTGAATTTTACTTGATTTTGCTGAACTAGTATTTTAATCCTGCGGAGCCTGTAGGCTCTTGAAAAAATAAAAATGGGAGATAATTCAGAGGGTACGTCATTTGGCCACATTTCTCCCCTTAATTTCAGTTCACTGTGGCTTCCCTGCTCTGAAAGCTCATACAAAAGCTCTGAAAAAAAACAGCAGAGATTTAGCAGTATTAAAATCCAGCCATGGATTTGTTTTAGGAAGTATTTTTGGAAGTCGTAGGAAGGTTTTAAGCAACATTTCCTTTCTGGAGCTGTTTGACTTTGGAATGTCCTGGCACCTGGGTGTCATCTGTCCCCGGAGAAGCCCCAGAGAAATTTGCAAGTGGATGGATGTCTGTTGGTGCTCTAATGATCTTCCAGGGTTTCCTAAGCACTGTCTAAACTCCTGTATCGTTGTTTCAACTTGCTTGTCTTTTCCCTGTGGTTAATTCAGTGTACGAAAACGATGACCAGCTGCTGTGGAATCCCGACTTCTTACCAGAAGACAAAGTGATCGAGTTCCTCAATGAAGCATCGAGGCGGACGGGCGATGAGAAAGGCCTAGATGCAATTCCTGAAGGATCACATATTAAAGACAATGAGCAGGTAGAGAAGACTAATTAGGATTTGTAGCTTCGTATTCCGGAATGAATTATTCCTATATTTCATTTTACTCCCAAGTGTTAAAATTTGAAACAGCTTTATTCCTTGTGGAAACAGAAATATGATGGTTTTTTACCTCTCAACAAATATTCAGCTATTAACTTGGGCTCAATGTTGCTTTATGCATAAGTATATTTTTTACTTTATAATTGTGTATGAATGAGTTCTGTTCTTTCAGCGACAGATTTTTTTAAAGCTATCTGAATGCATACTTTTTTTTTCTTCATACCAAAAAACCCTATCAATTTTACAAATGTGTGCAGTGGATGGCAATGTTAAAATACTTTAACATATATATTTGCACACTTTAACAGATATATTCTTGGTCATGTAATTAGAAATTTGGAAATATAAACAGGGGAAATAGGTCTTTGTGCTCTCTTAAGTTATACTACGGTCATTCAAAGAGGGTTTTTTAATCTTCTCTTAATGGGTATTAGTGATTTCCTAAGTGTGCTGCTGTGGCACAGCATAAATTGAGTGGTATCTGGAGTGTTTAATGTGTGTCTTTTTATCTTTCCAGGCGTTGTATGAACTAGTTAAGTGCAATTTTGATACTGAAGAATCATTGCGAAGGCTGAGATTTAACGTAAAAGCAGCCAGAGGTGAGCGTACGCTGAAAAGTTAAATTTTTATTGTTGAACTCTTGTTTTATTTGTTTTAGGAGCCTTAAGCATTTCCTGTTTTGCTATTGATCTTTATACACAAAGGAATGAGAAGGCACAAGGTTATTTTCCTTGCACATTGATCTGTGGGTTCTGCTTTCAAACCTCTGGCTCCTCCAGAGTTCACTGTGCAAATCACAAGGCAAGAACGACCAAACAGAGGAGATTAGTTTCTTCTCCCACTATTTTAACCCTTATTTATTTGTGACCTTAAGAATCAATAAGGCCAAGTTATATTAAGTTCTTAGAAGTGTGGCTGAAAGTTATTAGGGGTTTATTCTGGCTTCAGAGGGGCCAAGAATCCCCACCCAATACTGGGAGCAGCACAGTTTCTTATTCTGAGTGGAACGAACAGCCTACTGCTCTTGCCAGCAGTAAGGAAAATCTCATTCCTCATTCCTTTTCCCCTGCTTCTTCCAAAAACCAACAGCCACTTTGAAGCTTGAAGCCCTTTGTGCTGTGTTCTGGCTGGAAGGAAACCTGCTTCCTGGGTGGAAGTCTGGGTCTCTAAGCCCTTTTTTCCTCTTTCTGCTTCCTATTTATTACCCCCGTGCGGCAGGGCTGGAGTTACGGAGATTTTAAAACAGCTACTTAAGGCAGCCAAATATCCCACCTACTCACAAGAAAGGAGACTTTTTATTTTTTGCATTAGTAAGTGAAATTTCTGGAGGTGGTTCTCCTTCAGTCAGCAGATGGCGTAAGGAATTTGAATACCACGTATGTTTTCTGTCACTTCACTGTTACTTGCCACGTGCTTTTTTGTTAAGTATGTATTTTTATTGCATTTCCTTGTTACAGAAGAACTATCTGTTTGGACAGAAGAGGAATGTAGGAACTTTGAACAAGGACTGAAAGTCTATGGCAAGGATTTTCATGTGATTCAAGCAAATAAGGTAAACACTGATTTTTAAAGTGTACTTCTCATTTTTTTTTAAAGTAACATAATTGTAAATAAATTATTATCCTCAATTTCCTTCACAAATTACTGTATTTACTTCTAATTTTTTCAATGTATGTGTCCGAATTGGTTTGTTAAAGTTTAGAATCCTCTATACATGTGGCTATAAAATTCAGAAAAGTATAAAAAATCCTGCTGTGCCTACTCACGGGAAGATCTGCTTCCCCAGGGTCTTACTCTGGTTTTTAATAGACTGGTGAAACAAACTGGAATATTCCTCCTGAAGCTGTTGCTTGCAGCACCTCCCAATATCTTCACTATTCTTAGAAGCACTATTAAACTTTGCATTTAAATTTCTGGGCCTCCAACATTTTGAGTCAATAGTATTTCCTACATTGTATAAAGAAGCATTGACTTTGAATTTCGCACCTTTTGATTTAAATGGTAGCGCTTTTTTTTGCTTTTTTTTTTTGTTGTTGTTGGCCAAAACTGTCTTGAAATTCATCAGAATTTGCCTGGTGCATATTTCCTAGGTACGAACAAGATCAGTTGGTGAGTGTGTAGCATTTTATTACATGTGGAAGAAGTCGGAGCGTTACGATTTCTTTGCGCAGCAGACCCGATTCGGCAAGAAGAAATACAACCTTCATCCTGGTGTAACGTAAGATCTGCATCATTTTTACGTGTTGGGTCTAAATCTTTATTTTTTACTGTCCCACTTTGCAGCAGGAAAACAGCCAAGGTGTAAGAAAAGCTGACTAGTGTGGCTATAATGTCATTTCTAAAATGCATTTATTTGGAGTAAGGCCAGCTAGTACAGGGCTAATTATTATAAGGCGATTAACACTATTTAATTTAGTTTGTTTTCTGTTTAAACGTGTCACAAATGTTAACATTTCTGCAGACACGTGGAGATAGGTTTTTAAATGCTTGTTTAACGACGTGTTTTATACAAAGGCATTAGTCACAAGCGTTGGACCGCTGAAGGGACCTCGTGGTGTGACACCAGGGGTTTGTGAGGCAGATTGTCACAGAGGGGCACCCAGAGCCCCTGGATTTTCTTAACCAGGTGTCAGGGACTGTCTCCCTCCCCCTCTTCTGCCATCTGGGTTGGGGATTTTTCCCATTTTTGCCCGATTTTGGGGTGTTAATCAGTTAAAACCTGCTCGGATGCTTTTGCAGTCGGCTGCGTACGGCCATCAGAAGTGGCGTTAAGGATTGTACTTGTCTGTGCTTTTGCAGAAAAGGGTGTGGGAATTCGGGGTGCCCTGTCGGTTCCAGAATAACGATGTGTGAGGCTGTGCTGCTTCTGGAGTTAATCCAGACTAACACCATCCCTACAAGGGCTTTACCAACCAGCTTGGTTTAAATCTTTCATCTTAGTGACCTAAACTGTAGCTCTGTAGTAGATTTCTGATATGGAGGTGTCTCCAACTCTGAAGCTCTCCCTTCGCTTTCAACTTTATCCCTTTTGGGGTTGTATGTGCACGGAAGTTATTTACTTTAAAGGGATGTTATCGCTGTCTCAGGAAATTGGAAAAGCTTGGTAGGAGCCTGAGAGATGCCCGAGAGCATCACCCCGTAAACCCACCCCACAACATCGCAGTGTGTCCACGTTTCTGCTTCTGCATGATCTTGTGGGATTTAGCACAAGCACGGGACCAATTTATATAAGCTGGGTGCAGCAATTAGTCAATAAATACGTAATTACCGTGGGCAAACCATACACGGGCCAGCTTATACAGGAGATCTTAAAGCTGTTGATTTTACAGGATAAGTCTGTGTGGTTTAAAAGGTGTAAAATGGGAATTGGTCACAGTTGGGATGTAGGCACTGAGTGATTTTGCACAAGTAACACTTTACGTGGCAAAGGCGGTGCTGAAGGTGCTGTTTCTGTCGTGTTAAGAGATTATATGGACCGTCTCCTGGATGAAAGTGAGAGTGCTGCTTCCAGCCGAGCTCCGTCCCCTCCTCCTACGACGTCCAACAGCAGCACCAGCCAGTCGGAGAGGGAGGACAGCACAACCAGCAGCAGCAATCAGAACGGTAAGCGTCCCTCCTAAACCCTCCTAAACCCAGGTGATTACCAGCCAAATGAGAAGTTCAGCTCGCTTTTCTAAAAACAAGCCCATTTTTATGTGGAATATTCACTTTCCTGCGAAGGTGGTGAGAGCTTGGCCCAGGTTGCCCAGAGAAGCTGTGGTTGCCCCATCCCTGGAGGGGTTCAAGGGCAGGTTGGAGGGGGCTTGGAGCAACCTGGGCTGGTGGGAGGTGTCTACCATGGGTTGGAACTCGATAATCTTTAAGGTCCCTTCCAATTCTAACTATTCTGTGGTTCTATGATTCTGTTGACTATGATTTTTTATATTTCATACATGTTTGCATTTAGCCAGTGGTCACGTATCAAAGATAAATCTCCTCTAGTAAGTGTAAACAGTCTGTTTTGGTCTTCCCCGTGCTGTTAGGGGGACAATGCTGACTTGGCAGGCTCTGTAAGCAGTCCTGTCTGGGATCTTGAAAACAACTGAGATGGGAACCGGGCCGTCACACACACCAGTGCTTCTCCAGTGCTGGTCTGAGGAGCACCATTAGCTGTTCTTACCAGAGGTTGGGTGCTGAGGGTGCTTAAGGATGGGAGAGGAGCCAGGGCACCATCACTCCTGAAGTGAGAAGATCTCCAAAGCAAGGGATGGCCATTGCGAAGGAGCTGAAAGAGGTAGAGAGAGGAGGGAGGAGCTCGGGGGATGAATCAGTGTGAAAATCCAGTGGAGGCTACAGAAGGTGCCCAGGTGAGGCCAGTGCACTGCAGCTGGCCCAGTTAGGGGACATTTTCTTGGCTTTTATTGCTTGTGAGGGCCTCCATAAACTCCGTCGTGGCCAGTGAGTCATTTGTATGCAAATAAATCACTCGTTCATCACACAGAGAGGATAAGAAGAAACGTATTGGCTTTTTAGCTCAATGGGAGTAATCAGAATTCTGCTTTGTTGAGCTGTCCCAGATTGTTCTGTCACTGCTTACGCTTCCCTTCTCCTTCTTACGGTCTTCTTCTCTCCACAGGGGTGTCTGCTAATGGCCCGGGCGAGATACCAAATAAAGACGAAGCAAAAATGGAAGGGTTGCACGTCAACGGACCTACCAGTGGCAAGAAAACACCTCACACGGATCTGGATACAAATGGGTATGAAACTGAAAACCTTTCCGGCGACCCCAAACTTGCTCATTCAGCTTCAAGAAATGAGAACGATTTCGAAGAGAAAAACGAAAGACCTCTAAAAAGAAGAAGAATTAACAGCAATGGGAAAGAGAGCCCCGGCTCTTCAGAGTTCTTCCAAGAAGCAAACTCACATGGGAAGCTTGAAGAACTAGAAACTTTGGATGACTGAACACTGCGAGCTGATTTTATTCCTTGGAGTAATTTTGGGTGTCTAAAATTTTCAGGGTTGATGGGTTACCTTACAAAATCCAGTTCCTTGAAACAATCTGCTGAGATTTTTTTTTTTCTAATACCTTCTAGTTGGCTCTTTTAAGACCTGATTATTTGGGTTTTGTTTTGTTTGTTTTTTCAGTGCTGAAAAGCAGTAGGAGAGTATTTCCTTTTCTCAGAGCTGGCGACCGCAGTTCTGGGAACTTTTAAAAATATTTGAGGAACAAATCAGTGAGTTTCTGCAAAAAAAAAAATAATAATAATACTCCCAGCCTAATAGGTTAAAGAAATTTCTACAGCATTTTAAGCATCCTGTTTGAAGGCTTGAAATGAAATGGAGAATGGCAGGAGGCACATGAGAGCAGGCACAGAGACCTCCGCGCCCGCCGGCGAGAGGAAAAGCCTCGTCCCGTCGTTAAGGAACCCTTATGAATCCTGAAAGTTATGAGCACAACTATTTTTATATATAGAAGTTTTAAAAGGTAAATAAACCAGGTCAGGTTTGTCTATGTAAAATTGTTGACATCAATGATGTCTTTCCATATTCTTTATCTGGGCTAAAGAAATACATTCTGTATTTTTCCAGATTTCTTTGTAGCCTTTGAAAGATTTTTACAGTACTTATGTCTTGATTGAACTGTCCTTTCTTAAAACGAAAGCTTGTATAATTTTTCTTAACTTGTACAGTTGGTAAACTTTTATGAGAGAATTGATATCCTGAGTCTAACGTCGGCTTCGTTTTATTTTGCTGAAGTCTTTTCTAAAAAAAAAAAAAAAAGAAACCCCAAAAAAAACCCTAACAAACCAACCACAAACCAAATCAATTGACTTAAAATTGAAAAAAAAAAAATGCTTATTAGTCACCAACATGTTATTTTCTTCTCTGAAAACAGCAGTTACCAACAAGGGTTAGAAGTAATTTGATTTTGAAAAAAACATGAGTTTTTCTTCTGTTTTAGGGCAAATAGTGATGCTCAAAATTAAGCACGATGCTTATGTTGCACAATTTTTCTCGCTTTCATTAGACATTGTCTCATTTTATTTGGAGCTGGGATAAATCTCACGGCAGCCAAACCCTTACCTTTACCAACCCGCGTTGGCCAGGATCAGGTGATGGATTATCCATGGATTTCTTTTGCCATCTTTTACCTGTCGTTTTCCACATTTCCCCGAGCACAGGGAAAGGGTGATTCTGGGCCGTGCAGCTGGAAACCTGCTGCCTGAGCTGGAATTTCTGAAAATTAGCGGAATTTGGAAGGATGGGTCTTTCGGTGGGAGCAGAACTACCACGTACACCGCCCTTGGTGCAGCATACACACATAGATACCTTCAGTATATAGAACTGAAAGTAGGTGTGGGCAACTATTTTAAGATTGAAGTGCAAGAAATGAAAATTCTTTATAAATTTGTGTGAGGGGGGTGATGCTCACAGTCCCACAAGTGTCATTTGTACATTGAAATAGCAAGATTTTTAATAGCCAGTCTTTTGATTTATTTTTTTTTTTTTAAGCCACAGATGTGTCTTTTTTTTTTAAGACACATCTAAATTAAAAATAGGGAAAACTGTTCATTTGTATAATTTATAACCTTATCTCCTCCTCCTGTGGCTTACAGGTGTGTTGTTCATTTTTTTTTAATCAGTTATTTTTTCCTGAAGAATTTCTGAGTCTTCACGATTCCAATTATAAATGGAATTTAAAAGGTCCTGCGGTTCAAAACTGATGCATCAACCTTAAAAAAAAAAACAAAAAAAAAACCCCACAACTGAAGGTTTTGTTTTAATTTGTGTACTTGGAGTTAATGGTCATTAATGAGCTGAATTCTCCTGTCCCAGTGAGGAGTTACTGGAGTGTACGAACCTGCTCTTCCCAGGCATGGCCAGAAGGATCCTCTTCTAAGCTGCCCTCAGAATTAGACAGCAATTCACTTGGAGGGGCACAACAGTCAGGTTTGTTAATTAATTAGTTAACGCAAGCCACACGTTAAGTGATGGCTGTTAATTGTACCAGCTGGTTTATTAACGGAGGCTGGGCTGGAGAGGGTTTCAGGCTTCTCCGAGTCTTCGCAGCTCGAGTCCTATTTTCACTTTTATTTTTTTGGTGCATTTTTTTGTTTCTCAGTTGGAAAATACTTCCAGAACTTTATAGGAAAAGTTTCTAAAAGTCAATCGTCTCAGGCTTGCGTGTGAGATACAGCACTATGTATATTTTTTCAAGAACATTGCTTTGGTGTTTTGTTTTTTTTTTTTATCTTACCTTTTTTTTTTGGCGATACGTAGAAGAGACCTGACATTCCATAATCAACAACTATGTAATGCTCAGCTAGACTTTTAAGATTATTTAATTATAATTTACATTTTGTTTATGCTGGTGTTTTATACTTTGTTCATGTTCTTCGAAATGCAGCCACTATACCGTGATAAGTCATTGCACTACTAAAGCTATTTAAAATTCTAGAAATAGAGTAACTTTGATTTCTTTTTCAAGAGTTTTTGGTGCAGTTTGGAGCCCGGGAGCATTTGAAGGTGGTGGAAAAAAGATTCACAATTTGCATGTGACACCGGGGCGTGTTGTTTTGGGGCTCTGCCAGAGCTGGGGGG
>JAOTQQ010000004.1:32878855-32903318 GCA_026546715.1 Gallinago undulata
CCCCCCCAGACCCAACTACCCCGGGGGCAGTTCCCCACCTCCCCCCCCCTGCCCCGGATCCCTTTTGGAAACCTCCCTGGGCGATGCTGGATCCCATCACCCACGCCCCCCCCCAAAAAACTGCCAGGAGCCCAACGTGGCAGCGGGCTGGGGGCTCTCTCTGTGCCCCCCCCCAAGGCTTGCCCGGTGTTTTAGCAGAGGGAAGGGGGCGTGCAACGTGTCTCACAACAACATCACCCTCAAAAACACATAGGGAAGAAGTTGGGGGGTGGTGGTGGGGGTGATGGGAGACACCCCCCCCACCACAACCATGCCTCAAGGCTTAGCCAGCCCCGTGCGTTTGGGGACAACCATGACTGTCCCCATCCACGCAGAGCCACACTCTATGGGGGGGGGTGGGGGGGGAGGGATAGATAGGAGATGTCCCCCCCTAACCCCCTGCTTCCCTCGCAGGTGGAGGTGTGGGGCAGCACGGGGCAGGAGGGTCCCCTCTCGCGGCACACCCTGCGGAGTGACACCCAGTACGTGTTCCAGGTCCGGTGCCGGCTCAGTCCCACCAACAGCCCCTGGAGCAACTGGAGCACCCCCTTTCTCTACACCACCCCCGAGGCAGGTGAGCTCAGCTGCATTTCCCCCCCCCCCCAGCTCCTTGAGATGCTCCACGGGGACCTGGCCGGGCAAGCTGAAGGTAGCCAACAACATGTGTGGCCATGGCCCACCCGTGGCATGGCATGTCCCCATGCTGCCAGAGAGACCTCTGTTGGTTGACACCAGGCACGATGCCCAGGAGGCATCATCACCACCCTTCCCACGCCGCAGCTGGGGGCTGAGCACCGTCACGAGCTGGCAACTCATCTCGTGCCCTCCGAGCACCAAACCCCGCGGCAAGTTGGTGGTCGCGGTGATTTTGGCAGACCCCCCAAGGCTGCTGGGGTATGGCAGGAGCTGGAGAGAAACCAGGGCGGGGAGGGCTTTGCAGACACATGGTTTTCCGTACGGAAAGAGGGATGGGATGTACTTACCAAAAAGACAAACCTGCCCCAGAGAAGGTTTAGATTGGATCTTAGGAAACATTTCTTCACCGAAAGGGTTACCAAGCCTTGGAATGGGCTTCCCAGGGAAGTGGTTGAGGAACCATCCCTGGAGATATTCAAAAGATGGGAGATAGGACAAGGGGCAATGGCCTCAAGTTGCACCAGGGGAGGTTTAGATTGGATCTTAGGAAACATTTCTTCACCGAAAGGGTTACCAAGCCTTGGAATGGGCTGCCCAGGGAAGGGGTTGAGGCACCATCCCTGGAGGTGTTCAAAAGATGGGTCGACATAGACCTTAGGAATATGGTTTAGTGATTTTTGTCAGGGTCAGGTTGATGGTTGGACTAGATGATCTTTAAGGTCCCTTCCAACCTAGATAATTCTATTTTTCTATGAGTAGGACCACCTTCCCCAGTTTGCATTCCGATTAGGAACACGGGGATGAGCTCAGGCATGGAGGCTCAGTTATTTCAGCCCACAGTGGGTTGAGATGTCGAGGAACAATGCCTTCCCTTATGTCCCCAACACAACGAGGAAGCTGGGGACGCTCTTACCCTGAAAAGCAGCATTTGCTGCTGTTTGCAGTCCAGGCTGTTTCCTCTCCACGGTGGCAGCCACGACCCTTCCACGTGGGAACCAGCCTGGTGCCCCAGCCTGGAGCCACCAGGGCGTTGGGCAAAGCCCCACGTCTGGGTGGGATCCCTGGCTGGTTGCCCTTCAGCACCTCCTGCCACCTCCCACGCTTCCTCCCGCAGCCCCGGCCACGTCACCCGACGTCTGGCGGCGCCTTGGTCCGACCTTCCCGAACGGCAGCCACGAGGTGACGGTCTTGATCAAGGTAAGGTCTGGTTTTTTTTGAGCGGCTCCTGCGAGGTTCTGGCACGCTCGGCTCCTCCCCAAAAACAGCACCTGCCAAGAGGGAGGGGAAAATCACAGAATGGTTTGGGATGGAAGGGACCTTAAGGACCATCTTGTTCCCACCCCCTGCCCTGGGCAGGGACACCTCCACCAGCCCAGGTTGCTCCAAGCCCCCTCCAACCTGGCCTTCAACCCCTCCAGGGATGGGGCAGCCACAGCTTCTCTGGGCAACCTGGGCCAGGCTCTCACCACCCTCCCACCAAACAAGTTCTTCCCCACATCTCAGCTCCATCTCCCCTCTTGCAGTGTCAAACCCTTCCTCCTCCTCCTGGGGCTCCCCTCCCTCACCCAGAGTCCCTCCCCAAGGTGATGCGCTTCCTTCGAGCTCCTTGACCAAAGGGGGTGTCTGTCTGACCATTTGCAGCCCCTGCTGCCTCAGGATGCCCGGGGGAAGATCCTGGGGTACACCGTGGTTGCCGAGAGGCCCGGGGGAGATCTTCTCCTCTGCAACACCTCCAGCACCATCTGCAGCGTCCTGGTGCCCCCAGGAACCCGCGTCCTCCATGTCACCGCTCACAACTCCAAGGGGGCTTCCAGCCCCGCCAACATCACCCTTGGCCAGGGCACCAGCAGCCAGGAAGGTAGGATCTCACACTCACCAACCACAGCCTAGACTTTATCAGGATTGGAAGGGGAAAAAAAAAAATTTGCCAAATGAAGGGGAAAACCTCACTCTGTTGAGGAACACAACGTCCTCCAGACAAGGCCAGCTCCCTTGGAGATGGAGATGCTCCACAACCACATATCTGAGTCCTTGGGCTTTGAAGGCTGCAGCAACAAGTTTAAAAATAAGTTTGCCCTACCCACGCAGGGCTGCTCCTCTACTCCGTGTCCCCCAAAAATACCTCCAGCCAGGGAGCTGGGTCCTTGCAAACAGAACGGGAGGAAAGAGAATGAAATCTTTTCTGGGCCACCTTATGGCCCCCACGCCACAGGCTGTGGTTTCCCCCACAACCACGCTTTCCTATTTTTAAAAGAAATCGTCTCTTTGAATGAGCAACAGGAGGGGAAAGTCCCATTCAAACCGAGGGCAAATGTATGACTAAGAAGAAACTCAAGAGAAATAAGGTGGAAAAAATTCTCTAATGTTCTTCTCAGACTTATCAGAATCACGGGCCTTTCTTGTAAGAAATGACAGGTAAGGAGCTTCAGATGAGACGTGACAAAGCTGAAGATGTGCTTTTGTGATGCACGTGTGTCAGCACAGAGATATACGAAAAGCTCCCCATATTTTTACATATATATAAAAAAATGCATTTAAAAATATATATATAAACCCACCATGTTCTAGAATTTCTTATTCCATCTTCAGTCCTTAAACACTTTCAGGGAAGCCACCATTTTCCTGGGCTTGGCTGACCCTTCCCAGCCTCCCGCTCTCTGAAGATGAGGTTGGGGTGACAGTCCCCTTGCCATCTCTCTCCGCAGAGTTGCCAGCGCCGGTGGCCGTGAAGGTCAAGCCCGAGAATGGGAGCAGGGTCTCGGTGGCCTGGCAGCCCCCCGACCGCAGGGGGAAACCCTCACTTTGGTTCATAGTGGAGTGGGTTTCCACCACCCAGTATAGCCAGGAGGAGCAGTATTTCTGGAAGAAAGTCCCATACCAGGAAACACACACATACATCCCAGGTAAGATGGTCCAGGAACCCCTTTTCATACAATCATTCAAGTTGGAAAAGACCCTTGGGATCATTGAGTCCAACCATCAACCCTACTCTACAAAGTTCTCCCCTACAGCATACCCCCCAACACCGCATCTAAACGACTCTTAAACACGTTCAGGGATGGTGACTGCTACTTGGTGCAGTTCAACAAGATACTCTAAAGCCAAAATATATTAAAGGCAGAATTCTGCTTGAAATCAAGCCCCTGCCCACTTGGTTTTGGAGAGTGGGACCACAAAGAGCCCTCAAGATGGAGTGAAGCAATAGGAGATATGAGGCAAGTTGGGATTTGGTCCCCCAGGTGAAGGTCACAGGGAAAGAGAATAAGGTGACAAGTGAGCTGGCAGGCAGAGAAGCCATGGAGGAAGCCATGGAGGAAGCCATGGAGGCCTGCCCAAGTGCAGGAGGTATTTAGAGGATGCAGAGAGAGAAGGCACAACACTTGATGGACCACAGCTTTTGTATCAGCACCTCTCCTCCCTGCCATAGCCAAAGAGACGAGCCTGAGGAACACCTCAGAACCCATCCTACTCCATTGCTGCTTCCCCACGTTAATTCTAGTGTTTATTGTGTTTTTAGGTACTTCCTAGCTGGTTACCTGACCAGGCTTTTGCTCTTACCCATGTTTTTGGGAGCAACTCACTTGGTGGCTTTCCCCAGGGGGAAGGAAGGCCTGCAGTGGGGTCAGAGCTGGGGACCCTCCACACCTCCATCTACTGTCACCACTCAGTAACAAGCCCTTGAGCAAGCCCAGGGCTTTCACAGCAGCTTACAAACACATTTTAAAGGCAAAACTCACTTCTTTCCAGGAAAGGTCACAGCAGGAGGTCGCATCAGTGTGTCGGTGTACGCGGTCTACCCCGACGGAGTCAGCAAACCAAGCTCTGGCCAAGGTAAGCCCAGTTGGGTGGAGAAGTCACCACTTGCTGAGACAGGGCTGCAGATCTCAGCTTGGTCTTTCATTCTTCATACTCCAGCCAGTTTTGCAGAACTGCTTAGTTTTGAGAAACAAGATGTAAGACCCACCCACTGACCAGAGGAAAGCAGGGCTCTAGATGGAGACCTCTTGGCTGCAGATCATAAAAATGGGGATTTTTATCAATATATTTGCATAAAAGCCTTCTCTAGCTGATCATTCCTGCTCACAAATCTCCAGTGCACACAAGAACCACATCTTACCCCACAAGATACACCAATGGAGTCACCGTCCCTTTTCTTGACCGAAAAGATGAGGTTTTCACATCAAACAATCAAATTTTATAGATAAACCAGAACAAAGAAAACAACTTGCAGAGACCAACTGGCCAAGCTGCAGCCTGTCCTTTCTTACCTGGAATGGGAAGCAGGCAGGCTTCGTTTCTGGAGAATTTTAGACAGGACAAAGCATGGGCCAACTGACAAAGGAAAGTAAGGACCAGCTGTGCATCATCTCCAGCACTGTCTGTGGTGGCTTCAGTTGTCTTCAAGAGTTCCCTGAGCTCTTCCATCCTGCTGCTGCTGGTCCTCACCCAGGTGAACCAGGGTAAGTCATGCACTCAGCCTGAGAGCTGAGGACACCTCGCAGCACCACCGTACCTGCTCCATGGCCACCACAGCACAGACAAAACCTCTGGGACACCACACACAGTCTCCAGTGGTGGCTGGGTAGAGACAAGAGAGGGCTGAGGTTAAATCACAAAGTCAGCCCATAGATCAGGACTGAGACCTACAGAGCTCCTTCAGCATGGTCTATAGTCCAGGGCTGAGCTTAAATAGTCCCACACCCAGGAGCTGTGGGTGGAGGTCCCAGTTGAGGCCAGTCAAGGCCATTAAGACCTGCTAGTGCCCTCAGTGCCCTGAGATAGCCAGCTGTAGCTGCATTCAATGATACCACCTTGGGATGTTACCAGTTCACCGTCCCAGGCCAGGAAGCAATTTTAGATGCATTATTTGAAGCTGCTCAGATACTTTCCCCGTGACAAACCAGCTCCAGCTCCAGTGACATGAATTTCCAAGGTCGTGATCCTCAAGGCACCACATATTTGTTAAGAAGACATCCCGAGGGAATCGCTTCATACAACCTGGAAGAAAGTTTGCAGCTTATTTTAGGAAAAAAACCACTTCTTGTCATGGCAGGCCCTTTAGCTGCAGATCTTCCCTCACCACACAGCCCATCACACAAACAGATACCATCAGAAAATTCAGTCGCAGGGGCCACAGACACTTTGGGATAGAATCCACAGGTGGTCACGAAGAATGAGATACAATTCCCCAGGAAGACTAAATTCTTCTTTCAGGTACTGGGGGGAGCGATGTACGTGGAAGATGTTTTATCACTGGTGTTGTGTGTCCCTCAACAACTCGTTCAACTGGATCTCTGAGAAACAGGAGATTGTGTAGAGTCCAGCCAGAGCCGGAGTTACTAATTACTTCAGGAGGGTTTCTTTAACTCAATACACCATATTTATTTTTCTAAATAATTTCAACTAACTAAAAAATGCCATGGTTTCTGTTACCTGTTGTCCTCTAAATGAAGTTACGGACCTTTTTTTCCTCTCTCTGTTTAAGTCCCTCAGGAGCATCCCGTGGACACCATCTACAGCGAGGTCTCCCACGGTAAGAAGACAGTAGCTCAGACTTGCTAAGCTGGACTTTCTCCTTGACCAGAAGTGGGAGTTTTAGCCCGAGCAGCCCCTGCAGCATCTGGTGATGGGGAAGCGAAAGCTCCCTTAACTCTGGGGTGAGGTCAGGGCCGGAAAAGCAGCTTTTCCCTTGGTGGGGACATCACGGCAGGAACAGCTGCAGTGTTCTCGTGGCTCAATAGCACCTGCAGAATCATAGAATCAATCATCTGGGCTGGAAGGGACCTTCAAAGGTCTTCTAGTCTGACCCCCGATTCATGCCTTAAGTTTTGCTTTCTTATGAGATTTATAATATAATGTACATGGCAGGGAGTAGGAGATCAGAAGCCCGGGGAAATATAAGATAACGTTAGCATAAAGCATAAAGGCGATAGGCTGGTTCAGTCTTGAATCATAGAATGATATGGGGTTGGAAGGGACCTCTGGAGATCATCTAGTCCAACCCCCCCACTGGAGTGGGTCTACCTAGAGCAGGTTGCACAGGAACTTGTCCAGGTGGGCTTTGAATGTCTCCAGAGACGGACACTCCACCACCTCTCTGGGCAGCTTCGTCCGTGGCTCTACCACTCTCACAAACAAGAAGTTCCTCCTCAGGTTTAGGTGGAACTTCTTATATTCAAGTTTGTGCCCATTTCCTCTTGTCCTGTCCCTGGGCACCACTGAGAAAAGACCAGCCGCGTCCTCCTCACACCCTCCTTTTAAGTATCTATAGGCGTTGATCAAATCCCACCCTCAGCCTTCTCTTCTCCAGACTAAAAATACCCAAGTCCCTCAGCCTTTCCTCATAGGAGAGATGCTCCAGGCTCTTAATCGTCTTTGTGGCCCTTTAAGTTTGTGAAGCATTTAAGTTTGAAGCATTTAAGCTTGAAGCATTTCAGCATTTCCCATCCATTTTTCTAACTTCAGTCACGCTTCTGGTTTGCGCATCTTCTGGTAAAGCTGACGTTGTGTCCCGTTGCAGCAATTAAACCAAAAGCAAAACCAGTGTGAGCTGAAGAAGTCACTTCAGCATTTCTGGAAGGTGGGGGCTGAGTAGGAAATGGTTAAACACAGTGACCACACTTCTTCGAATGACTTGGCTGACCCCATCTTGTCCATGGCCATTGCCCGCGATGCTCCGCTCGTGGGACGGTGAGGAGGGGACAGCTTTCCTTCTGGTTTTTGCTTTTGTTATGGCTTTTGTTCATCCATCGGGGAGCCCAAGGGCGAGCGAGATGCCCAATGGAAGGAGCAAACATCAAAGAAGCGGGTGGATTGTCCCACACCTGCCCTTTGGCTCAACCTGCCTGCTGGCAGACGGGGCGGTGGGGCAGGGCCCTCTGGTTGACTTTCTTCCTCTCTGTCCTTTTCCAGACGATGACACTGGCGTTTTCCTGGGACTGGGAATCGGCGTGATCATGTTATCTGTTGTTTTTTTAATTCTGACGTTTAAGAAATCAGCCAGAAAAAGGTATTGCTTTCTCCGTTATTTTTTTTTTTTGGTCCCCCTTATTTCCAACTCTTGCCTTTCTTCCAGAATAGTTTGGAATTAACCACAGGAACCTCCTCTTACAAAGACAACTTCTCCCATTAATGGTATCGCTATATGAAAAGACACCTATGCCCTCTACAGTAAGGTAGACACCAACAAAAATAGTAAGGCCAGACTTAGGGACACAAAATACATTATTATCCAGATATAAGGGTAAAAAAAGGAAAAACACAGCCTCTGTGGGTAAGTTTTGTCCTAGGACTTGTTACTCCCAGTTTTGGGTGAGCCCCTGGAACCTGGACCCCAAGGGACTGGCAGAGACTGGAGAGAGAAACTGTGGAAAAACTCAATGGGGAGAATCTTAATATCATTTTTTTTTTAGTGCTGACTGCTGTTTGCTGGGCACCCTGACAAACCAGTGCTCCTTCTGTCCCAGTTTGCCCTTTAACTGGAATAGGGATGCCCGACAACCCAGGCACTGCTGTCCCAATCCCAGGGGAATGGGTGACCTCTCTGGTGCAGAGCTCCCAGCTGAACCTTCCTGACAAACCAAGAAAAAGGGGGATTTCTCCAAGAAATAGGAGACCTGGATGTCGAGGGGCTGCTGCCTCTTTCGGTTCCTGAACCCGACCCGGTTCTTCTGTTCTCGAGGTCATTGTGAAACACGGGCACTTCAGCAGGAACAGGCACTGGTTGTATTTTCCCAGGAGCACAGCAACGTGCCGGAACGTCAGCAAAACTCAGCACAACTGAATTATTTTCATTTCTGCAGCAGCTTTGCCTGCAGAAAATTGACTTTCGTTACTCACTGTGTGTTGGGTGTCATCCCTTCAGGACCCACACGCCTCCTCTGGGTCATACACACAGCTTCCTTTTCCCCCTCCGACCCCCAGTTTAGCAACGTTTTCCCCTGGAGACAAGTTTTACACGAGGGATTTAACTAAAATAAGTTAGCTTCCAGAATAAAACCCCAGAGGAATAAGGTTGAAAGTTGAAGAGCTAGACTTCAAAAGGGGAAAACCACCCATATGGGGTAAAATCTGGGGCTTCCAAACCATCCATGAAGAATGGACACACTTCGTGTCTTCTCCTGCCAGGGAAAAACTGCACCCAGCATGAAATAATAAAATGGACTAACGTTTTGGGGTTTATTTTCATAGAATCATAGAATTTTCTAGGTTGGAAGGGACCTTAAAGATCATCTAGTCCAACCATCAACCTGACCCTGACAAAAATCACTAAACCATATTCCTAAGGACTACATCAACCCATCTTTTGAACACCTCCAGGGATGGTGTCTCAACCACTTCCCTGGGCAGCCCCTTCCAAGGCTTGATAACCCTTTCGGTGAAGAAATGTTTCCTAATATCCAATCTAAACCTCCCCTGGGGCAGGTTTGTCTTTTTGGTAAAGAATTCTATTTATTTTGTCTTTTTGGTAAAGAATTAAGGCCATCGTTGTGTCGTTCTTACCCAAATGGCTGTTTGAAGACTATCCTCACATGGAAAACAGCAACGTGGTGAAGTCACTCCAGGTAATGGCACCGTTACCTCCCAGCTTTTATTCACCTGTCTCCCCTTAAATGAAGAAACATGGATGAGAAGAGGATTAAGGGGACTCTCAGGAACTGGCCAGGAACTGGCCCGGAACCATTTCCCAGGAAGGTGCAAGGTGCTTGGGAGCCCAGCTTAGCAGAGGCCTTTCAATCTTACCTCAATATACACTTTATTTAGTGGCCACAGTTGACTCAAGCTGCCCATGAGGTGCATGTCCATGAAGCGTAGTGTGGACACAGGCCCAGCTGCTCCCCTGTCTTCTCCTGTCCACCTCACTGTGGTCTCTTTCACAGGGGTTGTTGGATGAGATGGGTGGGAAGGAAGAGCAGATGGAAGACAACAAGTCATTGCCTCGTTTCTTCCTTGGGATGCTCTAAGGAAATCTCTCCTGTTGGCAAAATTTGCAGGTTTGTTACTACATTCATCGTTTTCCTTTTTTTTTTTCCCCCAGGAAAAGAGCGATTTCACAAGTAACAGTTTCCATGAGCCATTCATGGACACCAGTGACCCCACAGTTATGGAAATCGAGGAGGTGCCAGCGCACGAGGAGTACAAGAATGTGGCCACCAGGAGGAAGCCCAGCAGAGAGGTCCCTGAGGATGGGGAACGCCCAAGGAACACGGTGCCCACCAGCATCATGGCCCCTGTGCAGATCAGTGACTACAAACCTCAGGTGTCTGACGGGAACCAGCTGGGGTATGTAGCTGCCAACTTCTACCAACCGCAACCTCCCGTGGACCTCCCAGAACCGGAGACCAACATCTTCTTCAGAGATTACACGAGCCCCATTGCCCACCTGTGGAATGGGGAGGGAGGTGGACACCAGGTCTGTCTGCTGGAGAAGATCAACCTCATCTTAAACACCAGCCGGAGCGGGCAGAGCCAGGCATTCGGCTCAGCCCAGGGTGGACACAGCTCCTTCCTGGAGAACCCGTGGGGACACTCATTGGCCAGCGATGTCCAAGAGCAAACGCTAGTGCCCGACGAGCTGGTCTCCTGCCTGAGGACCATGAATAGGGAGTCGGGGGATGGAAAGACCTGCTTTCCCCAAAGCGTTGGAAGATTATTTTGAAAGCAATTGTAGCTGTCATCAAAAAAACCCAAAGGGATGGCCATGGCACGTACCAGCCTTTGAGACTGCAAACAGCACAACTGGAGCAAAACTCAAAAAATCCACCTTTTTAATCAGCTACAAATACTTGTGGCTGCCTGGAACACTTTGGCCAGTAAATCACAATTTTAAACTTACCTCATATTGTGACAAGAGTAAAAAAAACCTATAAAACTTGGATTCCCATAAGAAATGAAATACAGAGCGGGTGATTTTTTGCAGGATGCAATACGCTTTCATCATTATTCAAAATCATTCTCTTGTTAAATGTTAAATTCTCTTGTTTGGAGCATTAAATCCCTGGAGCCAATCGCAGTTAAGATGGATAAAACAGCTGCACCGAGGAGGATTTATTTCTCATATGGCATTCATGGGTACCACGAACATGAAATCTTTTCTGTGTGATGGAACAACCCAATTTCATTTTCCCTCCCATTCAAGAATAAAGATCACATTGGGGAAGAACAAGCCTTCACCATCTGCCAGGCTGATATCAAATCGGTCACTGGGCAGATTCTTCATTTTGAGTGAGGGATTTCATAGAATCGTCTAGGTCGGAAGGGACCTTAATGATCATCTAGTCCAACCATCGACCTAACTTTGACAAAAAATATAGATAAAGAAATAAAAATCACTAAACCATATTCCTGAGGACCATATCAACCCGTCTTTTGAACACCTCCAGGGATGGTGCCTCAACCACTGCCCTGGGCAGCCCAGTCCAAGGCTTGATAACCCTTTCGGTGAAGAAATGTTTCCTAATATCCAATCTAAACGTCCCCTGGTGCAACTTGAGGCCGTTTCCTCTTTATCATCTCAAGGTGGTTTGTCCCTGCCTCAGCCTCGCTGTGCTGCGTGAAGCACAACGGGCTACAGCAAAATGGCATTTATTCAGCACGTGACAGGGAATTCGGATCTTCCCACACCCAGAAAATGAACTACAGGGGCCTCCTTCCCGCTGAGCGGTTGGGAAATCTTTTACAAGTTTGCTTGGGACTTCAGAAGTGGTCTTGCAAAATGCTCCTAAGGCAACCAGAAACTCCCTGGAAGTGTGAGAGGTTGGATTATCTGTTTGCAGATCACCCACACCTCTGAAGGGAAACACTCCAAACGCTTTTAAGGAATACAAGTGTAAAAGAAGTTTTCAATACTGTGTAAAATGCCTGAGCAGTCCATGCTCTCCGTGATGTTTGCTCACCCGCTCCTCTTCTTCTACCTCTTATGTCCCAGCAGGGACTGGTTTTGGTCCGGAGCTGCAGCTGGTGAAGGTGATACTGCGTTGGGATGGGTGGTGGTGCCATAACTGCACATCTGTGCACGCCCATGAACACCTTTGCATGCCCCTGCACACCCACAGACAGCCATGCACACCCATGCATCCCCATGGACAACCATAGACACCCATGGACAACAATGAATCCCCATGGATGCCCATGGACAGCCATGAATCCCCACGGACAACCATGCATCCCCATGGACAACCATGGACACCCATAAATCCCCATGGACAACCATGGACACCCATAAATCCCCATGGACAACCATGCATCCCCATGGTCAACCACAGACACCCACGGACAACCATGCATCCCCATGGACAACCATGAACGCCCATGGACAACCATGCAGACCCATGGAAAGCTATGCATAACCATGGACAACCATGCAGACCCATGGACAATCACAGACAACCACACACACCCGTGTGTGCCCTTGCACACCCAAGGGTTGTGTGAGCCCACTGTCTAGTGGGAGAGGAAGCCAGGAGGACCCCACACTGGGGACCTGGGGCCACCTCTGTCCTGAGCCCCTCGAGCCTCTGTGGGTCAGCAAAGCTGTATCTCTCCAGCCCACCCAGGTGCTGCTGAGTGTGCTCACAAGAGTTCCATCACACTTGTACGTAGAATTCAGCCTCAAGTAGCACAAAGAGCCTCTGATCCCCCCGTGCGTGGGGTCTGGGGATGAGCTGAGGTCCATCGGATTTGCGGGGAACATATCCGGTGAGAACGACGTTAACACCAGCACATTAAAAGGCAAAAGGATCGTCCAACTGCGCGTTGCCAAACCAAAACCTGCAAAATCATAGAATCACGGAATGGTCCGGATTGGAAGGGACCTTAAAGATCATCCAGTTCCAACCTCCAGAAGCAGTGAGAGAGCAAGACTTGACAAACTTCTGTAAGACTTCAGAGCCACAAAGCTAACGTCAAGGCTAACCTATATATCTCCCCATATCTGGAGCCACCCACTTCGGTGTCACAAAGCCCCTTCTTGCAGTAGGACAGCTAAACCTGGAGATTACAACCTTTCTTTCCATTTTTGCTAGGCACTGAAGGCCTTTCTCTTGCACAAAGGGGTCCATTTTGTCATTTACTCCTGGCCGCCTTCAAACCAACACAGTTGGGTGCTTTTTTTCCTTCTAACCCTGCACGAGACCCGCTGCTTCATTTACCCAGCGGAGTAAGGAGTAAGCAAAATGGAGTAGGATTATGCTTTAGAAGTAGCGAACCGTTTCCGAGCCAGAAATGTGACTTTTACATGTTAAGCGAGTCTAAAATTAGTGATTGCAGCCTGTGCAGGAAGGAAATTGTAAAAGAACAGCCACATACTACCAGCAGCCCAAATGTGAGATGGGGAAGGTACGGTTTTGGTTTGGTTTTTTTTTTTGTTGTTGGGGTTTTTTTTTAATTTATTTTTTTTTAAATGTCCACATCCTGAGACTCACGCTGCCGCTATCGCCTGAGCTACCAAACCCTGGGGGTGAAAAAGCTCGAGTTGTCAGAACCAAACAAAAAAAAAACCACCCTAAGGGCTGAAAGCCTGGTCTTACATTTCAGGTGCCCGCCGGTTGGATTGCCAGCAGCCCCCAGCCCCGCCGGCACGAAACGGTGCCCCTCTCTCCCCCTGCAAAGTCCCTGGTGGGGGTTTTGAGGTAAATAATTCTCCTTTACACGGGTGTGTGGATGCACCTGGTAAATATGGACCCATTACCAAGGAAAAAGGAAAAAGGGCACAAATATATATGCATCTATATTTTTTTTTCCAGTTGAACTATTCTATTCAAATATACAATTTAGTTCCCCCTCTTTCTCCCATCTAACCCATCCGGATGGCATTTGTATCTACCAATGCTTTGGAAGAGGCTTTGTCTGGGATGGATACCCACCAGGCTTACCTCTGGCAATGAATGCATCCGTGGGTAGATCGACCGGTGCGTGAAAGCAGCAGGAATGTTGATGATAGTCCAATATCCCGATGCCACATCGTGTCCCCCACTTTCAGGTGTTCACTTCTCAGATGTCTTCACCTCCTCTGCCCCTGGAAAGCCCTTTGAGTCCCACCAGTGCCTTCTTCCCACCAGGTGTGGTGTCCAGGGATGTCAGCCGGCACCCTGGAGGATGGGAATTGAACAGCAGATGTGGAAACCCAACCCTGAGATCCTCGTATGGGCAACCCTTGAATATATGGGTGGCCCAGGGCTTTGAATCACATCACAATGCTGTTTTATTTCCCCTCCCCCAAACACGACACGCTCTCTAATTCTTGGTATTCGTATTTTCTGAACTGTTTCTAAGTTTGGTTGTATTCTTGGCAGCTGTATCTCATGCCAGCAATTTCCACAGGTTATTCATCAGTCGGGCAATGAGTTTCGCTGGTTGGTCAACTTCCTTGTGACAATGTGGTTGTGCACCTTGGAGACACGTAAAGGAAGTATGAGCTGAGTAATGTCTCTACCCACAGCCAACGTGCACCAAAAAGCACTGATCTGTCGTCTACCTCTCATTCCACCTGCACAAGGTTGCAAACCCAACTGTACGTTACCTCATGCCAGTGAAAGCTGCACGGAATTATTTTATGACATTTTCCTTTCGTGTTGAATGAGTGTCGTGGTTTAGACCAGGACAACGAGCAACGTGGAGAACGTGGCTGCTGTCAAAGTTATAGTGTGGGGATCTTCGCACAAGGGATGCTTTTTTTGGTGTGTGGAAGTGGTGACCCCATGTCCCTTGATGTACAGGTATGGTACCTCCCTGTCTCTTGATGTAAAGGGGTCATGACTCTATGTTCCTTGATGTAAAGGTGTGGGGACCCCATGTCTCTTGATGTAAAGGCATGGTGACTCCATGTCTCTCGATGTAAAGGACTAGTGACCCCAACCTTGGGCTTGGTGGCCCTGCCCAAAGAGATGTCTAATGGGTTTAACACATCCTCCGCAAAAAGGACCTTTTCACACAAACAGAAGGAGAGAACAAACTAAAAAGAAACAAGAACTGGGGTGTAGTGTCTTCAGCAGAGCCTGCTGGTCCCTCCCTCCCGCCACAGCAGGATGGGGTGGATCAGGTGTGAGATGATGGTGATATTCTTGGGGTGGAGGAGTCACCGTCAGCCGGGGACACCCTCCTTGTGGGTCTGGGTGCCTAACGTCCCCCTTCGAAAAGGAGGCTTGAAAATTAATTCAAGAAAACGCCTACTAAATGCACAATAAATAAAGTTAATACATAATTATACATTAAGTACGGATCAGTAGCTAGAAATTCAAATTCATTTCTGCTGCTGCTCTGCCACCATGACCGTGCGTTCTGCAGGAGGAGACAGAATTAATTCTGGTTCAGTGTCTGAAGCCCAGGAGAGCTGGGATTTCATCCCGGTTTAGTCACAGACCACGGCTCCACAACCTTCACCAGAGTCTGGATACAACAATTACCATCCCTGGTGAAAGCCTCCAGATCTGGAGTCCAAAAGCACCATATAATGTTTGGGAACAGGAACAGCACAAGAACATGAAGAAAACAGACATTCAGAGAGAGAGAGATAAATGAGCTGCAGAGACTAAAGTTGGGTTAAAAATTTTAACATTTAACTCACAAAGCTAAATAACAAGATCCTCCTGTGAAAAGAGTGCTGGTCAACGGCTCGATGTCCAACTGGAGACCAGTGACGAGCAGTGCTCCTCAGGGGTCGCTACTGGGACCAATGCTATTCAACATCTTTGTTGGTGACATGGACAGTGGGATTGAGTGCACCCTCAGCAAGTTTGCTGATGACACCAGCAGTTGGCACCCTGGAGGGAAGGGATGCCATCCAGAGGGACCTGGACAGGCTGGAGGGGTGGACTCACGTGAGCATCATGAAGTTCAACCAGGCCAAGTGCAAGGTTCTGCACGTGGGTCAGGGCAATCCCAGGCAGAAATCCAGGCTGAGTGGAGAATGGCTGGAGAGCAGCCCTGAGGAGAAGGACTTGGGGGTGTTGGTGGATGAGAAACTCAACACAAGCTGGTGAGACACTGGCCCAGGATGCCCCATCCCTGGAGGTGTTTAAGACTGGGTTGAACAGTGTTTTGAGCAACCTGGTCTGGTGGGGGTTGGACTAGGTCTTTAAGGGTTCCAACCCAAACCATTCTGTGATTCTATGGAGTGAATTATTTCCTGTCCTATTGCTGTAGCAGTAACTTCAGTATTACTATAGTGCCATGGACCAAAACTCCACTGTCTGGGTTGCAGGGAACAGAACATCTGAGCAGCTAGAAGTCATCAAAGCAGCTGAAGCCATGGCAGCAAGAAAGGCAGCAGGAATGAGCAGAACAAGCTCAGTTCCTGGAAGCAGAGCTGCGTCTCTTTGGGCTGTGGTTTGACATTCAGCAGCCTGAACAGTCATGTTCCCTCAGCCACATCTACTGGTCCCACCTCTTCCATGGCACTGACGTGAGTCACTGTCCTGAGCAGCAAATTGGGTGGAAGAAGTGACCATAAATCCAAATAACACCATCTGTTTATTCCTATATTCAACACTGAGTTAACGTTACCTTCTTTCAGCTTCTCAAGCTTTGGTGTTGGTGCTGCACGTTGGGTTGGTGACCACAGAGGGCTGGTGTGCCGCGTGTTGGTCTTGCTGGCTCTGTCTGCTTCAGAAGTCCCTGTCCTCAAGCCATTCGGTGGCCCTGCTGTTGAGAAGGTTATCAACTGTTGAAATCAGCAGCTAAAGCTCAGCACCGAAGAACTCAAGACTTTTCTTGTCCTGGCTGATGACGGAGGGTTGGTAGCATTACAAAAACAACACAGACAAAATATGAAATTTCAACAAAATAAACCCACTATTTGACAGTAAAATCAACCAGTGCTCGTGGCGTGGCCAGAGACCTCTCATTTAGTGCAGCGCTGCTGTACGACCTTGCCCCTGTGGTCCCTGGTACTATCAGATCTAAAAACAGTACTCTCTTCTGGGACCTCGCCACCCAAAAAGGTGAGAAACCACCGGATATTCAGAGAAATTTAAAAAAAAAAAGAGAGCAGGCTGGAAGGATTGACCCTCCTCTGGGGTAAGAGATGCCAGTCTGAAAGCAGTCTGTGAACCTCTGAGGTTCTCAAGCAGGCAGAAAAGATATTTGTTTGGGGTTTGTTTTTTTTTTTAATAATTGTTTGTCTTTGCTGACATAAGAAAATGGAATTATGTTGGACCCAAACAGAAGACAAAAAGTCATGGCGCACTTTTTGAAGAGTGGGGATGCGGGCACCATCACAAGAGGTCTTCCCAAGCTGGCCTGGGCAATGGGATAAAACAAAGAACCCCAGAGAATATTAGGGAGGAAATACATTAAATTAACAAACACTTCTCCTTTCCTGACTGACCACTGGTGACAACCACATCAAGGGTTTTGGATACGCTCCCATTCTCCTGCATGGGTTTTTAAGCCAGTAATTAACTCACCCAGTAATTAACTCCCAGTGCCTCTCATCGTTTCGCCGCAGATGACTCACCACCATTCCTTCACAATTCTTCTTTCTCAAGGTTATTTCCAGACCTGCAACCTGACAAAATCAGAAAGCGTAAGGGCTGCACCTGCTGATTTCACTTTTGAGTTTGAATTCTGTTTCCTCCGGTGAGATTTTTAAACATTAGCAATTCATTAACACTTGCCTGCTTTCTGCCTGGGCTCCAGCCTTCTCCCATCCTCAGCTTTTACCTTCCCTAATTCCCATTCAAATAGTTGGAAAAGAGGTAGTTTTGAAGCACTTGAAACTTCTTACCTTTTTAGATACCTTAAGATAACTTTTTTTGCCCTTACAGAGACAGTGAGCAATGGCTGAATAAACCTCTCCTGGTCTTCTGGTTGGTTGGCTCCAGAACTCCCCTTTTATGTGCACTTTTCACCCCAGATAAAATATTTTGTCGTTCGCTTCCAGAAGCTGAACATGAGTTGCCACAACAGCATATTTTCAAATTTCATTACAGGGTTTGCACACACTTTACTTTCACTATAATGAAATGTTCTTGAATGTTCTTTCACTATAAATGAAATGTTCCCCATATTCTTGACTCTTTTTCCTTATTCTGGCAGTTGTTGTGCTATGAAGGTAGGTTGAAGCAGAAACCATCTTGGCCTCAGTACGTTGAGTGCTCTACCAGGGGAGACTCCTTCCAGATTTGTCTTATTGGGAGCTCAACAGAAACAAGGTGGAGAGGCAACAGCAGGCACCAGTTCCTTGTGTCCTCCCTTGCTGTAACCACCATCCTCTGCTCTGGGCAGCAAAGCTCTGCAAGGAGACAGTCTGTAGTCCTCCTCCCGCATGAAGGTCCACTCCACGTAGCTGGTATTCCCTGGGGTGTGCCCTCAACATGCACTTGAGTCTTGAATTTCCATCTGTGCATTGGCACATGCTCAGTTTGATCATAGGAGCTTCACCCCATGAAGACCTGGCTACTGGAAGAGCATATCTTCTGCCTGCACCAGCCAAGGGTGGGTCTCAGACCCCTCAAACTCTCCGGAGGGCTACGGGATTACGCTACAACCACCGAGCCTCCATCATAGCTCTCCTCTCTTTCTCTACAAGAGCTCCTGGGGAGCTGTCACCACCAAACATCACACCTTCTCATGTCAACTGCTGCTGGTGCTTTCCCCAGCTCCGTTTTCAGAATCGCAGACACCCCCTCCTCGCGGAGAACTGATGACTCCATACTTTCCTTGACATCATCCCCTGCCTGGTGGAGCAGGGAGGTTGGCACAACGTCCTCTCGGTGCCAGCAGCTCCCTTTGCAGCAGGACCTTCTGCTTCAGCTCTTCTGTGGCCATCCAGCACGGGGCAGGGCTTCTGGTGAGACACCCGGCTGCGGGGAACACGCTGTTCTCTGGACGAGCTGTGAGCTTTCTCCTCACTGCTTTCTCCTGGAGCTCCGCGCTCAGCACAAGTCAGGGAAGATGGAGTCGTATGAAGAAGCAGATCTGAGGGCTAAAGGTTAAGGAAAAGAGAAAAGGGAAAGAAAGAAAAAAGAAAGAAAGAAAAAAGAAAGAAAGAAAAAAAGAAAGAAAGAAAAAAAGAAAGAAAGAAAAAAGAAAGAAAGAAAAAAGAAAGAAAGAAAAAAGAAAGAAAGAAAAAAGAAAGAAAGAAAAAAAGAAAGAAAGAAAAAAGAAAGAAAGAGAGAAGAGAGAAGAGAGAAAAAAGAAAAAAGAAAGAAAAAAAGAAAAAAAAAGAAAAAAGAGAAAAAAGAAAGAAAAAAGAAAAAAGAGAAAAAAAGAAAAAAAGAAAAAAAAGAAAGAAAAAAGAGAAAAAAGAAAGAAAGATAGAAAAAAGAGAGAAAGAAAAAAGAAATAGAAAAGAAAAAGAAAGAAGAAATAAGAAAAAAGAAAGAAGGAAAAGAAAGAAGAAAAGAAAAAAGAAATAAAGAAAAAAATAAAGAAAAAAGAAAGAAACTGTGTTTTATGAGAGGTAATGGATCAGTGATTTTCAGTTTAGCTTCCTCTCACCACAACCCAAGACTCTGCTCACTTGGGCCACCCAACGGGCATCTCCCCTTAAACGTACCATCGGCAATTAAAAGACCACTCAATTTTCATTAACGCCAGTTGGGCACCACGTTCAACGAGAGCTGCCACATGTTTTCCGAGGAGGAGAAGCACATACACCCGGCGAGGGACGGCATCGAAAGAGCCTCGATGAGACACAGGAGCTAAGATTCCATATAAACTCCAAAGGGTTTAAATGGAGGTGACCCCTGGTTTTGTAGATGAAGCCTGAGTGGGGAAGCAACGCCGTGAAAAGTGAAAACCTAGGGTGAAGAAGAAGAAGAAGAAGAAGAAGAAGAAGAAGAGAGAGGGGAAACAAGCTCTGTGCTTAAAAAGAAACTGTTGATAGTTGGGGTTTTGGAGGGAACAGACGGACAGAGTTCACCATCATCTCGAGGAGCTTCCTCAGCCGAGGAGAGGGTCCGGTCGGGCTCCGGGAGAGAGACCAAGGGGGCTGGAGGCTGGAAATGGAAAGCCCTTGGAGGCTGCAAATTTGGTGATCCCTCTACCCATTCACTCCAACCTCTGCCCCTGAAATAGCTTTGCCAGAAACCAAAAGAAAAAAAAAAATAATTTCAATTTTCGAAATTTTTTAAAAATTACAAAGAGGTTTTCAAGCCCGCAGAAGTTAATCACGTCAGGGAGAAGCTCTCAGAAAAAAAACTGAGTTTATCTTATCGATGGCCAGCGAAGAGAAGCAACAATAGTAACGAGAGATTTCTGCATTAAAAGGCTTTTTAACCATGGGTTTAAACAGAGTGTGTCGGAGCGCTGAAAAAAAAGAGAAAAAGCACAAATCCCACTAAAGAGAAGGCTGCATCTCAGGACAACCCCCCCCTCTGCTAACCAGGGGGGCTCAGTTTATTCTCAGGGCACTTCTCGGCCTCCCCAGTCGAAGAAACATCATGCCAGCAACCAGAGCTGGAGTTTCACACGGTTTTTTTCTGGTAATCTCCCCCTTTTTCGCCTTTTCTCAGTTTTCTGTCGCTGAAATTTCCTGTTCTTTACCTTCCCGGGGGGGAAGAACCCCCGTACGGGGGTGGGGGTGGGACACACGACAAGACTGGAGAGCCATGTCCTTGTCACTAGCCTTTCTGCTGCCCGCCCAGTTTGTCCTTCCGAGGTGGCCCTTGGCTACCGGGGGCGGGTCGGGGCGGGGGGGGGAGCCGCCGCCGCTAAACGGGAGGTTACCGGCCCCTCTCGGCGTCGCGGGGCTACCGGGTGAGTAACCCCGGCTCGGGATAAGGGGGGGATGTGGGGAGGTGGGGGGGTGTGGAGAACCGGGGATGCCCTACCGCATCCCGCTCGGGGCGGGGGGGGCGCAGAGGGGGCGGCGGGAGGAGGCTGCGGGGGACGGACATCCGCCCGCCAACCCCCCCCCCCCCCGGCTTCCACCGAGGGTTTTCGGTGCTGGGGAGCGAGCGGGCAGTAAGGGAACGGTGTGCTGGGAAAGGCTGCAGCCCCCCCATGGGCGTCCTGGGATGCCCCCTGCCCTGGGATGCTCCATTCCCCGGGATGCTGCCTGTCCCGGGATGCTGCCTGCTTCTGGGTCCTGCTTGTCCCGGGATGCTGCCTGCTTCTGGGTCCTGCCTGTCCCGGGATGCTGCCTGTCCCGGGATAGTGCCTGCTTCTGAGTCCTGCCTGTCCCGGGATGCTGCCTGCTTCTGGGATGCTGCCTGTCCCAGGATGCCCCCTGTCCCGGGATGCCCCCTGCTTCTGCGTCCTGCCTGTCCCGGGATGTTCTCTGTCCCGGGATGCTGCCTGCTTCTGGGTCCTGCTTGTCCCGGGATGCTGCCTGTCCCGGGATGTTGCCTGCTTCTGCATCCTGCCTGTCCCGGGATGCTGCCTGTCCCGGGATAGTGCCTGCTTCTGAGTCCTGCCTGTCCCGGGATGCTCTCTGTCCCGGGATGCTGCCTGTCCCAGGATGCTGCCTGTCCCGGGATAGTGCCTGCTCCCGGGTCCTGCCTGTCCCAGGATGCTGCCTGTCCCGGGATAGTGCCTGCTTCTGGGTCCTGCCTGTCCCGGGATGCTGCCTGCCTTGGGATACTCCCTGCCTTAGGAAGCTGCCTGCCTTGGGATGCTCCCAGTCCCAGAATGCTCCCTGCTCTTGGATGCTCACTACTTCGGGTTGCTCCCTGCCTTGGGATGCTCCCTGCCTTGGGATGCTCCACACCCTGGGATGCTCCCTGCCTTAGGAAGCTTGCTCCCCGGGGATGCTCCGCTACCTTAGGATGCTCCCTTCCTTGAGATGCTGCCTGCCTTGGGACACTCCCTATATCAGGATGCTCCCTGCCTTGGGATGCTCGCAGTTTTGGGATGCTGCCCGCTTCGGGATGCTCACTGTCCCGGGATGCTGCCTGCCTTGGGACACGTGCTGCCCCGGGACGCTGGCTGCACCCAGGACCGGAGCCACCTAAGGGAGCTCAGCACCGAAGGGCCTCCAGAAGGGACACCGTCCTCTCCTTCCTACGGTGAGGTCCCACGAGATGCCTCACGCCCGGTGGCGGTGGCGCAGAGTCACTGACCTGGGGTGGGACGGCTGGGGCTCCCCACGCCGTGGCAGCTGGTGGGTGGGGGGGGGGCCACGGTGGGAAGTTTCCCCAAAAATGCAGCCGGGTGTCATTAGCGACGCGTGACAGCAGCGCAGCTTGGGCACAAATAACGTTGTGGGTTTTTTTTTCTGGGCAAAATATGCTGGGGAGAAACGTTCCTCTTCCCACCGGCGTTGGGTTGGGGTGGTCCCTCGGAAGGGATGCTTTCCCTGGAGCTGTTTTGGGGAGAAGAGGGGACAAAGGCGTTAACATTTGGTGAAAAGGGAACCACAAAAGCTTCATTGAAGAGGCTGAGCCTCTTCACCTCACCTTCTCAATTGCGATGTCCCGGAGATAAGCAAGCACAGAGGAACCCCCAGCGCTTCCTCTGCCTCCCACTCACCACGACAAGGTCCTTTTTATTTGCTTTTCTTTTACCCTCACTGCTGTGGAAGTTTATCTACTTTTTTTTTTTTTTTTAATTATTATTACTATTATTTTTCCCCTACCTTTGCTGAAGTCCGTTTCTCCTTCTTTCCTCTTATTTGACTCTGCTTATTTGAAAAAGCATCTTTTACCCTCCGCCGCCGCGGGAATTGTCTAGCGCTTACCTAAGTAAACCGCCGACGAAAACGATTTGAAGCCAGACTATTTTTGGGGGCTGTTGACTCAAGTACTTTGGAGCTCGGGGTTTTTTTTTTGTTTTTTTTTTGCCGTCAGAAAGCAAAGCTTTCTGTCTGAGGGATGTTTACGCAGGCAGCGGGCAATTTTCGGTTTATTGGAAGGCAGAGCGTTTACTTGAAGGAGCCGGGCGCTGTGATTGCTCATCCCCTGCAGTTACTAATCACTCTTTGGGAGGCTGAGACCAGGCTGTGCCAAAAAAAAAACAAAACAAAAAAAAACCCCAGGATTTAAATTAAACAAGGTGTTAATAGGCATTTTGGCAAAGCTGATGTATTTCGCCTTCACCTCGGACACCAGCACTGGAAAAACACGGAACGGATCCCACCTCCTTATATAAAATAACATGAAATAACGTTTGGGGATGGTTTTTTTATATGAATATACACGCAGGAAATGATATTTTTATATTAATGCACATCTAGGGCAATGCATTGCTGTAGAAGGGCCCCACCACCCGAGCCGGCATAAAAATCAATCTGGGTTTAAAGTTTTACCTTAAAGTTTGTTGCCAAACTTATTCAAATAGTGGTGTCTCTGTGGTGGGTCAGGATTTACAGAAAGGTCGGTGTATTTGCCTCGAAGCACCCGATGTGTTCTCACGGCTCCTGTAGTTCGGCAGGGACAGGCAAAAAGAAAAAAAAAAAATAAATAAAAAGAGGAAATAAATAGTTGTTAACGCTGGTTGCAAACTGTGTGGGAAAATATTGGGTTTAGTTCAGACTGAGCTTGAATCATTTGTGTAAAACGTCTGTAATCGAAAGTCCCGGAGCGTGGGGTTTACCTCGTGGGTCTGGAGATGGCAGGGGTTGGGGTTCAAAGAGAATTTCCGAGCAGCCCTGTGGAGTTTGGAACGTTTGGAAGGTGGTTTGTCTGGCTGGGCTGTTGACAGGGTGCTCGCTGCAGCTTCGTCTGGCGGGGCAGAGTTAATTAGTTAATTAGGAACAAGCTGTGTGGGGCGGGCATCCCTTTGGGAGGCGAAAGAAATTGTAAGATTGCCGGTTCCCGAGGGTCTTACCCAAAATTTTACGTGTAACGCTCGGGGCTGGGAACCTTGAAGCGTGTGTTGGTCATCCGAGGTGGGATCGGCGCGTTGGGACTTGGGGTCGCCAGGATGGAGTGGGAGCACAGACCCGAGGGTCCTCCTGGGGGGCAGGAATGGGGCAGAGAGGGTGTGGGATTTCGGGAGAGCGTGGGATTTCGGGAGAGAGTGGGATTTTGGGAGAGCCGGGTGTGGAAATTGAAGTTTGGGGAGAAACAGGCAGGGTGAGGGGGTCTTTTTTGGTTCGAGGCTTCGGGAAAGAAGGGAGCAAATATTTTTCCTGAAGCAGAGAGTTGCCTGATTTTAAGGTGGGGGGGTTCTGAAGGACCCTGCCCTTCCTTCCCCTCTCTCCTGCCGGGGGAAGGGGCTCTCCAGCCTCAGCTCGGCGGCGCCGGCGGGGAGCGCCCATCCCAAAAGTCTCAGGAAATAAGCATTTTGGATTATTCTGAAGCTGCAAAAAAACCACAGAGGACCAACACCTGCGAGTGATTATTTCCACTTTTCAGCAACCGGTGAAAGGTTTTCCTTTCTCTCCAGGGAGAAAAATGCTGTTTGCGTGGGTTGTGCCGGCAGCACTTTGGATGTTGCTGCACTTCACAGCAGGTAAGATGCTTTTATTTTATTTATTTTTGTTTCCCACGTAGCGTTCATCACTTAAAAGAGGCACCTGGGGTAATTAGTGGGGCTTTCCTCGGTGTCTGTGTGGGGTGCTAGCAGACATCTTCTTATTAGAGAGAGGAAAGTTTGACGCTCGATTTGGGTTTAGAGTGTGATTTCTGGAAGGACGTCTCGATCTGCTGCTGGTGCTGAGCATCCTGCTTGTCCCCACACCATGGCTCTGCCCGCAGCTGGGCTGGTAGCCCAGACACCCCCTGCACCCCAGGCTGCATCCCCCGCCCCGTGGCCAGCAGGGGATTCTGCCCCTCTGCTTTGCTATGGGGCCACCACCATCAGAAGGACATGGAGCTGGTGGAGCGGGGCCAGAGGAGGTCCTGGAGATGCTGGGAGGGCTGGAGCCCCTCTGCTGGGAGGGGGGGCTGAGAGAGTTGGGGGGGTT
>JAOTQQ010000004.1:32925297-32951412 GCA_026546715.1 Gallinago undulata
TTCTCTCCAGCGTTTTCTGTTGACCATCTTTTTTTTTTTTTCCAAATTGGTCAGTTTTTAAAAGGTCTAGTCCTCCGGATTTGGCGTGACAGCACAAGCAGCAAGCGAGAGGACGGCTAATGTTACTAATGAGCAAGGTTCTTAATTGTAATTAAGCTATTTGGAAGGGTTTTTCCCCAAAGCAAAGTCCAATCCTGGCGATGGAAACGCCTGGGCAGACCGGACCTCCTGGGGCAGAACTGAGATACCATTTATTATCTCAGTGGTTTCACCTCCGTGTGTTTTCGTAACATTTTTAAAAGAGCATGAAAATAAACCTTTATTTCAGTTAACACCCACCAGTATTTCAAGGTCAGACGTTCACAGTTTTAGTTCTAGACACAAATGGACCGAAAGAGGCAATTTTACATCTATGGGAAGAGCAGAAGGACCGAGGGCAAGTACAAAGTTGGCTGGAAAAAATCATGATGTGCCCCTTCAGGAAACTGCTCGAATGCTCTACAACAGAAGGGAAAGCTTCCAACCAAACCCAGCTACAGCAGGGCCCTAAAAGTCATCTGAAAAAAAAAAAGCTGAGTGGGAACCAAAGCGGCAAAAACCCAGTTTGGATAGGGGGAGGAAGGTTTATGTTACAGAGAAAGCTTTTCCGTGTGTTTCTGCATATCTAAGCATTTTTAAATGGTATTATTTAAGGTGTCCCTAAGGCTAGAACTGCAACAGAGTCGACCAAACCACAAAAGGGAGAGGGGAAGAGGAAGAATTCGGTGCTTGGACCTTCAACAGCCCCCACACCCTGGGACAGATATGCCCAGAGTCCAGAGAAACGACCCAAGAGGTTTTGCCATCCAACTGTTTGAAAACTTGCCTCCTCCTCCCAGCCTGGAACGTTCCAACTCGAGGTGAGCGCACCAAAAAAGTCTAATCCGATGATATTAACAGTGGTTTACAACAAAAACAACCCCAACTTTTGTAGAAAATAGTTCCGATGAAGCAAGCCAGCTAAACACCACAGGTAAGGAATCTGGTAACTCTTATTCAAAGGTCTCCCACACTTTTTGCCTGTCCTGTACAGCTTTTAAAAAAATAGGGCGTTACCTTTTGTTTTCTATCTACCTAGTTAAGAAACTACAAATATGTTATAAGCTGTCCAAAGTGTAAAACGTTAAATAAAATGAGAAACCTGTTTCTAGTCTCCTAACAAATGCTGCCGATAAAAACCCTAAGAAACCTTCTTTATCAGTCACTCTCTCAAATTCTTTTGTGTCCTGAAGTGGTAAATCCTGCTGCTCACAAGGATTAAATTAAACCTACGGGGGTAGAAAAGGGTTTCTTACAATCGTGCTCCAAAAAAAAAACAAACCCAAAAACATTCATTTGTCAGCAAATCAGGTCTCCAACACCACCCAAATCCAGAAGAAAACTCTGACGGAGAGGTTTAAGCATTGGGGTTTGTGTGGTACCGCGCAGAATGCGATGTCTCCTCTCAAATAGAAAAACCTAAACTCCCTCCTGCCAGATCCCGGGGATTTTTCTGCCGGACGGAGCAAGAGCTGGGGGATACACGGGGAATGATGTGCTCCGTGTGTCAGACTGTGCTGCTCCATTCCAAATCCCAGCCGGAGTCCGACCCGACTCCGCAGAGGCAGCTCCTGCCTTCCCCAGCCTCCCAGTTCCAGCAACGGGAAAAGTTACTCCGATCTACAGGGTACCCTCTTGAAGAAAAGCATTAGTAATTTAAAAATATCTTTTTTTTTTTGCCAACAAAGCATCTTGTTCCACGTAAGGGAATAAAGGTATAAAGGGTGAGTGGAAGGTGTAATACAATAATTTTTTAAGAACTGCTTAGACCAATTATCCCCACACTGGGATCAATATACAGGTATTTAACTCGAAACCAATGTGCTTTCAAATCTTTTTTTCAAGTATCTGGCATCAATTTTCTATAAAGATTTTTGCATAAACAAACTACCAAACACAGATGAAAAATGACTGGTTTTTTCCCCAAGTCTGAAATCAGGCATTAAAACTCAAATACTCCAGGAGTTAGTATTCCATACAGCACTAACAGTCTGCCAAATTCAAACTTCACGTATTCCGAAAGACCATGGGCTGATAAAAATCTGCTGAAGAGGAACTAAGGAAACGGAAAGTGTGCAATAATTAAAACCCAGTTTGTAGTTCAGGTGGTGGTGGGGGAGGAAACGTCTAAAATCCTGAATTTAAAAAAAAAAACAAAACAAAATAAACCACAAATGAAGTGAAAGCTTTTAACTGGTACACACTGTTCACACCTATATTTCAAGTTTGGAAACGCATATTTTCAAGCAGCAATACAAAAAAGTATCCATGAAGAATGCATAATCTCTGAAAAAATTATGAAAACATCCCTGCTACCATTACATTTCTAAATACAAAACTGACTACCATATTGTTGCTTCTGTGTAGCGAGAGAAGTTCATTTTCAAAACAGATAAAATTCAGTCTTTAGGTGTGAATGGTATGAATGACAGTCTCTTTTTTCTTTCTTTTTTTTTTTTTTTTAAATTTCTTAGTTGTTTAGGATCCTTAAGCATGCAAGCCTCGGAGAGGAAGGCCCAACGAGGGCAGGGTTGGCTTATGACATCCAGTTTAGGACAGAGCTGGGAAAGCCTCTGGGTCATCTACATCAGGAGCAGAAGCACTTGACTGAAAGAGAAACAGCAGAGAGTTATTCCCTTCCCTTTAGTGTTTTTAATTCTTCAGCCGTTAACGAGTCTTTCCACGCGTGGTGGACATGGTGGACAAGGTCAAGCCTCTGTCTCCATGCAGACAGACCTGGTGGCACTTGCACGGGGCAGGGACAGGCAGGGAGAACGTCCCTGTACCCCAAACAGAGGTGGGAATTCCTCCTTTTTAAAAATTACTTTAACCCAAACCCTAATCCGTAGGGAAATACTAGGATTCAACGAGGTAGAGCAGAGTAAACAGTCTTTTTCCCCACGTGACAAACAACACTTTTTTTTGTTCCAAAGACTAGACATTCTCCTCTACTACTTTTTGAATCAAAGCTATTTGAAGATGCATTACAGGCAAACAGACCGTGTAAGGCTGTGAGTACATCTCTTTTTCTGTTCCTAAAGAGACCCCCACGTGTGGGTTTATGCTATTCTAGCACGTTACCATCAATTCTTACCCAGGTACACGACTGAAGTGTTACAGAAAAGGCCTGTTTGTAGCACAAATTAAGTTTCACACGTTTCATTTTTCCCCAGTCACAAACTAGCTGTTGATAAAAAGAATTTCTGTGCCAACCTAGCCCTAGAAATTCATCCATTAACTAAGAATCTCCGCAGTAATACCCAACTGAGCCTTTTTTAAAAGGCTCTGTACTACACCTAAAAACCAGTGCTGTGATGAAATGCGGAAATTAAGTACTTTAAAACACTCTTCGCTTTGTTCACAAGGGATGTGGAAGAGAAGTAGTGTAAGAAGAGACAGGATAGGGGAATTTCTTGTAGACATATTAATCTGTCAAGAGATGGATTTAAATCATTCCAATAGAAGTTGTATCAGCACCTACAGGCAAGACTAAGGCACTGCAGAACTACCCAAACTAGAATTAAAAGGTATTAGCAGGGCCTTAAGCCTAGAGCTTTAGTATCTCTGGTTGCTCATTACAGAAAAGCAGAAAACAAGCCAAAAAAGCCACGTCAGTGCAGGAGAACCTTGGTCACAGGTAAGGGAAATGCCAGGGGAGATCACCAACCTGGTTGGGTGTGTGGATCACGTCAAACTCCTTAACCAACTGGAAGGAAAAAAAAAAAAATAAAGTCAACAGAAAATAAGCTGCAGAAAAGGTTTTAGCTACTTTATGACAGTGTTCTTGAAGAATGAAGATGTCACATCAGTAAAAAATCAGAGCAAACACAACCACCACTATTTAATTTCAATTCTTAAAAATTTTCTTGTATTAGTATCAGTAGAGAGTTTTCCAATGAATAAGCCTAAAACATGAAGTAACGCAGTGTAAAAGAGAACACAAAGTCAGTGTTCCAGAAGAGACAAAAAAGAGCAAGTCTGGTTGATGTGAAGAAATCCACACCACACAGACTGGGCACATTTTTTAGTGAGGAACAACTTGATTTGATGCATTTAAGCTGAATAAGTGCAAAAATTAAATCAAATCTTTACTGTAGCTACATTACAATACTTTGACTTTACATGTTCTCTCCCCACTCCCATTCAGTGCTTTTCCTGAGCGTTTCCTTAGGACCAGAGGAGGAAAAATATATTACTGCAGATTAAAAAGAAAACCCCAGTAGGAGTCCTATTTCCACACAAAAACTCTAAATTCCTCATTTTCAAGATCTAACACGCAGCTGTAGAACCAGTCTTTCACCCCTAACAGGTCACAACACAGACAGACCGTGACCGTGTCTGAAAATAACCACTCTCACACAAACAGGAGCATCTCATGGTACATTCAGATCTGGCCAGAAGAGTCTTTTTTCCAGTTTAGATGCAAGGATGGACACTTTTTTTGTAACCCAACCTACTCCCCACCCTCCCTTTTTTTGGTGTTTAATAACACCACCGCTAAAACATTCCTCCTTTTGTCCTAAGAGCAACTTACTTTAAAGGAAATTTATAAGAATGGATGCTTTAATCTGTTTTAAAACATGGTGTTTGTTGGCAGAGCTACTCCTTCAGAAATAAGGAAGACACTTAAAACTACCTGTATGAAAATCCTAAGAACAAACGAAATGAAAGCTCCTTGTAGATGAGAACCGTAGCTACTGACCTTGTCAGTTCTGCCGCCACGGCTGGCCCTGCCACCACGTCCTCGGCCACCTCGTCCCCCTCTGCCACCACGTCCGGGGCGGCCGAGGTCTCCAAAGTTGATCTCCAGCTGGGATGTAATATCATTTGCTGGTTTGCGGAAGTGATGATCCATTACCGAGTCCTCAGCGTGAGCCTGAAATGAGTATTTCTCTTTCAGTAAGAAAAAAAACAAACCACCCAAAAAACCCTCTCCAAACACACTCCCAAATTGAGGACCAATCACCTCGATTGATTCAAGTTAAAGGACAGTGCACAAATTGTTAGGAATCAAGTTGTCCCCCTTGTGCAGGTGACCAAAACCACATCCAGGGTAATCAAGTAAGAGCTTGAGCAAACAAAGGTATTTTGCGTTTCCAAGGTAATTCAGGGAAGCTCTGGAGTTCCTCCAGAGGAACACAGGTCAGGTTTAGCTGAGATCAAGCTATCACCAAGGCAGTACAGAACCTCATTTTCTACCATTTTTCTTCTTGCTTTGCATCCTGAGAAATCTTCAGGCTCTAGCGATTCAATTTTTTTTTTTTTTAAAATACTTACTTGGGAACCCATCTTTATTTTGCTCAATGAGTACTTTACACACTCTCTCATTTGCTTAGCCCTGTATAAATATTTAAAACAAGGGAGATTGGTAAGAATCCCTTATTGATTTGGATTAGCCATAACAAACATCGAACGAGGCATAAACAGTGCAAACAGGAGATAACTGAAGTAGCCAAAACATTAACGCTGAAACAGAGAACCAGTTTCACCAATTACACTGAAAAATACTCAAAAATAGGACTCTCACCACCTTTGCCATGATACAACATTCTCTTACGGCCAGTTGGTTCCCAGTGCATTCACAGTGAGAAACTGGAGCCTCCAGGAGCAAGGTATGCATCCAAGAGTTACATCTAACACCATAAATGCTACTATTCAGCACATTTAGAGTTTCACATTATTGTACAATGAAAACAAAACCCCCCAAATGTTCTCAAATTAATATTTTTTTCTTATTTTGCACAAATAATTTTTCCATGTAATAAGTCAGTTTTTGGCACCTATGAATATAGACAATATGTAAAACTGAGCCCCCTGCAGCAGACTGAGGGTTTTTCTAGTCCATCTCCTCCTCTTCCAAGATCAAATCATCATGTTTTAGAAACATGACAACAAACAACGCTTTCTTCTCCTAAAAGCCCATAATTTCTGGCACAGCAATTTGCAGTTTGCTTGTTTTTTTCCTACAGAAGTGCCATGTGCAAGCTTAAGCCTACCGACTACAACTTACTTTTCTGGTGGTGTAATTGCACAATATGCAGACTTTCAAAGGCAACACATTGTGCAATTAAGCCCTATACTCTTTAATTACAATCTGAGGATCCCTCAGAAGGCAGGCAATGGATACGCAGAGGTCCCTGCATTGTACACCCATCAGAGACCTCTTTTCCAAACTCAGGAAGGCAGACTAAGCAGCTGTTTTTCCAGAGAAAACTCATTCCACATCTCAGCCTGACATTACCTAAATATAAGTACAATCTGTAAAACAGTACGCGATACCTTTTGTCACAGCTTTGATTCCTTTCTTCCTACTTGGTATTTTACCTACATTTGATCACTACAGGGTACTAAAATGGTATTTTCAGCTTAGTGGCAATTATATGACATTTTCTTTTCCGAGACGCATGATCAGTGGATTTAACAATAATTCTGTGCATTTCCTTCCCTACACTGTTAGCGAAGAAACACTACAATCTACCAAAAACATTGCACTTTCACAACTTCAGTTTAACCACTAAACCCAACAAATACTAAATTCTATGTATGTAACCTGATGATTTATTTGTCTGAAGTAAGTAAAGCTGATTGAAAACACAAATAAAAGAGCTGGCACGTTCTCCTCATCCTCTTCTATAACTTAAGTGACAACAGTCAGAGACAAACCCCACAAATTGCTTATTCTGAATCATTTTTGGAAGCATTTAATTTATATGTATTGGCAACTCTCACCAGATGAAATAACTGATAGGTTCTTGAAGGCATCATTGCAATTATGGGTCTTGGGGAAAGCAGTCAAAAATTGAGAACAAGCTAGCAAGGGAAAGGGAGCCAAAGCAGACAGCAAGATATGGAAAAACAACAACAAAAAAAGAGACTCATGATAGAAGCATTTCTGACAAGGTTTGAATTCAGCTCAATTAGCAGCAAAGGTACTAATTATGAAGGGTATATGGTACGCAGTTAGACAACAGGCATGGACAGAAAAGCTCCAGATTGTATCTACCTGTATTCTCTATTTTTGTGACTTCTTAATATCCAGCCCTTCATTTCAGAAGGGGCTCTTATCAAAACACAGGTATTACCAGTTAGATATAAAGGATCAGTACCTCATTTGACTCCAGCAGACTCCCCTGCATTTCTGTCATCGCCTTTGTCTGATGAAAGTTGCGTGTCCACGCCAAAGTGACAAAAGGAACAAAGGGAGAAAACAAAAGGAAGAAATGAGACTCAACTACATACAGGAACAACAGGTAATAAGGTCACACGAACTCGCTGGATACAGATGTCACTGAGCACACGAAGCAGCGAAAGGATGAGACCAAAAGCCGTGCGAGCATCCAGGAAGGATTAGAGGACGGAGTGTACCACGGGCGTGGAGACAAGAGAAATCTCAGATAGATATCAAATGAAAGTTTAATTCAAGCTGCTGGAAACTCCTTATTAGAGCCCAGGCATACAGGTGATCTCTAGCACAGGCACACCGCGTACAGAACTAGACGGGTAAGAGCGTGGGACGTTTAAAATTACTGTTAATGAGAAAAGGTTTCTGCACGGCCTCGATTCAAGAGTCATTCCTCCAAATTTTGAGAAGATGGAGCTATCATTTTCCAATACATTTCTCAGTCTCCCACTGCAACATCCTCTAAGGAAGCGATCAGATTAGCAAGAAAGTTTGAAGGCACAGGGAAGGGACGCAGCACAGTGGACACATGGAGTAGAAACTGATCTACTGGTGTTCAGTCTTTCCAGGAGACTTGCATCCAACTTTCAGAAAAACAATGTAAGATCTCTCCAAAATGTTAACTCCTTCCCATCTTTTGTTCAGCTGCACCAGAAGAACTTAAAAGATTCAAGCCACTAAGCCAGCTGCAGGAAAGGGAAAAAGAGAATCTCTATTTTATGGCATAACCTCATCTCCTGGAAAGAGCCTCATCAGACCAGAGCTGCCAATACACATGGATTTCAGATTAAACCAGAAAGAATACGAGACACTGTTAGAAGGTTGGGTTGGTTTTTTTCATATACAATATATCACTTTCCCTTTTTCACATTTTCTTTGCAATTACTAGAAAGACCTCAGGCAGGGTCAAGCATTTCACCCCTCGGTGAAGAGTATGAGGAGGTGGACCAGAGCTCTTTCATAAGACTACAACAGATGAACAGTACTAGATCCTCACACTTTTTTCCCCCCAGACTCCTAGGACATTCTCCCGGTAGTTCCCAAGCTACAGGAATGAGGGTGGTCATCACAACGCTTCAATCCAAACTTCTGAGAACATCCACCATGGCACATTCTGATTTTTTCAGCCACAAATTTGAGGCCAAACCCCAGAATTTACCTACAAACCAAGTCACTTCCACACATCAAATCCCTTCTTATCAATAAGAATCACAGAAACCTCGCTTCAACCTTCATTCCATGAGTCATAAGTATGTCCAAGAAGACAATCAGATAAAGAAGAGCAGGTAGGTTTTGTTCATACTCCTAAATATTCCACCTTCTAAAGCTGCTCACAAAGAAGCTGCAGTGAAGGCTTTCCTAACGCCTCTTAGTGCTATTTTGCTGTAAAACTTCACAAAATCCCCCCCTGCTGCTTCCCAAGGGATCAGTGAACAATGAGTAAGTGAAATGGGGAGAGACACCTGCTGGACATACAATAAAAGTAGGCTAAAAGCATCTACATTTAATGGCAATTTTGTTAATACCTCAGTTCTGTGCTTATACAGCAAGGACCTGTTAACTTCTCATGTGATAGCGTTAAAAATATCTGACTCATTTCTTTGAAGTTAACAGAATACACCTCTCAAATAGAACATTCTACTAATTATCAGTTATTCCATAAGAGTAATTTGACTAGTTATTCTGATTGGTTTTGTTTGGTTTTTTTTTTTATTTATTTAACTACCAATTTATTTATCTAAATGGAAAATGCAGTACAGATCTTTCTAGCTTTGAAATTACTCAAGAGTATAGAAGTACCACTATCTTACACACAGTTATCTTAAACAAAAAAGTCTTCAGCTGACTAAATATCAAATGAATCTGCTTTGGAGAGACTGGGACTGGGAGATAGATCTTGACACACCTGCAGGACTACAGGCTTAGTAAATCTTAGTGAAGTATAGAAATACTTCTCTTTAAACACCGTCTTTTAATATACAACAACATTAAGCTTAACTCAATTTGCTTTTTCTACACAAGCCAGAGAAAGCAGTATTTAATGAACATTTCCAACACCAAACAGCTTAAGGTAAAGAAAAAGATACGGAATTGTTTAAAGAACTGAACTACCCTGCACAGCAAGAAAAGAAAAATACCATGACTGTGACAAAGTCAAACTCGTTCCAAATTCAGGGAGATTAGAAATGGAGTTTTCACTGGAAAGTATTGCCTAGTGCCTGCCCATCTGTATCACGTCCCCAGCTGTGAAGAAAACACTGACAAGGTGTGAAATAGCAGAAATACATAATAGAAGACCAAACAGAGTATTACATACTATCTAGTTACTTTAAAGGGAGTCAGAACCATCTGGTATACAAAACTGCAGGCTACCCCTAGCTTAAAGGAGACCACTGAAGATGTTACAGAACATTCAAAACAAAGATTAAAAGCAAAGATTAATGCAGCACTGCATCAGAGAACAGATCTCTCGGCACTTCCCTTCCTTCTGAAGTGGAAGAATACATCTCTCCTTCCCACTCTCACTCTCTTGGAAAAGAATAATTAAATATTTTGCAACGACACTTGAGAAACTGCAATTTTAAAGTAATTCCACAGCAACTATGTTGAGTATCACTGAAGGACACAAATATATTTCACCCGGTTTCTCAAAAGCTTCAAAGACAGTTGTATATAGAATATTACAAAAGGAGAAGATACCCACGTCGCAAAAAGATACACAGTTTGGGTGTTAAGGTGTCTGAGGCGCGACCAGCGTTTCTTCAACGTTCCATCCTGTTTAGTGAGCACCATTAAACCCCTGTACTGCAGAAGACTAACACAATGCTAAATAACATAAGCTTTTTTTTTTAAAAAAAAAGCAAAGAAATAAATTTGCTACTGACAAACTTCTGTAATGCTCACCAAGAAGGGTCCTTACAAAGCTCCCTGCCCAGTTGTAGCAGAATTCCAGTCTCATCTCTAGATTATACCCCAGTATAAACCAATCCAAGGGTACAAATCAACTCCAAAAACTAACCACAGTAAGAACGGTTAATTACGCTACTGTGTAACGTCGCGAGGAACGGAGCTTCCAATCCAAGAAATGTGCATCAATGGAAAAACCTATACAATTTGGATACTAACAAGTACTGAAAAATCACTTTACCTCCTCACTCTTCGACTTGTGAAGAACAAATCCTTTTTTCCACTGCCCGTCAGCACCCTCGTTTGGTTTACGGATGTTGAACTCCACTTTTGCACGATCCTTACTCTGAATAGCTTTCCACTCGTCCAGGGTCATTTCCTTAGGGCCTTCTTCCTTAACTTCTTCAACCTCATTCTCTCTGCAGTAAATTCATGGGTATTATTATCATCATGACTTAGAAAAAGGTTATAAAAAAAGTTCGTCAAGTATTTAAAACTTGTGTGTATAAAACCCCCTCATTTCCATCACTCAGAAAGCACAAATGAAAATTCATCTTCTTTAGCCAGAGAGCCAAATATCACAGCCAGACACTTTTCAGCAAGTAAATGGTCAGCACAGCAAAATGTTAAAATTAATACCAATCCATACCATCTATTCTCCGTATTAATGACAATTTTCTTTTCAAATACAGAAGCATAACTTGTGTAACAGACTTGGAGCTTCCCCCTCGCCCTTTTTGAGATCCCCCTCTCACAAAATTTCAAGTTAAGGCAGTGAGAGAAAGCTCATTCTTACAACAATTTCCAGGCTTGTTAAGTTTTTTAAAAACCAGAATTTAATCAGTTTTGGATAGCCTGCTTTCTTTACTGACCCAAAGACAATTATTAATGTCCCAGGCAACCAAAACAATTTTTACTTTCAGCTAAATTGGAAAAACAACAGCTTGTAACTTAGCTACTCGTGCGATGCATCACCTCGTTGTAAATCTTTGGCGCCCTTACCTTCTGTCAAAGAGCTATTTTTAAGTAAAAACACACAACTACTACGCTCAAGAACAGATCACGTTCCAACTACACAGACAGTCAATCCTCACCATTCTTCTGTGTGTTCATGCAACTAAATTTCTGATGCATAGAAAAATAGTGCCATGTATGTCTGACAAAAGAATCACGGAAGCTTCAACTTAAAAGTTGTTTTGTAGCCATTAACTTTGACTTAACGCAGCAATTTTATGACAAAACTACCACATTTCATCTTTTTCCCATTCTGTAGAATGATTTTTGACATGGTATATATTCAGAAGCATTTATTTTCTTTTTCCTCAAGGGAAAAACATTCCCCCTTGACATTCTGCAGATTTTATAGCGGTAAAACATCTCACAGTTCTGCTGAAACATTTAGGTTAGATGTATACTCCAAACCACCCAACCCAGAAACTAAGTCATATAAAGATGCTTTTCTATAATCTAAAGATTCCAACAGATGCGTTATGCTTGAAATAGGAAAAAGTACACGTTTCTGCAGATTTTGAGGAGGAAGATAAAAAATACAAACAGCCTGCAGAATTTTGCAGACAACCTCTCTGCACATGGATGGGTCAGTATCTGGTCAAGCACCAGATAATAAAGACTAATAAAGATCCAGGAAATACTGCAGACACAGCAAATTTAATATACCCAGATTTCCAATACATATTCTTCTTCTGAGGACTAGCCAGCTTGCATTTTCTGACCAATGCTCAAGCTTTATATACAAGCAGTGTGAAAATGAGGAATTACAAGATTACCTTAATATAGGAAAAGTAATAGCATTTAGTCTTTTTTCAGTTAAATCCATTTTTTATTCTCTATGCAGTACTTGTACTCTCTTTACCAAAGTTATTAACGAGGAACTCAATCAATAGCAAACTCCTAATTAGAAATCTCATGCAAACAAGGATGTCAAAGTTCTACCTTGATCTGTTTGCCATTTTCTTTTGAATTCACCATAAAGGACTTTTATCCTTAAAATACATATTATTGTACTACGCTACCATAAAATTTTGTATCATGTTTCTACCTCAGCTGTGAGTGGACTACTGCTCATTCTGCTTCTCTCGCTACTCTATTTCATTTATCAAGTCACTGGTTTCTTCTGTAACAGCAGCCAAGTGAAACAAGATGCAATCAAATTAACTTATTTGAGAATTGCCTGCATACAGGGAAGCTGGAGGAACAGAGATACAAGCCTTCCTCCACAGGCCAGTCACACAGTCCCAACAGCTGTTTTGAAGAACTAAATTAAAAAAAATAAATTGCCTTCCACCAGCAGAAGAACATTTTGTTCCTTTCTCTTGGTGGTTTTACCTAGTTATGAGCACAGCTGCTTTTGGATTTGGTACTTAGGAGTTGTGATCCCCAGACCCTAAGCGTATTAAACTGATTATTAATAACTAAATCTAAAAGTGACCTAAGAGCCTGCATGACACTAATGAACAGTTTCAAGACCACGATTTTTAGACATGCAGTTTTTAAAGAGACAGCCTTCCAGCAGCGCTGGGGATAATATCCAATCTACTGAAGAAAATATAATCTGGGTTTGGAGTAGGAATAAATAGCAGAGATTAAAGGCAAAACCATGCTACCTTTGAAGCAGTCAAAGAGCATTAAGAGGGGTGGCACTCACTTGTTTTCCGAATCAGCAGGCGGATGTTCCTCTCCCTCTGGCGTTTCCTCAGTTACAGCCGACTGATCCAATTCACTGCAATTACGGAACGTTTGAGGGTTTGTTTTTTTTAAAAACTTCAGCCCAATTTAAAAGCTACATGAAAATCAATTACTAATTTCTACAGTGGATTTACACAACGCACTCTTCTTTAAAAAGAGCTATTTCCTTAAGAATTGGCACTCTCTGGGCCTTTTAATCCTCTGCTTTCCACCTTCCTCATGGTTTTCCCCCAAAACTCACTAGTGCCCATTCCGAGACCCTTGACACAAAACCAATTTGGCCATTAAAAATATTGTTTTCAATGTAATACTTCTGAAAAAGCATGCTCAACCTGATCAAAATTGTTAACGTTAAATTATATGATTTTTTTTGATGTTCAAAAATCAGCACAAGATACCCCCCCAATTCCAAATTCCCCCAAATTCTGGCTTTAACAGTGAAGCCATCTCTTATGCTACAAGAAATCACTGATTTTTTTAAATTCTGCTTTAACAGCATAGCAAAAACTATCAAAAAATTAAAGGCAAGAAAGGCAGCTAAACCTTTATGTTTTGCAAGCCCTAAAAATTAGGATTTCTTTATTAACATTCTGGTAATCATAGTTTTCTGAGCAATTACAGATTACTAACGTTAGCTCGTCTTTGACGGTTCCCCAGTTGTGTGATCCACTGCCACCGCGCTTGTCCTCATGCTTTAGGCCGCTGAAATGTGAATGTGAAACAGAACTAACAAAACTGAGTTAACATTATAGTGTCCAGACACAGAAATTCAAAGGCAAATATTAAAACGTGTGATAATTGCAAAGAATAGCCAAAAAAAAAAAAAACAACAATAAAGAAGTTAAAAGACTTACGATCTATCGCTGCCGCTGTGTCTGTCAAATTCACGTTTGCCACGGGAGTCAAAGCCATCTCCTCTGCCCATTCCACGGCCACGGCCACGTCCTCGTCCAAGTCCACCACGTCCACGCATAGGTCGGTCAAGAATGGGTCTAAGCACAGGACAGCCCAAACTTGAGTATTTCACCTTTAAAGTTTTCTTTCCCTCTTTTGAGAGTTTTATTTACTTACTCTTGTCCTTTGATAATTACTGTTCGTAACCGTGTCAAGGCTCTAATTTTAATACCAAATTATTACACTGAAAAAACACGCATATATAACACCCGCATTTTAGAATGTGGAAATGTGCTCAGAAAGATTAATGTTTCTTTGTGTCTTCTGGCACTAAATTCCAAAATTTAGCATTTGGATTGTGCTCCATAACTAGCTGATACCACAACTTCAACTCCCATTCATCCAACTGACTTCTTTTAAAAGGATTTTAATGTTGGCTACTAAAACTTTAACATTTGAACATTACTTCCAGAACACTTGAATTCTGGATCCCTCATTATACTCAAGAGACTTTTAACTCTTGCCTAGATGTAAGATGGCTTTACTGCTTCCAGATCTGATGTCACTGAAGCCAAGGTATGAACACCTGCATGGAAAAACTTTTATTGGCTTGAAGTCAGCTGTGCAGATTTAAGGAACAGCTCTAACAGCAAACAAACCTCATCCTAAAGGAAACAGCCATGCTTGAGTCCCTTGCCTGAGCTACCTGCTATGGACTTGAGAGATATGGTTGATATTGCTTTCTGATTTAAGCAATATTTTCACTTAAACCAATGGGACTATTCATGGTAGATCACTCCTGGTCTATAATTTGAGTCAAGTTTGTAAACAAAATCATGGAAAAAGAAAAGTGTTACATTCTACATGACATATACTCTTCTTGTGACTGACAATTTAACTCAATTAATTTACTTTTGATTCAACCAGCCTCTCTTTTTTTCTTTTTTTTAAACTTAGCAGCAAAAGGTGGGACATCCCCTTCCTATCAAACCTAGGAAAACTTATCAGGCAAAGACAAAATTCTTACTTATCAACAGAAAATTCTCCTCCTTCGCCTTTCTCATCAGCAGGTTTATCAAAGCGGCGCTCACGAGGAGGTCGTCTCTCCGGTCTCCTGTCAATGGGCTTCCCTTCTCCCTGCTGCTGCTGCTGCTGGTCGGGCCTCCTGCCGATACGTCTTATCCCTGAAACACGAGACAAAACACATCAACGGAACGTGGAGCTGCTCCAGGAGAGATACCGACCCTCAACACCCTAAAACAGTACTGAAGGGAAGCTGGAATTGAATTTTGCCTTCTAGCCTTGGGACTAGACAAGCTGAGAAACAACACTTTTATCAAAAAGTCACTGTAGATCATTTAACTGTTCTTGCTCATATTTTTTATGCAGCATTCCAATTAAGTTATATTTTGTACAAGTCTTACAATACTGCAGGAAACAAAACCTGTCAGAGCACACAACACATTAGCAATTCATGTTAAAATGACAGGGTCAACTTTCAAAGAAGGATCAAGGTAAGTGAGATGATTATTTTTTTCCTCTGAAAGGTGCTTTTCAGGTAAAACAAGTAGTTTTTACTTTAACGTGCCCCAAAACGAAGTCAGCATCACCCTGCTTCATCCCACCACACTCTTCTTGGGAGGCTTTTTTGGCCAAGTGACCCAGGACAGTGCCACCCTCACCCAGGGAAATGTCACCAGCAGCCAGGACAGCAGGTACTGGTCAGTGACTAAATGGTGTGCTCATCCACACCAGTCCTCCCAGTCCAATACACGCTCCCTGACAAAGACTCACCTCATCGTGCGCTTACTTAAAATAGCTTAAGAATACGCTGTGCCACTGAACTGCCCAGCCTTCTCTCTGTCCCTTCTAAAAGCTGTTTTATTTTTAAATAATAACTCCACATGGGCATTATATTCTTCACTAAAACACCTGCAGGATCTTAAATACAGGGTGTTGGTTTTCGGGGTTTTTTTGTGTTTTTAAGGCCCATTTACTCTTGTTTAGAAAGATCTGAACAAACACATCACCCATTTGTTATACTATTTTCTTGCCAAAAGGTTGAGGGGGAAAAACACTAAGGCTGGCTTAAGAAATGTGAATTAGCTTTTAAATTAGAAGCTGCCAATTTTTAATTTATTTTTTAAAAAAAAAAAAAAGAACTAAGTTCCTGCCTAACAAGCAATGTCATATTTGGGTGGGGCTAAAGAAGCTACAGTTGTAATGATATCCAAGCCAACACACCCAAACGAACAATGTCTTCCTCACCTTCCAAGCTGTATTTAACGTGAGCTCTGCATGACACACACGGCTTGCTAAATCACCTTTATTCCCCGAGGAAACGCAGGGGTTAAACTCACTCACATTTACTTTGAAAAGGCTTCTCAAACTAAGGAGGACCATTTGTTTTAAGACCTAAAGCTCAGAGAGGAAAGCAAAGCAAACAGGCTTTTTTTTTTTTTTAAAAAAGGTATGCTGCAGAACTGGAATGAATAATCCAGCTTTTGAATTACAAGTTTGACACCCTGTGCCCAGAAAAACCCGGTCCCCAGTGAAGCCTAACCAAAAATACAAGTTATTTCTTTTTTATTTCTTAGTATCACAAAGCTTTAAACTGTTAACTCACCAGTCAAATAATCTGCACCTTTACATAGCAGGGGAATACTTTTAAACTACAATACATTCACACAGGAAAGAAACCCCGTCGATAAATGGCATCAAGTGCCTTTATATTGTTAAAAGTACTGTCCTCCACAAAAAAAAAAAAAAAACAAAAGACGACATTTTCAAACTGGAAAGTGACTTTGTTTACTAGAGACACACTGCTACAAAAGCAGACCTGCCTCTCTCTGTTTCGCAGCTATAATAAGCCACCAAATACCTTTTTTTATAGCAAAGTAGTGCTTGGTCTTGAAAATGAATGTGCAAACTGGGAGGTAAATAAACAGGGACCGCTGGCCCCACCAAACCCCCTCCATGCTCTCTCCTGTGGGCCAAAGCCACTGCCCATGGCTCAGGGTTTACCTCCTCAGGGACAACACCACAATTCTGGGGCTGACTAATATTTCCAGAGCAAATCGCCACTCGGGATCAAGTATTGCTCCCAGGGAAAAAAAAAAAAAACAAAACACAAAACCAAGCTCTTAAGCATTAAAAATCCAAAAGATCCATAACTGAAGAGTCTCCTAACGCAGTCCCTGCCTTCTGCTTCTCACAAGGTGTTTTCAAGTAACGTTTGGGATGTCTATTTTCCAAAACAACTATTGCATTAAAACAGTTTCTTTCTTAAAAAAAAAAAAAAAGCATAAAAAGCGGCAGAGGATAATTTTGCAACACGCGCTGCAGTAAACGCTGAAGTATTAAGATGCTTTTCATGTAGCTCTCCTGAACTGGCCGTGTTTTCCGAAGGGCTGGTTGGGAGTTAAACTGCAGGTGGCAAGCCATCTCCTCACCCGCACCTCCAAGGCTGTCACCGCACTTCCATGCACGTCAAGGATTCCAATTTAATCAAAGCCCAGCACCGATCTGACATGTGCCCGAAGTTTGTGTGCGGTACAACTGCCTGCCACGGGCCCACCTGCAGAATCTATCCCCCTTCCCGCAGAGCTGCGTCCTACTCATTATTTTGCCCAGAGACTATTCATTTCACCTCTTTATACTTCGATATCCCTTTTTTTTTTTTTCCAATAAAGTTTCCCATGCGGAATATCTTATGGGTTTACACAAACGTGGTCGAGGATTCACACAATATCTTGTTAAAACACACGCGTGATTTCTATCATAAGAACGATCTGGGTTGGAAAAGACCTTGAAGATCATGAAGTTCCAACCCCCCTGCCCTGGGCAGGGACACCTCCCACCACACCAGGTTGCTCCAAGACCCCTCCAACCTGCCCTTGAACCCCTCCAGGGATGGGGCAGCCACAGCTTCTCTGGGCAACCTGGGCCAGGCTCTCACCACCGTTCCCAAGAAAAACAACCCAGGCGAGCTGCGAACAGCCCCAGGACCGCCCGACACGCTGTCACAGCCCTCCGGTGGCCCCGAACGCCATTTCGGTTTAGGCTGCGGCGTTGGGATTCCACGTTCCTGCGGCCATCCCTCCGCCGTGCCCCGGGAACCCCCGGTAGGCAGCTCCCGGGCACCCCCGACTCCATTTTGAGCGGCCCGAGCGGCGGGGACACGTGTGGCCGCTCCTCCCGGAGCTCCACCGCCTCCCGGGGCCTCCTCCCGCCATGCGCTCCCACACGTGGTTGCGAGGCCCGGGGCCGCCGCCACCGCCTCGGCCCTGCCCGGGGCCTTCCCGCCGCCGCCGCCTCCTTTGTGCGCGGAGGGGCGAGGGGCGGCCCCTCGGCAGGGCCGGGCCCGGCGGCCCCCGGCTCCCTCCCTTCTCCCCCCCGCCGCCACGCTCACCCTCCTTCCGCAGCGGGGCGCCGGGCTGGCCGCTGCCCTCCTCCCGGCGGTCTCCGGCCGAGGCGGCGAAGGGGGGCAGCGGGTTCTTGCGCTCCTTCTGGGACTCCCTGCGCAGCTGCTTGGCCGCGCTGCCGACGCCGCCGCCGGCGCCCGCCTGGCCCGGGCCGCCGCCGCCAGCCCCGCCGGAGGAGTTGGTCTGGGCGCCGGCCGGGCCTCCGCGGGCCCCGCCGCCCCCCTGGCTCCCGCCGCCGCCGCCGCTCTCTTTCCTCCGGGTCTCGGCCGCCCTCAGCACCTCGAAGGGGTCGGACTCGTCATCAAAGAGCTGGTCGAAGCGGTTGGTGACGACGCAGCCGAAGCCCTCCTGCAGGTGTCCGGGCATGATGGGCCCCCGTCGGCGGGATCCTCCTCCGATGCTGCCGGGCCCCCTGCGCCCTGCTCGCTGCCGCACAAGATGGCCGGCCCCGAAGAGACCCGCTTCTCTTCCGGCGCCGGCCACATCCGGGCACCTAACGCCCCCCCCCCCCCTCCTCCTTTTGTGGGGCACGATGGGAATAGTAGGCGGCCGCCGCCCGCAGCCGCCTGCTCCCGCCCGCTGGACTACAACTCCCAGCATGCACCGCCCCGCTTTGTGTGCGGCCGCCATCGCCGACGCCCCGGACCGCGTCCCGGGGCCCTGGACAGGGTTTGCCAGCAGCGGTGACATCAAACCTGACGCCATGAGCCTCTTTATTTTTATTTTATAAGTGTCCTTCTGAAGCCCGACGGCAGGCGCCATTTGTTCCCGCCCGCTCTCCTTTGGAACCTCTCTCTGTGGAGAAGGGCGGGGGGGGGCCCGCGGCCTACTGCTCCTGGCTCTCCTTCGAGAGAGAAACTGGTCAGCTCAAGGGTGTGCTGAGGAAAAAACAGTGGGGGAAAAAGTCCATAGACTTTGGGTTTGGTTTTTTTTTTTTTAAATGCATATTTCCCTTGTGCAACAAAGACGGGGGCATCTGCAGAATTTATGTGAGGATTAAATAACGCGGGCTGGTTACAACAAAGTTGCAGGGTTTAATTAGCAGTTGAAACACTTTCAGAGCGTCCTGATACACCTGGGTAAAGCATGACCCCGGTCACAAATTTATGCTTGTATGTATCGATGTAAATGCGCACACAGATTAAATTGTTGAGGATTTCACTCTGTCCTTCTCCTCCATCTTGTTGCCTTATAAAAGTAGGTTAAAAAATAATCCGAAGAGCTTGGAATCACAGAGAGCAGTTTGGGTTTCCCGGCCAGGCAGCGGTGGGACAGACAGGTGGGATCTTGGAGCCCACAGGGTTTGTCCCCAGACACGGTTGTCACCTTGTTCTTAGACATACAACAACATTTCCTTCTTGCATTAACATTTATGCTCACCTGGTTAGCAGATACACGCAATTAGAAGACAATATCAAGCAAAGATGGTAAATGTTTGCAGTATTAATGAGTCTTTATAGTCCTAGTTATAGCCGGTGGGAATTACATCGAGAGATTAAAACATTGAACCGGCACAGATTTGACACGTCCTTCTAAAACACTATTTCCTATGCTGTCAGTTTATACCTTTAAATAAGTTGTCAGAACCTTTTCTTACCTGTTAGTATAATTAAGTTTATCCTCAGCAAGGACAATACTTCTCATATTTGTAGAAATTAGACCACTTTAAGTAATTGCTTTAGAAAGTCATTTCATTACATTTGCTCAGTTCTTGAACATGCACTGCTCATAAACTGCAGACTCCACAAAATTTTGAAAAGTAAATCCACGGTTTAGTTTCTTCTAGACTAACTGAAAATTATTTGGGTTGTATTTATCATTCATCATATTATGTGTCAGCTTTCCCTGCAGTATCACGTCGGATCTGCTTTCTGGAGGTCTCTGAGGCAGCCCCTCCTGCCGTACCACCCCTGGGGCTGTGGGGGATTGGAGCACCCCATTGCTCACACAGGCCACTCACCCCCTTCTTGGGTTATTGGTAAGTCATCACCATAAATTATATCCTCAGAACTCAAAATATTTCCCTCAAGCAAGCCTTTTGCTTTGGGGATGAATCAAACACCGCCAAACTCTTTGTATTTACGTGGCAGATGTTTTGAGGAAAAAGCCTTGAACCCATTTCAGCCTCCTGTCCCGTCACACACACCCGGGCTACGTTGCATCACCTATGTTTTTATGAACAAAACACAAATGTTTCAAACAAAATACAACCTCCTGTCTTTGGGCCTTGGGATTTTTTACTCCAAGGGGAGCCAGAGCATCTCTCTCTTGCTATTTTTGCAAGGATTCTGCATCTTCAACTCCCCTTGTGCTATACTTTAGGCTGATACTCCGTATCCCAAAATTTTCCAAGTGCAGACGTGGCTTAATAGGTTTTGGGTCACGCCTTGAATTAAACACACGCGAAACAGATTCAAGGCATTTTGATGTAAACCGGGAAATTGATCCTCGTGTTGATACAGTCGCAAAACCCCAGGTTTACTCCAGCTCCAGCCGCGCGCTTTGGCCAGCACCGCCCGCTCCCGCCTTGGTGTTTGCAATAAAGAGGCCCGACAACTAACCACGGGGGTCAAAAGTCCAAACGACAACGTTGCCCGCCAAATACCATCCACAGTTTTCAGGTGCTTCCGGCCACAAGTCAACATTTCGATTCGTAACATTAAAAAAAAGGGGGGTTACATGTTTTAAGGTCACAGGGAGCCTTAACTCCGAGGGAGAGTCCTGGCACTGTACCCACACGAGCGTTGCAGGTCTCCTGTCCTGCAAAGGACCAGCACAGTCAGGGCAGGAGAAGTTACCTGGGTTTAAGCCTGGTTTCAAAAGCAATTTGAGCCTTAATTGGCACGTTCAAATTGATAACTTTTGCCTCACTCAACAGGTGCAGCCTTGAAGGAATCCCATCCTGGATGTTGACGTGGCAGCTCGTCCCTCCAGCCCATTCCTCGGCAGAATCACAGCCTGCTCTTCTCTCTGGGGACAAAGAGGAGAAAATATTCACGTCAAACAGTGACTTCATTGAGCAGTAGAGCTGAAAAGCCTGGTTTCCAACACCTGGGGAGCTCCAGGTGTGTCCCACTGTATTCATGGATACCTTGCAGAGGTTGGAGGAGCAATGCTACTCTAGAGATCTTGTTTTTCTTCTGGAGGAGCAATCTCTGAGTCCCTGCCCTGCACCCAGCTGCCTCCTTTCACAGGTCTTACAAGAAGATAAGGCCTTTCCAGTCGTTGTTGCTCCGTTAAATCTGCTCAATGCTGGCCAACAAACTCAAAGGTGACGGGGAGGATGGCTGAGGCTGGCAGCTTTGCGTGCTCATTGCTTCCTTAGGAAGCTTGGCTGAAACGCATCTTCTGGTGGGACTGTGTTTGTGGACTGAGCCTTTGGGTAGGAAGGGTCAGGGAATACAAATGCTCAGCAAAGAAAACATCTTCCATGGTTCGGTTTGGGCTGAGATGCTGTTGACAACGAGGTTGGCTTCTGCTCTCCAGCGTGGCTGGAAGGGACAGCATCCCGGCCACTGCACAGGGTAGTTCAGGAGAACCACAACCATCCCTCCCCATGCACCACTTCAGGGAGAAATGGCCCCAACTGCTTTTCACACCTCAGGCTGCTGCCCCTGGATGTGGTTTATGGACAAAACTCTCCGTTGTGCGGGGACATCGTTTCCCCCAGCTCCTGGCTCACCCAGCTGCTGCGTGGGGCCATCACACCTCCTCACCTCCCGGCCCATGCTGGTTCAGGACAGAGGGAAGGACAGATGGCAAAGTCTGAGGCTTCGCTACTCTCCGAATGCCGGCAAAATTTCCTGCCAGGGAAACATTTCATGCACGCTCAGCGACGCCGAACGACAATCGATCCTGAAGGTCTGAACCACAGACAACCCGTTGCCTGGGAATTAAACACCCAAGGACCATTAGCACGGCACTTCTGCTTCTAATCAAGGATGTAACTTTTATATTACATCTTCCAAATCACCAAAACCACACACGCGGGTCTCAGGGCAGTCATCTCGTTAACGCTGCCCGCTGATGAGGTCGTTAGACGCTAGCAGACAGCACCGGGGGTAGCTCCAACGTGCACAGAAGACTTCCAGGAGCTGGGCAGGCTGTTGGAGTTCTCCTGCCTTAGCAGACGCTCGCGTTGTCGTTGGAGTAAAACCAACATTTCCACACACACGCGCTCCCCAGAGAAGTGGACTTCTCGGTGCTATTTATGGCCGGGACACGCAGAGCTCCTTGGCCAGGGCCAGCCTATAGATAACCCGCCTCGGGAGCCGCTCCTGCCCCGCCGACCAAAAGAGGCACCGAGTTCTTTCTGACATGCTACGCGCCTCTGCTATTTTCAAGCCTTGCCAGCAGCTGCCGGCTGCCTGCTTATTAAGCAAGAATAGGAAATGCTGCAAGTTGAGGTCAAGAGGAAGAACTTGTTTTGGGGGTCCTTGTTTCATTCCCGAGAGGTGGTTTTTTTCCTAATTTTTAACTTCAGAACCTTTATAAATCTGCTTTTCTCCAGATGCGTGTGTCGCTTTGCTGTCAGAAAGTACAGTATACAGACAAGGAGGAGGCTGATTTGGGTCGGATTCTTTTTTTAGACAAGTCTTTTCCTAGGCTGTACAAAATACAGTGATTTCTTGTACAGAAAACATTATGTTTAGTTCTGAATAAAATCAAGTACGGCCACGACTTCCGACCAGTAAGAGAACTTCAGGTATCACACAGTTATTGTGTGCCACAGAGAAACTTGACAACTCCTCGTTCAGTTTGTTCTGGCAACTGTTTTCATTGGATTTTGAATTTGCTGCATGAAGATACCGGCCATTCAAACCACCATATGGCTTCAGCAGGGTGAAGTGTGACAGATGACCCATTCCTGGCGCTTTTTATAAGCAAAACATCTCTGCTGGGGAGGCTGAAGTGGCAGAGAGTCGGTGGAAGGCAGCAAGCAGCCTACCTAAACCTGTAACTTCTGTCCTTCCTTTGCATTACTAATATAATAATGATATTTTTGCATTACTAATGTAACAACAAAGTAGCGTTAGCTGAGCAGTGCCTAAAGCTTGCTGGGGCTTGCTCATGGCAGCGAATTCTGCAGGCAGCAAGAGCACAGAGCACTTGTCACTGAGCTGGTGGCATCAGCACCTTTGGTGGCGCGGGGACCCCCGTGTGAGAAGAACTCCTGGGATTAAGCAGCGCTGGGTGGAAGGACAGCAGGAATGAGGAGGAGAAGACAGGCAGAGCTCACGAGAAGACACACGTTCTGCACCACGCGGCTCTGTCCTCCCACATCCTCTGCTCGTTTCGGCCTAGCACTAGGGATTTTTTTCATATTTTCATAGCAGAAAAAAACCCAGCAGTTTCATTACGAGGAGGGCCGTCAACATGTGAATAACAACAGGGCTTCTACGTTAGCCACGTGCACTGAAAAATAAGAAAAAAAAGCCCCGCTTCTGCTCTGTGCATTCAAATGTGCAGCAGAGAGGCGAAGCAAATCACGCCGACGCAGAACTTGGCTTGGAAATTAAGGCAGACTAATTGAGCTCTGCCTGAACTTTCTTCCCCTGAATCCTAAACAACCTGCCAAGCGGGTGTTCTTCCTTAACAGCACTCAAGGTAAAAGGTATTTTTAGCTGAGAAAACCAGCACTGGATCTTTGCAAAGCAGAAGGTCGGGTACAGCAAACACAGCTTTTCTCGCCTCTGTGTGGTTTATTTCTACGAGCTCTCCTCTGCCCACCCCTTCCCCGGGGCTCCTGAGGCCCTGGGTGCTGTGGATGGAGCCACCTCGGCTGCCACCATCAAACACCAACCCTGAGAATAACCCTGGAGGAGGTTTGCCACCTTCCTCTCTGAAAAGACAGAAGGAAAAGAGGAGGGGAAAAAAAATGTTTCCCCTTCCTAAAAGGCTCAGCAGAGCCAAGGGACACCAGGATTTGGGTGCTGTGGGACCTAGGGGAGCCTCTGAGCCCCCAGCACTTGCCACCACCATGGGTTAAATGATGCAGGTCACTGAAAAACTCAGCCCGAACCGGGCACCAAGTCCTCCTGCCCTCGCCGAGCTGCTCCCTGGGTTATTACTGGGAGGAATTAAAGGGGAATAAAACGAAGGTGCCTTAGCGAAACGGCCAGCAGCAGCACTGGGGAGACTGGGACATGCCAAAATGCAACGCGCTGGGCCGGCTGGTAACCGTCTGGGCAGAAAAATGCTCCTCCCCACTAGCAAAAACTGCCTTCTGCTTCCCCGGGCAGGTCCCCCCCTCGGCTGCAGCCCACACGGCTGCTTTCTGCCTGCTGCTGCCTCCCACACACTGCCATCGCCGCCGCCGTGCTGGCACACCGCCCACCCCGCTGCACCCGCAGCTGGATCTGGCTGGAAAGCTGCAAAGATGCTGGTTTTTTTGTTTTGTTTTGTTTTGTTTTTTTAATCCCTGTGCTATTTTTTATTTTTTTTTTTTAAGGCTGGTAGGGGTTCGTGCCACAGCCCTGTGGGCAGAGCAGGAAGGGGAAGACGTTAAACCGCGCTCGCAGCCCGTGGGCGCTCGATCCTGCCCTCCCAGCAGCAGGTCCAGTGTCGGGGGTCACATTCCCTCAGCCTCCGAGCCACCGACCCACAGCCACGGTCACACCACCCCTGGGAGGCATTTGGGGACTCCCACAGGAGCCTGGATCCCTGTCCCCTGTTGCAGGGGCCGGGAGGGAGCCGTGCTGGGTGCTCCAGAGCTGCACTCCTCCTCTGAGCATCCCTAGAAAATGAAGCAAATAACTTTTCTCTTTTTCTTTTTCAGAGAAAAGACATCAGCGTGGCTTTCTGTGCCACCACCGGAGCCTGGGTCCGTGTGCTGCCCTGCCTGCACCCCTGCCCATGTCCTGCCTGCACCCCTGCCCGTGTCCTGCCTGCAAGCGTGGGCAGCTGGGGCTGGACCTTGGGGTTCCTGCATCCCAAAGGTTCAAGTTTGGCCAAAGTCTGAGTGTGGAGCCACACTCTGGTGCGAATGGGACACATCTTTCCAGCAAGGTGACTCACCACCCTGAATCCAGAACAGATGGAGGGTCAGAATCCATCCGACTTCCCTTGAGGAGAAGGACTTGGGGGTGTTGGTGGATGAGAAGCTCAACATGAACCTGCAATGTGAGCTGACAGCCCAGAAAGCCACCCACATCCTGGGCTGCATCAAGAGAAGTGTGGCCAGCAGGTCTCGGGAGGGGATTCTGCCCCTCTACTCCGCGCTCGTGAGCAACCTGGGCTGGTGGGAGGTGTCCCTGCCCAGGGCAGGGGGGTTGGAACTCCATGATCTTTAAGATCCCTTCCAACCCAAGCCATTCTATGATTCTGGACCGGCACGGTCCGTAGGGTGCTCAGAACCTCTAAGGTACAACTTAATGTGCCCCGTGCTGACGCGTGGTCCCACTCCTGCTGGAGAAGCGACTGTGGGGATGCAACCACCTTCAGCGGCGCCGCCTCCGAGCCCTGCCAGCTCCGAGAGCCCGTCTCCCCGCCGAAAACCAGCCCATCCAGTTTGAGTTGCTGGCCGGGAGCCTGCAGGGTGGGGAGGGTTGGCTACGGGCTGCTGAGCCGGCAGCTTGGCGAGGACACGGCGGAGAGGGGCGAGCTGGGAGGCAGGAGCAGGGCAGACCTCTCTGAGTCACCCTGCAGCCCTGGCCCTCAGCATCCTCGGCCTCTCCTTCCCCTCCTGCAGCTTTGGCACCCGTAAAAAAGGGCCTTTTTGTTTAATGGAGCACCAACGGAGGGCAGGGAGCGAGTACAGCTATTTTACGGTCAATAAAAAGGACATTACATGGAATCATAGAATCTCACAATGGTTTGGGTTGGAAGGAACCTTAAAGATCATCTCATTCCACCCCCTGCCCTGGGCAGGGACACCTCCCACCACACCAGGTCGCTCCAAGCCCCCTCCAACCTGCCCTTGAACCC